>CM052896.1:123563140-123624332 GCA_028534135.1 Potos flavus
ATGGGAGGAGATCTGGGAGGTCCTATCCCCAGGGACAGTGAGAACAATGGAATGGATCCCATTTCCCTTTTCACTTTGGCTGCCAGGAATCTCAGAGCCAGGTTCAAGAACCCCATCAAAGCCACTGCACAGGACCCACTGGCCTGCGTGTTTGTGTCCCCCTTTTCTCCTTGGTGCTCAATTCCTATGGTCGTTTATATTTGCCATAGCCTGGAAGCTTTTGTGTTTTACTTTTCACTCATTTTTGCTCTATTTTGCTTGTAGTCTGAGGTCCTCTCTTTCATGCAGTAAGGCAGGGTTTGAGTAAATACTTACGTGTATCGGGCATGGAACCCCAAACCCCATGGGGCCCACCGGTTCCAGGGGCAGACCCTACACCTTCTCCTCGCACCTTTCCCGCCCCGAGGGTGTGCCTTGTCCAGGCACTGTGTTGGATGTTCTTTGGACAGCATCACCCTCTGTGGGAGGATATGCAGACCCGTAATCCAGGGGAAATTTCTGACTCATGGAACTTTGAGTCCAAAGGGATGCCTGGCCCTAGTCTTCCATTCTGGGTGACATGGAAGCCCAGAGAGGGTGGGTGGCAGGTCCTGGGTCACATGACGGTGGCCTTCCGGCTTTCACCCAGACGGGACGTGACCAGCTCGACCAGCCTCCGCTTCCAGCAAGGGGAGGGATTCTGGGCTGGAGACGCCGCAGAAACTTGAGACGGATTTAGCACTACGATTAAGTGTCGGTCGCCCCGGCTAGAGGTCTGGGGACTAGCAGGAAAGCTATCGACAGCTGGATGCTTCTGTCCACCGAACCTTTCATCGATGTGGGGAACGCCACCCCCGAAACCAGCCGGGGCCTCACCATGGGGCTGGTAAACACCACCACCAGGGCCGCCAGGGAGCGGAAACGGCCAAGTCCACGGAGAGGCGCAGCTCAGTCTGAGACGGGAAGGAAAAGACACTTCCAAAGCTGTGTTTGTTGGAACACAGCAGCCCTCCTCCCCACGCGGGCCCCAGGAGGTGCGGAAGGCACAGACACACACAGGCTCACACGCACGTGTGCACACACTCACGCTCTCACGCCCACACTTGTGCACGCACCGCACATGCGTGCACACACTCACACAGACAGGCAGACCTGTAGGAACCCATGTGCAATCACATGCACACCCCATCTCACACCCACACGCACACCCAGAGCGAGGGAGCCGGGTTTGACGGTAGCCCCGGGCCCTCCTGAGTCGTCCCCCGTGATGAATGCGGACGCTTCGAGGGGCGCGCGGGCCGCTCCGGGGGCTGTTCTAGGCCTGTGCCAAGCAGGGTCCTCAGCCCCGGGAGCCAGAGTCTGGTCAGAGCTGGGCCTCGCCGTCAGAAACTACTGGCAGCCGGAGAGCAGAGCCTGCAAAGCCCCGGAGAGCTGGAGCACGTGGCAGAGCTGTGCGGGGAGCCGCAATGCGTCCCTGTCCTCCAGTCCCCAAGGCTTCCTGCAGACCGCCCTTCCCAGGGGAGGGAGGACATCCGAGCCCTCGCAGACCTCTTTCCAGCCCCTCCCCAGCTCTTGCGGCTCCTTCCAGCATCTTCGGCTCCGGCCCCCGGGGCGGCTGGTTATGAAAGGGGTGGGGGGGGGATTTGCCAGGGACAGGCCCCCGGGGCCTCCCCCACGCCCCACCCCTGCCCCCTCTGTGTGTCAAGCCACGGGGCACCCCTCCTCTCTGAGCCCACCCAGAACTGGGACTGAATCTCGGTGAAGAAGATGGATGGCAAAGGATCAGAGCCCTGGGGAGGTTCCTGCCAGGCGGAGGCTGGATTGAAAACATCTCATCAACACTGTCTCGGGACGGAGGAGCTCCGAGGGGATCTTGACGGAAAACCTCAGTCTGGGCTACGGCATTAACTCCGGGCCCGTGGGACGATGGGGAAGAGGAGACTGTGGGCTGTGAGCACGATTGGGGTCCCTGGGACCTCGCCGCCCCCTTTCCCCAGGGCGCACCATGAACTCTCCACTGGATTGGAATGGGGACCCCAGGCTCGGTGGGTGACACACCCCGCCCCACACAAGGGAAAGGGGGGGACTTTCCCTGTGGCCACTCACCGAGAAAGATCAGGACAGGGACCAGCCTCCACCCTCCCCGGGCCCCGACCCCAAACAGAGACCTGCAAGGCACACTCGTGGGTGTGGGAGCTGGGCCTGCATCTATCTGGGCTCAAAGCTCAACACCGTCCTACATCGGGGTTGCTAGCTTGTCTGCTGATGCCTGGCAACGCGGAGGCCTCGGGGCTCGGACACAGAATTTCCTCCATCAACAAAGGCCCTTCCCTGGGGCAAGGGAGCCTGCTCAGAAGGATACAAGAGCAAGGGGGTGAAAACGCCTACCACGGGGCCCGGTGCCCGCCACAGATGCACCCCTACGCTGGGGCCTCCCGCGTCTCTCCCTCTGGGGTTGGGGGGAGCACAGACAACCCTCCCCAGATCTAGCAGAAAGCCCAGCAAGCGGGGACTGGCCCTCTGGCTCCATGAGGGTTCGGGGTCACTGTCCCAGGAGAGCGCCTGGGCGGTCCCGGAGCTTTCTCCTGGGTCGAGGCAGCTGGGGGCAAGTTGGTTTATTCGAATGTTCAGAGAACCAGATGAAAACGGAGTATCTGGAGTCTGCAAGGGAAGGAGTTCGGGGTCACCCGCCTACTCACCCCTACCCCAAAGGGGTGCTCTCCAAGGTCCCCGGGCAGGGAGCAGAGCCCTCCACCGCCATCTGTAGGTCTGCAGACAGATGTGAAAGCCACTACCTCACTTGCTGTGTGACCCCGGGCAAGGAACTCGCCCTCTCTGGGCTCAGTTTTGCCGTTTGTAAGCCTGGGCGGGGGAGGTTGTGAGGGGGTGGCTAAGAGCAAGGAGGGAGGGGAGAGCCAGGGAGGGAAGAGGGTGGGGCCCTCGGCGCCTGGCCACCAGCGGCAAAAACCCCAACTTTCAACCTCTGCAGGGCCCACCAGCTTTGGTCATGTGTGAGCCGCTGGCCCAGACCCCCATCCACAAGGGAATTGACTGTGAAAGAAAATGAAAATCGGGTGCAATGCATGCCGGGGCTGGGGGGCTCCCACGACACGTGGAGCTTGGCGGCAGGGCCCTGAGCAGGGGCTGGCTCCTCCATCAGGCTGTGGGGCCCGCACCAGGAGCCCCCCTGGGCTGCCTGGAAGGGGAGGCACAAAAGGAAAACCTCCAGTCCCCTCATCCCAATAGGGTACTCGGCGCTCATTCATCCCAGCCGGGTCGGCGTGTGTACGTGCGTGCAACGTGTGTGCGTGATGGGGGCGCACGTGTGGGTGCGGGGGTGTGTATGTGAGTGTGTGTGCTTGTGGTTGTGTAAGAGGAGAGGCTATCACCTGGACATCAGGAAAATCCCCAGCCCCCAGGCAGAGCGTGAGCCCCGAGCCCCCAGGGGCAGGACAGCTCGGGGTCCTGGCTGCCCTTGTGGACCCCACTCGAGGCCTCTCTCCCCCCACCAGGCTGTCTCCTTCCTCGGCGGGGCTGGCGGCCCGGCACCTCTGGGTGGATCCCTGCCAGGTGTCCTGGCTCGCACTGCCCCCCAGTGGCGATGCCGGGTGCCCAAGGGCCTGGGGCTGGAGTGGACTGGACAGCTGGCAAACAAGGTGGCCAGAGTGGCGGAGGCCCCAGTCCCCTCTGGGCGGGGGGGGGCCAGTGCCCTGTGGCTCCCTCCGGGAACATGGCGGACGTCCTGGCCCGAGGCCTCTGCACCCACCACGATGGTGCCCGTGGCTTTCTAGCAGCCTTCCAAGGGGGGCCCCAAAGCCCTTCAGGGCCTCTACTGTCGTGGGTAGGGACCAGCCCCCCCGCCACACACCCCCGGAGACGCCTCCTGTCTGCCAGTGGCTCCTTGGGACCTCACCCAGGTCACGTCCGCGCCCCGGGCCTCCGCGGCCACGCCTGGGTTAGCACGGACTGGGGGCCTCAAAACTCGAACGGAGGAGCTCGGGACTTCAAGGTCTGATCGGGAGGGTCTGGGAGCCCCCAGGGCTTCTAGCCCTTGGCCCCCCGCCCCCTGCCCCGCCAGAGAGCCCCCCGAGGCCCCCTCCCTGTGGGGCCACTCCCTCGACTCCGGTGGAAGGGCCCTGAGCCAGCCCACTCACGCCTCTGGTTTAGAGGACGAGAGCTGAAGGAAGGCACGCGGGCTCCCAGAAAACCGGCAGGGGGCTGGGCGCACCCCCACCCCCATCCCCAGGCAGCGCATTTTCAAGAGCTGCTATTTCAGGACAGAGACGGTGCCTAAGAGGGCAAAGTGCTTGTGACTAATAGGACAAGTGGCCCTCTCTGGCCACCCCCCAAACCAACCCCACATCTCCGGGAGCCGGGGCGCAGGGTCTGGGGCGGGGAGGACAGCAACCCCGGAGGGGGTGTTTGTACCAAAGGACGTGGTCGAGGGCTCCGTCCCACCGCCTGCCACCCTCCGGGCCGGGGGAAGCCTGCACCCACGGGGCAGGAAGAACACTGTTCAGGGTTCCTGCCCCGGGGCCATTTTTGGACTTTATCTTCTGTGTTTTGTCCCCAGAGCCCTGAGGGTGGACCACACAGGTGTTCTGAGCTCAGGCAGACAGGGCGGGGTCCCTGCACCCCCCGGGGCCTGGGGCTGTTGGCAGGGGTCCCCTAGGAGGGAGAAGAGCGTGTCCCATTCAGAGTCTGGGCTAGAGCAGAGCCTCTGTCCCGCACACACGGATGCCCCAGGTTGGCTGGGCACAGCCGTGGAGCCACCCGTCACCTCCCCCACCTGCCCCCCTCCCGGGCCCGCGGGGCTCCGTGGCCGCTGGCGATGGTCCCTCCACCTGCCAGCCCTGGCCACGCCCGCCAGCACGGAGCAGGCTGGTATGGGGACGCCGCCCGGGCAGGAAGGACCACAAGCACCAGCAGGAAGGCAGAGCCCGAGAGGCAGGCGGGGCTGGGCCCAGACCAGAGACTTCCCGGCCGAGGGGCAGCAGAACACGGCAAAGCTGGAAGGACCCGGTCAGATGTGGATGGGAGGCGGGAGACGAAGCTGGGGGTGAGGTGGACACCGGGAGGAGTGGGGGCCCCCGCTTTTTCTAGAACTGACCAGAAGGTCATATTTTAAGCACTAAAGGCCATGTGGTCTATGGAGACGACTCGGCTCTGCGATGAACCACAGTCACCATGCGCAGACGAGAGAGCTGGCTGCCAATAAAACTTTACTCACAGAACCAGAGCGCAAGTCGAGCTGGCCCGCAGGCCACCGCCGGGCAACCCTGGTCTGGACCAGAGATGAGGGGGAGGGAGCCACGAGGACCGAGGACAGGGAGCAGGGGGGGTGTGAGACACGGGACCTCGTTGGCCAGCTTCTGAGACACCCAGGGCTGGGCGGCACTGGACTCAGGACCCGGGGCCCCCTCTCTCTCCGGAGTGGTTGCCCCCAGCACCCGGAGGAGGAGTGAAGAGGAGGGCGAGGGGAAGCCTGTGCCTGACAGAGGGGTCCGCAGGGACCCCAGGTGGAGTCCGTCCTGGCAAGGGAGGCCCTGGCGTGGCCCCGGCAGCCCAGCGGGAGTCAGGAAGGAGTGAGGCGGGAAGCCTGGGGTCTGAAAAATGGGACAGAAAGAGATTCTTGGCCGCAAGCCTAAGTTTTCTGGGCTACAGAGAAAAGGTCAAAGACATTGTCCAGCCTGGCCAGCCCTCCAGATAGAGGCCTGGCCTGGAGACAGGCCATCCTGGGGACCAAGAGTGCCAGCAGAGAGGCACTCCAGAGGTGAGGGCTGGGCCGCTGGGCTGCTCACTCCTCGACAGGGGTCCTGGGGGGCACGGCCCTGATCCTCAGGACACCCTGTCCCGAGAGTGCTGGCTCGGCCCCCCGGGGCCCCCGGACTCCTGGCAGGCGGCTTCCAGAGCAGCCATGGGCCTTAGCTCCCAGCCTCTCCCCAGTTTCTGTGGCAGAGATGAGATATCTTTTTGGCAAATTCGGCCGATTTGCCGAACCGGGAGAGAGGGCCACCCCTGCCCAGAATCGGCGCCATATCCCGGGGCCTCTGCCCGGAGCCAAAGGCAGGAGGCCTGTCCAGCTGCGTTGCCTCCAGGAGGTCCTAAGGCCTGGACACGTCCCCCTGCTCTAACCTGAAGAGATGCCCGTTCTGCATGGGACAGAACCCCTCCAGGCCTCCTCGCCCTGTGCTTTCAGCACCCTGGGGGCAGGGTCCGGTTCCCTCCACGACGCCAGTGACCAGCATGAGACCTGACACTGAGCAGTACACACACCGAACCAGAGAGGACTCGTCCCTGCTTAGGAAGCCTCCATTCTGGGCAGCACCCCACTGGAGCTGAGACTTTGCTCGAACATCACCTCCCCTGGAAAGCCTTCCCTGATTGCACAGGACAGGGCCAACATTTACTCCTCTGGTGTCCACCACCCCGGGCACCAACCCCTCCTGGGACAGCACTTGGGAACATGAATAAAATAGATTTCTGTATTTTCAGAGAGGGATTATGTTTTCATATTATATATTTATTTGTGTGTTTATTTACAATATATTTTATGTTTTATATTAGATATGATGTATCATATATAATGTGTATCATATATATTTATAGCATGTATATCATATATATTTAACATTTAATTTTATATAACGTATATCATATATTGAACATTTAATTTTATATAATGTATATCATAGATATTTGACATTTCATTTTAACCTAATATATTTTAATATATTAAAATTATGTATACTATATAATACATAATACATATTCCTATGTAAAAAGTATAGGAATAAAAATAAAGGGTATTTGGGGGACAGTTGGGTGAATGTGAATATAGATTGTATATTAAGTAAAATTACTCTATCGAAGTTAGATAATACAATTGTGATTTTGTTGGAAGATTTTGTAAGAGATAAGTGTCACGTTTAGCTGTCTCTGCCCCTCCCGAGGGAGCACGGGAGGCCCCTGGGAAGGACTGGGTGTGCCCTGTGAACCCGCAGCCCTACGAGGCCCCAGACACCGCCCCCCTCCCACCCCTTGCGCAGGACTGCCGGAGACCGCAGCTGCGAGGTCACGGTGCCAGGCGTCTTAACAGGAAAACAGCCAAGAGGCGCATTTCTGCAAATGAGCGGGTCAGTGGGTGTGGTCTGGCCTGGGACAGAAGCAGGAAGTGGGTCCCAGAGGTGAGGCTTTGATCTGGGGCAAAGGAGGACCAGACATTCTCAGGAAAAGAGGAGAGCGGCACCTCGGGCCAGTGAAGGGGGACAGGCCGGCGAGGCCCCCGCGGGGCGTGGGGCAGGTACACAGGAAGGAGAACAGGAGGCCAGGGGGAGAGACGGGAGGCTTCTGAGCAAGGACCCAGCGAGCCCGCGGGCCGCTTCGCTCCCGTTCTTCGGCAAACGGATGGGAAGAGCAACACCAGGTGCCGTGCGCACTGAGGAGCTTTGGTGGAAACGTTGGGATCCCCAGGGTCTCGCGAAGCCCGGTCACCGGCGTGGGGTGGGGCAGGCGGGAGTGGTGGAGAGCAGGGCGCGTGGATGGACGAATCCTGGGGACCAGCTCTGGCTTTGGGAAGAGCCGTGTGCCCCAGACCCCAGATCCCAGACCGTCCAGAGAGCACTCGTGCGTGCAGGAGCAGGGGCACCTCTGCTCCCCGGCACAAAGTCAGAAGAAACCACCATGAACCACGCTGTGCCCCCAGAAGGCTGCGGGGGCCGGGTGGGCGTGGCCAGGGCCCCTCTCGGTGGTAGAGTCCCCGGGCTGCCAAGACACAGGGCCGGAGCCTGGGTAGCTTAACGCACCAGAAATTCATCGTCTCCCGGTCCTAGAGACCAGATGTCTGAAATCAAGGTGCAGGAGGGCGATGCTGCCACTGGGTCCTGTGGGGAAGGACGCTTCCTTTCCTCTTCTGGCTTCTGGTGGTAGCTGGCGGTCCTCGGCCACCACGGATCCCTGGGCACCCAGCAGGGTCCCTGCAGCCTCGCCCCTGCCCGCACGCACATTCGTCCCTCGTGTCTCACGCTCGGCGCCCGCCTCCATGGCTCCTTTTCTTACAAGGACCTCAGTCCCCTTACATTACGGGGTCCACCGGATTCCAGGATGAGCTCATCTTAATTTAACAAATTCTATCTGCAATGACCCTATTTCCAACCAAAGTCCCATTCGGGGAGTCTGAGGAATTAGGACGTCAACGGAACTTTTCAGGGAGACACAATTCAACCCCTAACACCCTCCTAAGCCACCCCCCTCCACCTCCACCTTCTTTTTTTTTTAACTGAGAAAGTCTGTTTCCAAAACCTTTAAATTAATGAATAAATTAATTGCATGCTCCAGCCTTCCCAAAAGAACCAAGTCTCCAAACAGAGAAGAGGGTGCTTTTGCAGGGAGAGCCAAACCCAAGGAGACAGTGCCTGGGCTGAATGTGCTGATTCTGTTAAAAAAGCAGAAATTGGCTAGTTTCCTCTTAACGCTCAGGCTGCGCTACTGGGTAAAAGTGGGGCTCCAGGAGTGGGCTGGTCCACTTTCTCTGTAGCACCGAGAGCCAACGCGACAATGGAGAGCAGAAGTCACTCGATCCCTCATCAGGCAGACAGACGGCGGTCCCCAAAGAGGCGGAGCGCTGGGCTGCTGGCGTGGGCGGCGGAGGGCAACCCCGTCCTGGGCTCTGGCCTTTCTTCTCCCCCACCACCTGTGCATTTTTGAGAGCCGGGCTGTGTCTTCTTCCCACGTTCCCACGGAGGGGCCCAGCCCCGGGTGCTTTGCGGGCGACGGGGACTGGCCAGCGAATTGGGCGATCCATGGAGATGACTTGCCCCTCGCCCTTCCTGGGCTTTCGTCAAGTTTCTCGTCATCGCTTTAGGCCAGAGTGGACGCCGTGTCTTTTCACACCAGGTGATTCTCCAGGAAACGTGTTCGTAATTATTCAAAAGGTGGTTGTCTTCTAACCACTCCACAGTGCTATTTGACATTTTCCCTGACATTTCCACTGCTAGACGTGAACTCCTCGCTAGTGAGCACCCTCGGTTTCTGGCCCGGAAGCAGCTGGCAAGGAGCACAGATGAATGAATGAATGAATGAATGAACAAACAAAGGTTGCTTCTCCCAGCCAACCCTGGGCAGTCTGCCTGTCCATCCATCTCCTTCCTTAGACTGCAAGCTCCCGGAGGGTAGGAAACACTTCTCGTATTTATCCTTTAACCCCTGGAGCTCGTGGGAGGTCGAAGTACCTATTTCTTGGAGGCAGGAGTGAATGAAGACACACGGGCGCCCCCTTCTACGGATTAGGTCACCAAGATCCCATGTGACACCTGCAAAGCTCCAACGATGGGACCTGTAAGGACAAGCCCACTGTGGGATGGTGCCAGGAAGCCCGGCGGGGTGCGTCCTGGGTCCCTCCGCAGGCCCGCGGTGCTCCCGGGCTCAGCCGGAGGAAAGTACACAGTCCGGGCACAGTCCTGCCCTGTGCTCAGAGCTCAGGCCCGTGACACACACCCCTTTGGACCGCAGAAAGGGGGATTTCCAAGCAAAAGGGGAGTGGTGGTGCTCCCCATCCCCTCCGAGCGCCTTCGGGCTTTCCGGGCCCATTTGAGAGACTCACAGAGGAGCCCCAGGTGGAGGGAGGACCTGGTTAGGAACAAAAAGCTCTTTCCCCGCGGCGAGGGGCTTGCTGGTGTCCCAGGAGAGTGTCAGCCCAAACCTGTCCTGAGATACCGCACACGCGCGTGGATCTTCCCGGCCGCACGCCAGGATCCGTGTGGGCCCGCTTTGGAGAGAGTGCATGGGTTCGGGGGTGGGGGACGCACAGATGCAGATGTTTTGCTTCTAGAAGCTCCAGATGTTGCCTATCATTCTGCAGTTCCTCTTTCTGCAGCTCGCTGCCCCAGAGCAAAGGACTTAAGGAAGCAAAGAACAGGACCATTAAAATCACATCAACAGATCCTCTCCCCTCCACGCTTTGCTTTTTTTTTTTTTTACAGAGAAAGTCCATTTCAAAAAACTTTTAAATTAATACTGAGTTAATTGCACATTCCAGGTGCCTTAAAAGGAGAGATTTAAAATATGCAAAATGTAGTGGGTTTCTAAATTCCCTGAAGCGTCTGGCCACACTGGGGATCAGGAAGAAACTGGGTGGAAAGGTCTCACGGGGCATCCGGTCAGAAGGGCTGGATGCCAGGGCAACCCCCTTCTCCGGGGATGACACAAATTGTCACGGTGTGGAGTCGACTGTTCTCCCCGCTTCAAGCACCTGACTCCTGAGTCGGGGATCGGCTAGCCTGCCTTTGCAAATAGGGAAACCGAGTTTCGGAGAGGCCAAGAGGCTCCTGTGGTCGACAGACTAGTGCCCCCCCGCCCAAGTTGTCCACACCTTGGCCACGGGAATCTGTGAATATGTTCCCTCACATGGAAAGGGGATTTTGCGGAGGTGGTTAAGGAAAGCGTATTGGGAGGGGATGTCATCCCGGGTCACGCAGGTGGTCCCCATCCAGCCCTTAAAGAGGAGAGGCTTCCTTGGGCGTATTCAGAGAGAGGCGTGGAGAGGAGAGCAGGGTCAGAGAGAATGCACTCTGGGGGCCTTGCAGGCGGAGGAAGGGGCCGTGGGCCAAGGAGCACGGGAGACGTCTAAAAGCTGGAAAAGGCCCGGAAACGGACTCTTCTCCAGAGCCCGCAGAAGGGACCCAACCCCGCCAACACCGTGACTCGGGCCCGGGGAAACCCCGTCAGACCTCTGGCCTCCAGAGCTGTACCGTAATAAATGTGTG
This sequence comes from Potos flavus, assembly GCA_028534135.1. Taxonomy (NCBI): domain Eukaryota; kingdom Metazoa; phylum Chordata; class Mammalia; order Carnivora; family Procyonidae; genus Potos; species Potos flavus. The sequence continues at coordinate 123,573,883 of CM052896.1, forward strand.
CTGTTTCAAGCCACTGAGTGCGTGGTGATGAGCGAGAGAAAGCAGTCAGCTTTCTAAGAAACTGGCGGAGTCCATGTGCCGGCAGAGCCGAGACTCCCCGGCCGGCTCCGGGCTGCCAGTCCAGGGCTTACCCCCCAGAGCTCGGCACTCTCTCCCCCCAAGGTGGCTACACAGGGTGGTCATGTCCCGCTTCCCTCGGGGCGTTTGGAGCACACCCGCTCTCATCATTACCCCCCAACAACCATGCTCCTTCATTCATTGTTGAGCAGACGCGTGCCGAGTGCCCGCGCGGCCCTAGGGGCTGTCCCCGCGCACTGGGGAAGAGCCGTGGGGGTCACACGAGGCCCTGCCCTGCAGCTCCTACTCACGATGGCCTCCGAGGATGCGGTCACGCTGCCAAGGCGCCCGGATGCCCGAGGCAGCCTCAAGGGATGAACGGGATACCCCAAATGTGGCCTCCCGCCCAGTGCAGTACCCCACAGTGGTGAAAAGGACAGGAGCACAGACACAGGAAACGAGGAGGATGAAGTCTGACAACTGACACCCCGTGGCAGCAGCCGGCGTATGGAAGATTCCACCTGCGTGAAATGTCCAGAAACGCAAATCCCTAGAAACAGAAAGAAGAGGCGTGGCTGCCAGGGGCTGGGGGCTGGGGGTAGGAGCGCCCGGGAAACAGGTGCGGGCCGTGCTGTCAGCGTTCCCCAGAGAAGCAGGACCCGCGGGACCAGTAGGACAAATCCTGAAATCCAGACCGAGAAGGCTCCCGCGACCACGGAGGCGGAGAGGTCCCCACCCGCACCGGCCCGGTCTGCTGTGCGCAGGCCTCGGGGCTGGGAAAGACAGCGGTGTGCTTCCGCGGGGGAGGTCTGGAGGCGGGGAGCACCTGTCCCAGGGCAGGAGAAGGTGGGGGTCAGGCTCAGTAGAGAGAACGACGCTCCTCCATCTGCCTTATTGTCCCGCCCGGGCCCCCGCGGGTCAGACGCGCCCACCTGCGCCAATGACGGCATCTTCTCTGTTCGGGCTACTGCCTCCCATGCTCATCTCTCCCCAGGACGCCCTCAAGGGCACACCCCAAGGCACAGTTGTACCGCCTGTCGGGGCCTCCTGTGGCCCAGCCACGCTGATGCATAACATTAACCATCACGGGGGGGTTCGTTTGGGGCGCTGAAAACGTGTTGGAACCAGACACTGCTGGCGGTGCCCAACCACATGGATATATTTAATGCCACTGAATTGTACACTTTAAAATGGCTAAACTGGGCGGGGGGTGGGGTGCTCCCGGGGGGCTCAGTCAGTGAAGCACCCACCTCTTGATTTCAGCTCAGGTCAGGATCTCAGGGTCGTGGGATCAAACCCCCGTCCTGTCGGGACTCTGCGCTCAGCGGGGAGTCGGCTTCTCCCGCGCCCTCTGCCCCTCCCCCCGCTTACGCGCACACGCTCTCTCTCAAATAAATAAATGGATCTTCAAAAAAATACGAAATGGCTAAAATGGTAAATTCCATGTTATGCATAGTCACCACAATAAAAGAAGCAACGTGCACCTGTGTTAACGCGCTTGGTTAGTTCTGCCCTAACTGCCTCCAGGGGGCCCTGGGGAGCCTTGGGGTTCAGCGGCAGGTGCACACACCTGCGTGTCAGCCACCCTCACGGCTCCCCTGCAAGGTGGAGCCCCGCCCTTATCTCGGGGGAGTGTAAAGGGCGTGGGGCAAGCCGGTGGAGAGCCAGTGCCCCCGACCCCATATCCTGCCAGGGTCGCCATAGGGAGCCCCCCCGAAGCCCTCCCGACATCCCTCTGCCCGCCCACCTCCCATTACTGGATTATCACTCGTGTTTGTGCATCTTCCTAATGCAGCCCACGCAGGGACGTGTCTGGGGCACATCCTGACTTCTGTCGGGGAGGTGGAAGACAGCTCGGAATAACGTGATGGACCTGGAAGAATTCCAGTGGGGGCGGGGTGGGGGGTGAGGGTCTGTGCACACGCGCGGCTGTTCAGTCTCAGGGGAGCCTAGGGAGTAGGTCTGGACCATGATCCAGCAAACACGGGACACAGGGTGACTCTGTTCTCCCGGGGCTCAGACTCCCGGGGGACCACTAACACATCAAGACAATCTCTGTCTCCCGGGGTACCCAACACTCAGCGGTGCTGGGGATAAACGCTTCCAGATTTTTGCTCACCGAGCTAAACGTTGGTCTAGAAGAGGGGACCAAGGTGTTAGAAGGAAGAAAGGACCTTAGTGACCAGTCGGGGCGGGGGGGGGAGATCTCAATTCACAGTGGTCTGCGTCAAACGCCCTCCCTCTGGGCACTGTGCGTCATGGCGCTGTGTCCCCGGCCAGCCTGACCCGGGGCAGACCATCCCTGTGGCCCCGTGCAGGGAAGGGTAGCGTCCCCTGAAGACTGCGGCTGCCCGGACAGGTGCGCAGGACCTCCCCGGCCAACTTCTCCGTGTGAGCTCTTTGCTTCAAGTCAAGTCAGCGGCTCTGCAGCTCATGTAAGGATGGTGGGATCAATCGGGAACACAGAAACAGATTACCAAGCAGGTGGCTTCGGGCTAAAGATAAATTGTGTCCTCACATAACTCAGGAGAGTGGGATGCACACAGCTCCTAATGTGCAAAGCGAGACTGTCTAGTTCCTTACTTCTGCAGGGGAGCCCAGGCTGTGGCACACGCCCACCGGAGCCCCCAAGACCCTCCCCCGGAGGAAAATCGCAGTCGGGGCTGCCCTGTGCTCCAGCCATGAGCAGGCCCCGCTCCCTGTCGGGGGAGGGGCAGACGGCGACCAGCCCTGCCCGCCCCCCCATCTCCCCACCCCCCCACACCCCCCTCCGCTGGCCTGCCCCACGCCGCAGAGAGCAAAGCCGGCCAGGGATACGCTGTCTGCACGGGGCTTAGAGGTCACACCCCGCTCCCAGCGGGACGGTTCCTGGGGGCCCGCCCCCCCTTACCTGAGTTGACCTCCCCGGACATCTGACCTGGCAAGTCTGCCTGGACCGTTGGAATTCCTCATGCGTCTGCTACACTCGGCCTTGGCCCGTGTTGTCAGCCCTCCAGGGATCTCTGCTGTCCCTTCCTTTTTTTTTGAATTTTTTTCTTTTTGGGAAGTAATTAGAGATTCACAGGAAGTTGCAAAAACAGCACCAGAAGTCCCACGCACCTTCACCCGGGACCCCCCAGGGGTAACGTCGTGTCTCACCGTGGCGCCGCAAGGGACGGGAAGTGGCCCTCGGGAAAACCCACAGACCTGACTCGGAGTTCGGCTCGGGCTGCTCTGACCAAACGCCATAGTCTCGAGGGGCTTCAACAGCAGATGTTTATTGCTCACGGTCCTGGAGGCTGGGAAGGTCCAAGCTCCGGATGCTGGAAGATTCGGCTCCCCGGGAGGCCCATCCCGCCGGCCGCCTTCTCGCTGGGTCCTCACCTGCGGGACAGAGACGATCTCTGTGGGGTCTCTTCCGTAAGGGCACTGATCTAAAGGTGAGGATTCCACCCTCGGGATCTCATCACCCCCAAAAGGGCCCCCCAGTCCCCCGCCGCCAGCCACGGCCATCAGCTTGGGGATTAGGGCCCCAGCCGATGAGCCCGGGGAGGAAAAACGGTCCACGGCGCGCAAACTCACTGTGTGTTTACCCCGTTCTGTGGGACTACGTCACGTGGGCCGAGCCACGTAACCACCACCACAATCGTGACCCAGAACATCCATCAGCGTGAGGACCCCTGACGCTGCCCGCCTCCCTCCTTCTCCCCTCTCCCCATCGCTCACCCTCCACAACTATCCATCCGTCCTGTCATTTTGCCATTGGAGGTTGTGTGTAACTTCCGAGGTCGGCTTTTCTCGCTCAGCCCACGCTGTGGCCGTTGTCCTCGGTTTGTCCCTGTAGATTGTGGGCAGTGTCCCCGGCCCAGATGGACCACAGTCCATTTCAGCATCTACCCAAAGGGCATCTGGGGCTCTGGTTTGGGGCAACCCCAGAAACAGCTCCTACGAACACCGTGCCCGGGTTTGTGTGTGAAGACAAGTCCTCGTCTCCCTGGGATAAATGCCCAGCAGCGCGATCACAGGTGAGCGCCAGACGTAAGTGTAGTTTAGATTCTGAAGAAACTGCCGAGCTTTTCCAGAGTGGCGTTCTACCCTCCCAGCTCACAGAGGAGGAATTCCATCTCTCTGCGTCTCCCCTCCTCTCCTCCGCGCCCTCATCTCCCTGGGCTCCCGTGTGGGGAGCAGCAAAGCTGGCCACCCTGCCCCCCGGGGGGGACACACCTTGAGTCTCCCTGCCCCTGGCTCCTGACGTCCAGCGGGCCCGCCCCCTCGAGTCGGCCCTGTGTCTCTCCGTCCTCTGCGCACCCGTCAGCCTCTTCCCGCACTTCTGGCTCAGACATCTCTGTCCCCCTGCCCTCTGACCCGTGCCCCACACTGCGGCCGGAGGGGCGCTCCCATCAGCCGCACCTGGTCGGGTCCCCCCACCAGGACTGGAGACCTCGTGACCCTCCCCTGCGTCAGCGCATTCCTGGGCTCTCGTCTCTGGGACTTTGCCCATTCTGTTCCCCGTCTTGGTGGCCTCGTCCACCGTTTGCACTCGGCAATTCCCATCCAGTTTCTAGGTCTTCACCTAAGTGCGGTATTTTCTGAAGAGCTTTCCCTGACCGCGCTCTGCTGCGTGCCCCCCGTCTTGCCCCAGGAGACCCTACATCCCCATCGATAACTGCTGTGCCCAGCAGGGGGGATGACCTTCGCAGCCCACGGCTGGCAGCCCAGCGGGGGCCTGGCCCGGGACATCGGCCGCCCTGCTCGGCGGCAGCGACCCCGTGTCAGTTCTCGCGGGCGGAGGCGGCATGGGTGGGGAGCACCCCCGCGAATGCTGCTTCGGTGGCCAGGGGAGAACGTCACTGCACTGTCGCTGTCATGTCAGTCCTCCCGGGGGCAAGCCTCCACGGGCGTCTAGGTCCTCCCTTTGGCAAGAAGGTCGGGCTTGGCCAAGGTCAGAAGGAGGTCAGGAGGACGTTGCTGGAACAGTCTGGGGGGAGGCTGCCCCTGGACCCTGGCTCTCCGCTGCTCTGTGGCCCTGTGCTTGGGGGCAGGGCCTATCATGCCATTCGTGGGGGTCCCGTAGGAACGTTTACGGTGGCGACAACATGCGGCCCTTCCGAGCACGGGGACCATCCACAAGGCCCCAGTATAGGTTTGCCTTCTTGCCCTGACCTCCCCTTTGCTGTTTTATCGATTTACACACCACCCGACACCTTCGCCCAGAACAACCTCCTCTTGTTGACCCGAGGTCGTGGAGTGCGCTGAGCAGTGGGGCCACGTAGATTCTTCTGTGGATTTCCACTCAGGAAACGTCACCAGCTCTGTGCCTCAGCTTTCCCGCCTGTGGGTGGCGGGGGCCGGGGCTGGGCCCATCAGGGATGCTCGGGACCCTGGGACAGCGCGGTGTGTCCCCCAGTGTCGTCCTAGCTCAGTTTTGAGGGCCTGGACTGCCCGGACACCGTCCTCACCTCTTTCTAGCCTTCCCATCGAACTCCGTTTTACTTTCTTCACATGGCGTTTTTAACAAGGATCCCACATGCTTGGCCCGAGCCTGGCTATTACCCGCGAGGCCACCAATAAATTTCGTAGGCAAATAAAATTGACTGGAAATTAGCATAAGAAGCCGTAAATTAACAGGACGTAATTTTATGACTATCTCACAGACCAGTCAAAGATGTATGTCAGCCTGGGCTGACTCGACTCCTTCAAGTGTCTTTCATTATAGAATGCTACTAATTTTTCTCAAATGTAAGCAATGTGTTTTCTTCCTAAACATTGTGCCCTTTGTTCTGCCATTTGGAAAAATAAATTTCCTTTAAAGCACTGCTTTGCTCCACCGCAAAACAAGGCAGAGAGGCGGGAGCAGAGCTGCCCCAGAGCCCCCCCTCGGTCTCGGAAGGCCCCGCCCCGCGTGTGCGGGAGGCTCTCGCTCAGAGCAGAGGAGACTCCGAGGTCAGGGCCACGAACGCTGGGAGCCAGGAGGCCTCGGACCAGAGGCTGCAAGTGAGACAGAGACACAGACTCCTGTGGCCGATGGGCGTTAGCTGGGAAAAGGCTGACCTTCGCCTTCTCCGGGAAGCCAGGCTAGCCCACGGGGGTTTCAAGGTGGCACACGGCCACGAAATTCAACCTTTACTGAGCACATGCCCCATGCCAGCACGGGGGCACACGGAGAGGGGGACCCTGGCTCCCCCGCAGGATGCTCACAGGCGTGGCCAGGGCTGGTGAGTGACTGGGCCACCTTGGAGCCCACGGAAGAGGCTCACCGCCACCCGAGGGCTGAGAAGGCTGCGAGGGGGCAGGGGCCGAGCCAGCATGAGCCGGGGGGGCTGGGGACACCGTCGCAGAGGGGAGGGGGACAGAGGGCCTTTAGGGCTAGATGGCACAGGGCTGGGACGACCTGATTCCGGGGAAGTCCACGGCCCACTACGAGGCCCGCCCCACAAGCAGCAGGTTCTAGAGAAACAAAGGACCCGGGAAACAGCAGGCGGTGGTTCAAACCTCTGCTCACCCCGATGGCCCCATGTGTCAGGAAGACACGCCCGGGAAAGCCAGGCCGCGGCTGTCACAGGTGCCGGGGTACCGAGTGACACTTGGAGGAGCAGGCCGGGAGGTGTGACTCAGTTCTGGGCTCTCCCATTTGGGCTCTGGGGTCTGGACCGGGGGCCTCCGTGGTCAGGTGGAGGCGGCGAGGCCCGGTGAGACCAGGCCGGGGCTGCAGAGAGGAGGGAGGAAAGGCCAGCCCAGAGCCCAGGGGGAGGGCGCGGGCACGAGGGAGGCAGTAAGAGGGGGGCTCGGGGCGCCGCGCCTGGAAGACGAGCGCTGCCGTGAGGTCACGGAAAAATATGTCCCTTGGTCTCTGCCCCTGGTTCCTGGCCCAGGGCTCCTGAAACCCTTGGAATTTCCTAAGTGGTAAGAGCACGAGGAGCATCTCTTATTCTAACACTTGGCCGTTGGCCCCAGTTCTGACGCTGAGTTCCTAAATCCTAAATACGCATCCCGTGAACCCCGTGTAGGAAGGCTTGGAAGACACAGACGCAGGTCACTTTGGGGACGCGGTAGGTTTCCCCGGGGTCCAAACCTGGCTCCCTTCAGACCCGAGACAGATCGTGTCGGCAAAGAGAGGCTGGTCACCAGGGGAGGTCCCGGACGTGGCGGAGGGAGGGGCAGGCTGGCGAGGCGCGGGGGGTGAGGGCCACGTGAAAGGGTCTCCGGGCGACCCGCAGCCTGCTGGCGGGGCCGGGCGCTACGGATGCCCCGGAGTTAGTTCTGTAAAGAGCTGCCTGCCCAGTGTTCTGATTCCAGGCCAGCCTGACACCCCGGCCTGACGTGCCTTCCGTGGACATCGGCGGCAGAAAGAGAACGCGCCGGTCGCGCCCGCGCGGGTCTGGGCCTCGGGACAGGCGGGGTTTCTCACGGAGCATTGGCACCCTGGCACCGGGTTTGGTGAACTTGGCTCCAAGAGCCTGGATACAGGAAATGCCCAAGGCAAGGAGCCAAGCCATCAGCCTCCAAGCTCACCAGGAGCCAGAGAACATGTGCCCAGGCGGGAACCGAGAGCCCGCACCCTTACTTCCTGCACCCTTCCCTGCCCCCCCCCCCCCGCGTTCCTATCGTCATCGACCAATCGGCCACAGCTCCAATCGTGTGCAGCTTTCTCTGCTGAGGGGACACAGCAGAGACGGGGGACACATGCCTGGGAACATCCGGCATCGAGGACATCGGGCACCAGCAAACAGTCCTCGGAGTGCAGAGAGGGACAGGCTGCCTGCAGGAGAAAGGACCTCCCCCCGTACTTGGACTTGCACTTAGGAAGTGGGGTCAGCTACCAGAGGAGATACAGAAGTTGGGGGGGTGATGGGGAGAGAAGACACGTGCCCCCCAAAGGCCACTGGCTGATTGGAGGGAGGGGCTGAGTAGGGGCTATGTCGGTCCGCGGGGGCTGTCCGGACAGAGCACCCCGGGGCCGGGGTCTCAAGGCTGAGGTCAAGGTGCCCGCAGGGCTGGTTTCTCCCAGGCCTCCCTCCCGGGCACATAGACTCTGCCTTCTCCTCTCCGCATCCTGATCTCTCCTTCTTACGAGGACACCAATCATACTGGATTAGGAGCCCCCCTCCCATGAGCTCATTTTATTTTATTTTATTTTTTTTAAAGGTCTTATTTATTTATCTGACAGAGAGAGACACAGCGAGAGAGGGAACACAAGCAGGGGGAGTGGGAGAGGGAAAAGCAGGCTTCCCGCTGAGCAGGGAGCCTGAGGCGGGGCTGGATCCCAGGACCCCAAGATCACGACCTGAGCCGAAGGCGAGCCCCCCAGGAGCCCCCCAGGAGCTCGTTTTAACTTATTACCTCTTCAAAGACGGTCCCCGGATATTCTGCGTACTGGGGGCTTAGGACTTCAACATATGAATTTGAGGTGCTGGTGGGGGATACAATTGAGCCATAACGGGGGATAAACGTTGTAGTGAACAAATCTGAAAATGAAGAAGAAAGTCTAACCGCGCCAGCTCCTTCGGTTTGTGGGGCCTGGAGGTGGCGAGTGAGCTCCCACGACAAGGGTTAACCGATCCGGCCGGTTAATTAGCATGAGCTTTCAGTAAAAGCCTTGATGAGTGATAAATGAGAACATACTTCATATCAAGTACACTAATCTTCCCTGAAATCAGCCAAGTATTCATCACGATGATGCTGATTTTCCAGGAAAATTAAATAATTGCAGCCTAGGTGGGTGGACCTTAGTCAGCACCTCATTTTCCTGTCCTTGGTGCCATCCTCAAGGGCCCTCACTCAGCTCCGCGCCTCCGGCCTCACGGGCACTCGAGAGGCTCTTGTCCCTGTCCACACCCGGCAGGACTCAGGCGGCTCCCTCCTCAGGGCTGGTGGGCGGCCGTCACAATCCCACATTCTCTGGACACGCGCCTCCGGAGTGTCTGCGATCACAATCCCTCCCACGAGAGCTTGGGGCGGTCGGAAACGTGGCTAGAACCTTCTCTCCAGTCTCCGACCCCTGTCAAGTTACGACCTTCGGGATTACAGAGAAGAGGGGAACTGGGCCTGGGCCCCCAACGGAGGTCCTGTATCAGTCAGGTTGAGGGAGGTTAGCTTTAGAGACAAGCAGCCCCCCCTACACACACACATTTCAGTGGCTTCCCACCACACATTTATTTCCTGATTTATTTTTGGGGAGAGAGAGAGAGAGCATGTGCGCACGTGGTGGGGGAGGGAGGGGGGAGGGAGAGGGAAAGAGAAGCCCATGCAGGCTCCATGCTCATCACGGAGCCCAATGTGGGGCTCGATCCCAAGACCCCGAGATGGGGACCAGAGCTGAAATCAAGGGTCGGACGCTTAATCCACGGAACCACCCAGGTGCCCCCCGACCACACATTTACGTGGCACTCACCCCACACAGCCCATCTTTGGCGGCCTCGCTTTCTCCGGGTTGCCTTGTCCTGGGACCCCGGCAATGGGTACGATCTCCTCCCTCCCAGGTATTGCCGGCTTTGGGGTCATGGAGGAACACGCGCCGGTTCTTAAATCTGCTCCCCGAAAGGGCCGAACGATAGCCCCGCCTGCATTTCAGGGGCCGGGTCAAGTCAGTGTGGCCATGGTGGTGTTACCTGGGGGGGACAATGCAGTCCTCTGGCGGAGGGACACCAGCCAGGGGGACCGATGTGAGAGCCCGCCACAGCCTCCCCGCCGGCCTGACCCACCGTCCTCACGGCCCTGGGAGCCTCCTTGGAAACCAGCCTCGGATCTCACCGATGTGTTTGTAAATTCGCACCTTAGGTTCAGACAGTTGAGCTCCTCGGACTCCGGACATCACGGCACATGACGTGGCCGTCGTGTCATGCCAGTTGCCTCCATCTGGTGCCCGGTCCACACGCCAGGTTCCCCTCTCGCCCCCCCACCCTGGGTGCTCACCGGAAAGTTTCAAATACATCCTCGAATCCGTGTTTAACTAGAAACTGTGGAACTTTCGGGTGTTTTAAGTATTGTTTCAGTGGTAAGTATGTTTTGTTGAACTATAAAGCTCCTGTTTCTTAACTTTTTTCCTTCAACAGTATGCCTTAAAAATCTGCCCGTGCCACGTGCTGCTGAGCAAACCACTAGCTCAGTGCTTCCCAGAGCAATGGAATCCCACCTGACGCGTCTTTGTCTTCCCATTCCGACCCCGGCGATGGACACAGGCTGCCTTCTCCATCCCGCGGCGGCAGCCCGGGCCCCTCCACGTGTGCCCTGGTCCCTGGCCCCATGCCTGCACCCAGAAGGGGGACTGGTGAGTTATGAGCCACACAGGCACAGCACCGAGCGAGCGGCCAGACCGTCCCCTGCCCCCCGCAGCCGCCCACCCCCCACTCCCCGCGGCTGTGCCTGCCCAGGGACCCATTTCCTCACATCTCTAGCAACATCTGCATTACCCAACCAGTCTTTTCACAAAGTTGATGTCTTAGTATTCTTTTTGCATTTCCCCCCAAATTCCCAGGGACACTGAGTATCCCTTCATACACTCGTCTCTTAGGCTTTTCCTTCTTCGAGTTGTCTGTCGTTTTCTGAGGATCACCCATCGTTTCCTTACTGATTTGTCAGGGCCCCTTGTATGTTCTAGATCTCGTATGTTCTAGCAGGTAATCTCCGCTCAACTCCAATGTTGTACGTATCTATCACATTGCAGTGTGCCGCCCCCCCGTTACCCCTGAGCCTACTTCCCGTGGACCAACATCTCTAATTCTAATGCAGTTTTTTTTTTAAATTTTAAAAGATTTTATGTATTTATTTGACAGAGAGAGCGAACGCAAGCACGGGGAGCAACAGACAGAGGGAGAGGGAGAAGCAGGCTCTCCATACAGCCCGATGCGAGACTTGATCCCAGGACCCCAGGATCATGACCTGAGCCACCCGGGCGCCCCTCTAAGGCAGTTCTAACCACGAGCAACTCACCTGGCAGTTGTACTTTGTAAAGGATCTCATTTCAGAAGTCCGGCCCCCTTGTGTTTTAATTTTACAGTTTTATTCTCCACGCCCATATACATTTATATTTCACATCTATTACCTATGTTTACATTTAGCCTGTCTAGAGTCACCGTGTGTGGTACGAGGTGCTAGGAAATCAATCTCACATTTTCCTCTGTATAGTGAGTCGATTTTTCCTACACTGAAAATGAAATAATGTAGTCTCTCCCCTCTGGTGTGTGATCCCACCTCCATCAAATACTGTTTCCGTATGTAGTGGGTATGGTTTTAAGCTCTGTCTTCTGTATGTATTACTACGGTGTGGCAGAAGGAGTTTTCAGAGGGCCCCAAGAGCCCATCCCGGTGTATCCGCTACACACAGGCTCCTCCCCAGCGTCCTCCGGTGGGCTATCACTCCTGATATCAGGCTACTAATCAGTCGTCTCTGAGTTAATCAAAAAGGAGATTACCCACAGGGGCCTGACCAAACCTGGTGAGCCCCATGAAGAGGCCTGGGCCCTTCCGGAAAGACTGATTCCCAGGGCGAGTGGGCCGCACGTGAGGGAGAACCTGGAGACTCCCTCCGAGGAAGGAGGGCCCATCTGGCAAAGGGCGCCGGCGGCCTGCAGGAGTTTAGGGCAGCCTCAGCCAACAGCCAGCAAGAAAATAGGCTCAAGGAACTGGATTCAGTGAACAAAATGCATGGGCGTGGAAGCGCGACCTTCCCCGGGGGCCCCCAGCTGGGGACGAAGCGGCCGACACCTGCCGCGGGAGACGCCCCCAGAGCAGAGAACCAGCCAAACCACACGGACTTCCAGCTCACGGAGCCTTAAAACAACAAAGTGTCCGTTTGCGGTCGTGTGTGACACAGCGATGGCAGTGAGGCCACCGTCTTTGCCGGACGTCTCCTTACCAGGTAGGACAAGCTGCCGCGACCCCGCGACCCGGCGCCCTTCTTTCTCAAAACTGACTCAGCCCTTGGTGGCCGTCATGGTTTATATGAATTTAGAATGAGTGACGATTTTAAGCTTCCATTCAGGTGACCTATCTTTCCATTTGATTCACGTTTTCCTTCATGTCTACGATGGATGAGATGTTTGCCGCCAACATTCATACGTTGAAGCCAGTGGGATGGTGGTTGGGGGTGGCGCTTTCCGGAGGTGGGGGGGGTGGGGTTCGATGAGGTCATGCGGTCAGGGCCGGCAGGACAGGACTGGTGCCGTCCCAGGAAGAGACACCCGAGAGCTGTTCCCCCACAGGGTGAGGACCAGCATGAGGGCGGCCATCTGAAGCCTGAGGGGCGCCCTCACCAGAACCCGAGAGTGTGGATTCCAGCCCCCAGAGCACCGGGAGATATGTCTGCCGTTTGGGGCCCCCTCGGCCTCCGGCCCGTCGTGGTTCATGGCCGCAGGCTGGGGAGACCAACGCAGCCCATCAGATGCTCTCAAATCTCTCTCTTGACTTGTTCATCTCTTCTTCGTGTCCTTTATATTTCTTAAATGTTAATGCTTCCCCCTCCATCAAGGTTTTCTGCATTTATTTCTGGCTTAAAGTCTAGATACTTCGTAGTTTTTTTGTTCCTCTTGTGAATGTATCTTTTTTTTTTCTATTATATTTCTAATTGGTTAATACTGGTGTAGAAAGCTACTAATTTTAGTAAGTTGATCTTGCGTTCAGCAATCTCGCTAAATTCTATTATTAGTTCCAACCAATTTTCTGTTCACTCTGGTGGGTTTCAGCAGATGATAGATGCTCTGTGCAGACGGACAGCTGTGTCTCTTCCCCGAGGATCCCTCTGTGTCCTCCTCTCACAGCACAAGCCAGAGTCTCCGGATTTCTTCCCAACAGTAACAGAAATAAATCTAAAGTTTACCTACAGGGGCTCCTGGGTGGCTCAGTGGGGTAAAGCCTCTGCCTTCGGCTCAGGTCATGATCTCAGGGTCCTGGGATCGAGCCCCGCATCGGGCTCTCTGCTCGGCAGGGAGCCTGCTTCCCCCTCTCTCTCTGCCTTCCTCTCTGCCTACTTGTGATCTCTCTGTCAAATAAGTAAATAAAATCTTTTTAAAAAATAAAGTTTACCTGCGGAGAATCACATTTCCCGTACACTTTCAATGTACGAAACCTCGATCACACGAAGAATGTCCGTTTCTAGTCAGTTTCCTGAGAATGTTTAAAACTCACAAGATGTTGAGCTTCATGAGATGATCTGCCACATCTATCGAGAGCCATTTTGTTCCTTTAGCCCAATAATGTGGTCATAAATAACACTGACAGAATTTCTGGTGCTAACTTGTTCTTGCACTTCTAGAATAAACTCGACTACGTCACTTTTCAAAATGCACCACGGGGTTAATTAGCTCGCAGCTTATTTGGAATCGTGCCTCTATTTTTATAAGTGAAGTAGACCTAGTTTTTTCCTCTATTGGCCATATCTGAACTTGGAATAAATGTTATTTTTGCCTCATAAAATGAGTTGGGCAGATTTCCCTTTTTTTCCCCCTCCATTTTCTTGTTTCTGGAATGAGTTCTCTAAGAATGTTTATCTGATCATGAACCGTTTCGCAGAACGTCTTTGCTATTTCAGTTTCTTAAGAGCTCAAGTTCATTACGTTCCTACCGCCCTCCTGTATCTTCGCTTGATGTCTCTGACTGCTTGATGTATTAGTTCTAAGAGGGACATTTTTCATGACAGTTTTAATTGTGTATTTATCTAGTTTTCCCCACAGTTTCATGGGCTGTGACTTCCTGAATTCCAGTGTTATCTCATCAGAACAACACATGCTTGGGATTGTTGTATTTGCCCTACCACACTCTTTTCACGGAGGCGGATTTACAAATGGTTACATGCGCGCATCGGGAGTATAGAGCTCAGCGAGTCTTGACAAATGTATACACCAAGCGCCTAATTCCCAAACAAGACACAGAACGTTGTTGTCACCCCCGACAGCTGCCGTGTACCCCATTCTGACTACTGTCCTAACTTTACCATCGTAGCTAGTTTGCCTGTCACTAAGTGTCATGTAAATGGAATTATATGGTATGTATTCATTTCTTTTCCTATTTCTTCACCCAACGTAATGCTCTGGATACTCACTGATGTCGCTGCACAGTATCAATCACACATTCCTTTTCGCTGCAGGGTACTCTCCCACCGTATGAATAAACCACAATTCACTTATCCGTTCTCCTGCTGATGGCTCTTTGGGCTGTTTCCAGTTCTTAGCTACTAGGAATAAAACTCCTACAAATAATTCTATACAAATATTTTATGGTTTCATGTTTTCACATCTCTTCGGGAAGTACCTAAGCGTGGAATTGCTTGATCACTGGTAACTATTACCTTCATAAGAAATTGTCAAAGAATTTTTCACAATAGTTGTTATCATTTGAGACTTCACAGCAATTTATGAGATGCCCAGTTGTCCCATATCCTCATCAACACTTGATATTGTCAGTTTTTAATTTCAGTCATCCTGTGGGTATGAAATGGACTAAGCTCATGGTGGTATTAAATTGCATTTCTCCAACCACTAAAAATGCTGAATACCTTTTCATGAACATATTGGCCATTTGTGAGTGTGTGTGTGTGTGTGTGTGTGTGTATTTTAAGTATCTATGTGAATCTTCTCCTATTTTATACAGCTATCTTTTTCATTTTGATTTGTAGGAGCTCTGTATACATTCTGAATAGAAGTCCTTTTTCAAATATATGTATTGTAAATATTTTCTCCCAATCTGTTGCTTGCATTTTCACTTTACTAAAGGAGTCTTTTAATGAGCAGAGCAGACATCTTTAATTTTTATGAAAGCCCGTTTATCATTTTGTCCTTTTATGGTTACCATTTTTGGAACCTAAGAAGTTGTGCTTACACCAAGGCCTCAAAGATATTTTCCAATGATTTATCTTTTAAATTTAGATCTATGATCCACATCAAAATAATTTCTGTATGGTATGACGTTGGAATCAAGATTCATTTTTTCCCATATGAATATCAAGTTGTTCCAGAATCATTTGTTGGAAAGAGTTTCCTCTCCCTGTAGAATTATGTTGGAGCTTTTATCACATTTCAATTGGCATATATGCCTGAATCTGTTTCTAGACTCTATATGCTGTTACATGGATCTATTTGTCTAACCACATGCCAATACCATACTGAAATAATTACTGTAGCATTATAGCCATTCTTGAAATCAAGTGGTGTGAGTCCAACAACACTGTTTATCTTATGCATGCTTGTGCTGGCTACTCTAGGTCCTTTATATTTCCATGTAAATTTTTTAACAGCTTTACTGAGATATAATAATTTATGTACAATTAACTGGGTGTATTTTAAGTGTACAATTTGACAGGATCTGATACATAGATATATATCTGTAAAACCATCACCACTATCAGGAAAATGAGCACACACACATCACCCCCTAAAATTTTCTTTTGCCCCTTTGTAATCTCTAGATTCCTCCCGACCCTCCCTCCGGGCCACCACTGATCTCTTTTCTGCACTACAGTCGGTATGGATTTCCTAGAATTTACATAAATGGAATCATGCTGTATGTATGCCTTTTTTTTTTTTTTTTTTTTTTTTGGTCTGATAGCTTTCACTCAATTTTTAAAATATGTAGACATCTTGTTAAGGGTATCAGTAGTTCTTTTGTTACTCAGCAGTATTCTGTTGTATGGATGCACTGAGATTTATGTATCCATTCCCCTTCTGCTAGAGAGTTGGGTCGTTGCCCATTTGGAGATGTTGTTACCAACAGAGGCAGGATGAGCACTCGTGAACGAGCGTTTCTCTCCAGATGGGTAAATACCCGGGGACGGAGCGGCCAGTGCGTACGGCAGAGGTCCGCCTAGCTTTCTAAGAAGTGCCAAATGACGTTTCAGGGTGGTTGTACCATTTCACGTTCCCACGGGCGGTGTGGCAGAGTTTCACATTTTGTCAACATGTGGTGTGACCAGTCTTTTACATTTTAGCCATCCAAGCGGGTAGGTAGTGGCATTTCGTGATGGTTTTAATTTTTCAGGGTTACTACCGATTATATTCAAGTACTTATTTGCCATCTTTAGGTCTTCTTCACTGAAGTGTATATATTCAAATCTTTGGTCCATTTGAAAAATTAGGCTGTGTTTTCTTACTATTGAGTTTCGGAGGTTCTTCTATATTCCAGATAACAAGCTCCTTTTCAGATACACGCTTTGAAAATGTTTTCTCCTTTTCTGGAACGTGTCCTTTCATCCTGTTAACAGTGTCTTTTGAAGAGCAGTTTTTTACTTTGATGAAGTACAATTTATCAATTTGTTCTTTTATAGACCATGCTTTTAATGCCACATCTAAGAAATCTTTGCCTAACTCAAGGTCACAAAGATTTTCTCTTACACTTTTCCCAGAAGATTTATGGTTGAAGTTTTGCATTTAGGCCTAAGAACCACTTTTAGTCAATTTTTGTACACAGTGCAAGTTATGGATCAAAGTTCAATTTATGAGATATGAATGTCAATTGATCTGGCCCCATTTGTTGAAAAGACCATCCATTTCCCCACTTTTAAACCTTTGTCGAAAATCAATTTTCTATGCATTTGTGGGTCTAATTCTAAACTCGCTCTTCTGTCCCATCAACCCATTTGTCTATCTTGTGGTCAATACCACGCTATGGTTTTTTAATAGCTCTTGAAATCAGGTGGAGTTAGCCCCTTGAATTTATTATTATGTTTCAAAGTTGTTTTGGCTATTTTAGCCCCTCTTTATTTCCACGGAAGTTTTAGAATCAGCCTTTCCATTTCTACAAAACAGACAAACAAAAACTAAAAACACAACTGGCGGGGGTTTTTATTGGGATTGCATTGAATTGTAGACGAATTTGGGATGAGCTGGAATTTGACGTTTACTGAGATTTCTGATGCATGAGCAAGAGGCCTCCTCTCTTACAGGGGCTCCAACTGCATGTATCTTAGACTCCTGCAAGGTCCAGCATTTTCCACTTCAAGTTTTTCTCTGTGCATTTCATTTTGGATATTTCTTTATTGCTATAGCTGAAAGTTTACTGTCTTTTCTTCTGCAATGTCTAATATGCTGTTAATTCCATCCAGTATATTTTTCATCACAGACGTGGGAGCTGTCGTCTCTAGGTATTCCATTTGGATCTTTCATATTCTCTACTTAACATTCATTCATTCATTCATTCATTCAAGGGGGGAGGGGCAGAGGGCGAGGGAAAGAGAGAATACCAAGCAGACTCCACGCCCAGCACAGAGCCCAATGTGGGGCTCGATCTCAAGACCCTGAGATCATGACCTGAACCGAAATCAAGAGTCGGACACTTAACCGACTGAGGCACGCAGGCGCCCCTCCACTTATCTTTTAAACATACGGAATACAGTTATAATTGCTTCGATGCCCTTAGCTGTTAATTCTAGCATCTGTGACAGTTCCGGGTTGGTTTCGACTGATTATTCTTCTCGCTGTGGGACTCATTTTTCTGCTTCTTTGCATGCCTGATAATCTTTGATTGGATTCCAGACCTTGGGAATTTTATCTTGTTGGGTACTGGATTTCTATAAATATTCTTCAGCTGTGCTCTAAGATACAATTAAATTGCTTGCAAACTATATGATCCTTTGGGTTTTGTCTTATGATGGCAGGTGAGATCAGAGCTGTGTTTAATCGAGGGCCAGGGCTGGTAGTAAGGTGGAGAAAGCGAGGTGCCTGGCGTGCAGAATTTAAGGAGGTACTTGTGCTCAGGGTTATTCAAGTGCAGGACTTCCTTAAATGTTGTATTTAGGGGGCTCACTAGGAGCCTCACCCTAGTCCTAGCCCTCATTATGGCTAATTATTTGCTGCTACTCAGCTAAGACCTAAGGACTTTAACCAAAGCTCGAATTAGGACAATGTTCCAGCCTGGCTGTTGGGAGAGGAACATTCCCAGGTCTATGGGAGCACCAGGCACTGTCCCCAGCCTTGGCTAGTTTCCGCACATGAAAATGCTGATCAGCACTGAGCTGAATACTCAGGGGGACCCTCTGCGTACATCTGGGGTTCTTTATATCGCCCTCTCCTTTCTGACGCTCTGCCCTGTGAACCAGGCACCTTGGTCTACCTGGGTTCTCATCTTAAATTCCTCAACTCAGGGAGTCTGCCCAGTTCTGCCTGGGCTCCCTGAAACTGCATCACAGCCTGCAGATTGTCTCAAGGTGATAAGCTGGGACAACGTGAGGATCACCTCATTCGTGTCCCAGCTCTCAGGGGTCACTGTCCTCTTGCCTGGGGTCTGTGGTCTTGGAAACGTATGTTCATGTTTTCTCGTGTTGTTGCTATCGTTGCCGTCATTTCAGATGAAAGAGTACACTTGATCCTGTTATTTGATCTTTGCTGGAAGAGGAAGTCTATTTCTATACAAATTTCAGAATCAATTGAAAAATTTCTATAAGAACGTCAGTGGGGATGTTGACTGAGATTGTGTTGAATCTGCAGATTAATATGGAGAGAATCGCTATCTTAATAACATTGAGTCCCCAAGTCCACAAACATGCCGTAGCTCCCCATTTCTTCCGGTTTTCCTTAATTTATGAACACAGCATTTTCATTGTTTTAATTTTGTTTAATTTATTCTTAAGAAGTTAATGTTTCATGTTTTTTTAAATAATAGTATGGCTTGCATTTCATTTTTAATTATTTCCTGCTAGCCTCTAGAAATAAAATTTATTTTTGTATACTGACCTCATGGACCTCAATTCCTGAAACCTTGCTATATTTTTTATTTAAATTCAATTAGCCAACATGTAGTACATCATTAATTTTTGATGTTGTGTCAATGATTCATTCGTTGCATAACACCCAGTGCCCATCAGATCACATGCCCTCCTTAATGCCCGTCGCCCAGTTCCCCCAGCCCCCCACCCCTCCCTTCTGCAACCCTCGGTTTGTTTCCTGGAGTCCAGAGTCTCTCATGGTTTGTCTCCCATTCTGATTTCTTCCCATTCAGTTTTCCCTCCCTTCCTCTATGATCCTCCGTGCTATTCCTTATGTTCCACATATGAGTGAAACCATATGATAATTCACTTTCTCCGATTGACTTATTTCACTCAGCATAATCCCCTCCAGTTCCATCCATGTTGATGCAAATGGTGGGTGTTCATCGTTTCTGATGGCTGAGTAATATTCCCTTGTATATATGGACCATATCTTCTTTATCCATTCATCTGTTGAAGGGCATCTCGGCTCCTTCCACAGTTTGGCTACTGTGGACATTACTGCTATGAACACTGGGGTACCTGTACCCCTTATTTTCACTACATGTGTATCTTTGGGGTAAATACCCAGTAGTGCAATTGCAGGGTCATAGGGCAGCTCTATTTTTAACTTCTTGAGGAAACTGCATGCTGTTTTCCAGAGGGGCTGCACCAGCTTGCTACATTAACTTATCACTTCTAGTAGGGTTTTTATGTTTTTTCATAAATTCTTTAGAGATGGTCATATAAAGTATCACATCATCTGAGAATAAAGAAAGTTACTTCTTGCTTTCTAATCTTTGTCTTTTATTCTTTCCTTGCTTTATTGCAATGGCTGTGACCTCCAGAATGGGTAGTAGCAAAAAGACAAGAAATAACGAGTGTAGCTGAGGGTGTGGAGAAAAGGGAACCCTTGTGCGCTGTTGGTGGGAATGCAAACGGGGGCAGTCATGGTGGGAAACAGTATGGCCATTCCTCAAAAAGAACTAAAAATAGAACTATGATTCTGCAATCACACTACTGGCTATTGACCCAAAGAAAACAGAAACACTGATTTGAAAAGATATATGCACCCCTATGTCAATTGCAGCATTATTTACAATACCCAAGATCTGGAAGCAGCCTAAGTGTCCATCGATAGATGAATGGATAAAAAAGATGTGAGATATATATAGATATAGATAGATAGATAGATAGATAGATAGATAGATAGATAGATATAGATAGATATAGATAGATAGATAATATTAGTCAGCCATAGAAAGGAATGAAAAGAATCTTGCCATTTGCAACAACATGGATAGAGCTAGAGAATATAATGCTAAGTGAAATAAGTCAGTCAGAGAAAGACAAATACCATATGATTTCACTTATCTGTGAAAACAACAAAACAAATGAACAAATAAGCAAACAGAGAACAAAAGCAACGAAACAGAAGCAGACCCATAAATACAAAGAACAGAGTGGTGGTTGCCAGAGCAGGGGTGAGTGGGTGGATGGGCAAAATAGGTGAAGGGGACTGAGAGGTACAAACTTAATTATAAAATAAGTAAGTCCTGGGGCTGAAAAGTAGAGCACAGGGGACACAGTCAATAATGTTGTAATAACTGTGTGTGGTAACAGATGGTAACTACTGATTGTGTGTAATGTATACATTGTCAACTCACTATGTTGTATACCTGAAACTGATATATGTCAATTACTCTTTAATTTAAAAAAGCACCAAACATGCATTCCTGAAATAAATTCGATTTGGTCATTACTTAGTATCATTTTATTTACTGTTAGATTCGCTTTGCTAATATTTTGCTGAAAAATTTTGCATCTAGTTCCTGAGCAATATGGGTCTACAATTTTCTTTTTCTTTAATACCCTGTTCAGGCTTTGCTATCAGTTGTACAATGGGCCTCACAAAATGAGTTGGGAGATGTTCATGCCTATTTTCTGGAAAAGTTTGTGCAGCCTTGGTATTATTTCTTCCTTAAGTGTATGACAGAGATCAAAAAATGAAACCATCTGGGCCTGGAGTTTTGTGAGCCTTAAATTATAAGTTCATGTTCCATAATAAATAAACGTGGGGATTTTCAGGTTTTCTGTTTCTTGTCTTAGCTTTAATCAGCTGAGTTTTTCAGGGGAATTTTCCATTTCATGTAGGTTGTTAAATTCATTTGCATAAATTTGCTCATGATATTCCCTTACTGTCTTAGTAGTGTCTATAAAACAAAACTGATGATGCCTCTTGCATTCCTGATATTGGTGATTTTTTCCTCTATTTTTAGAAAAATCAATCTCGTTGGATTTTTATGAGTTTCATTAATATTTTTAAAGGAACAACCCTTGGGTTTGTTGGTTTTCTGTATTGCCTGACCACATTCTATTTAATTCATTCTCATGCTATCTTAAGACAGAAGATATGGCCATTGATTTCAAATTTTTATTCTTTTCTAACGTTAGCCTTTTAAGTTAAAATGTTTCTCTAAAATTGATTGAGCTGAATCCCATGTATCTTTTGAAATAAATTTTAATAATATTTTTATATTTACCAAAAAAGTTGCAAAGATAGTACGAAGAACTCCCATATACCCAACACCCAGTGTCCCTGTCACTATTTTATGTGTATGATGTAAATGTACATACACATCTATGACAGATTTGTCATAACTAACAAACTGATATTGATGTATCATTATTAACCGAAGTCCATATTTTATGTGGATGTCCTGGGTTTTTGCTTAATGTCCTTGTTCTGTCCCAGGGTCTCATCAAGGACACACATAAAATCTGATCACATGTCTCCTAAGCTTCTTCTAAACTGAACGTCTTTCAGATTTTGCTTGTTTTTGATGATCTTGACAGTTTTGAGGACCACTGTTCAGGTATTTTGTGACTGTGTGTACTCCGCACATTTTGAGATGTTGTGTCTGCATTCCTATCAAATTTAAGAGTTTTTCTAATTTCTGTTGCCATTTTTCCCACCTGCTGGTTACTTAGAAGTGTACTGTTTCATTTTCTCACATTAGAGAGACTTCTGGTTACCCTTTTGGTGTTGGTTTCTGGTTTAATTCCACTGTGCTCAGAGAGCTTACTCTCCATTAATCCTACCTTTTGGAATACACTAAAATTGGCTTTATGACATAGCATATGTTCGCTGTTGGTGACATTTCATGGGCAGTTGAAAAGAATGTGTATTCCACATTTGCTGGATGCGGCGGTCTATACATGTCAATTGTATCGATATGGTTGAGAGTAGAATTCAAATGTTCTATAGCTTATAGATTTTTGATTTATGTGTTTTATAAATTTCTGAAAGAGGAAAGTTACAGTCCCCCACTATGAGTTTGGATATGCTTATTACTGGTCAATTTTTGCTTCATGTATTTTGATGCTGTTTTAAAATGCAAATGCACTTACGATTATGTGTCCTCTTAATGAACTGATACTTCTAGTATGAAGTGTTCTTCTTTATCTCTGTAGAATCTACTTACATCAAACACAACTATGGACACAGGTGGGTTTAAATAAACTACCTTGCTATTTGTTTTCTTTTGATTTCTCTTGTTCTTTTTATTTGTTCCTCCTTTCCTGACTTGATCAAATATATTTAGCAATCCATTCCATCTCACATTTTGGATTTGGGGCACATCTCTGCATCATATTTTTCATGCTTAAGATAAGAATTACAACATGTAGTCACATTCGCCTCGAATTAATATTATACTACTTCATATATAAGAATCTTACAACAGTATATTTTTATTTGGCCCTTTCCCATCCTTGGTGCCATTGTGTATATTTCATTCCTACACATTAATAAACACATTACATTGTTATAAAAGCAATCACTAGTTTTAAGGAAATTAAGAAAAAATAGTCTCTTTACTTAGTATTTATCATTTTCAGTGCTCTTCACTCCCTTCTACAGGCGTAAGTTTCTATCTAGATTTATATCCCTGCATCCTAAAGAATTTTCTTCAGCATTTCTGTTTCTTTTCCTCCTCCTCCTCCTCCTCTTTCTCCTTCTTCTACTTCTTCTTCTTACAACTTTTTATTTATTTCAGGACTCTTTGTCTTTGTTTTAAACAACTTTATTGAGATATAATTGCCATACAATAAACTACATATATTTAATGTATGCAATTTTATCAGTTTGGACATATGATACAGCTGTGAAACCACTGTCACAATTAAGGTGATAGATATATCTATCACCTCCAAAAGTGTCCTTGTGTCCCTCTGTGCATGCGGGGTGAGAACACTTAACATGAGATCTATTCTCTTCATAAACTTTCAAGTGCATATACAGTATTGTCCATTACCAGTTCTATGCTGTCCAGCAGAGCTCTTGAATTAATTCATCTGGCATAACTGAAACTTCACACCACTTGAACAATACTCTTCACTTCCCCTCCTCTGAGCCTGATTTTTGAAAGCAGCAAGAGAAAAGAAAAACTCATCACATACAAGGGAGCAACCATGAGACTATCAGTAAATTTCTCAGCAGAAACCTTGCATGACAGAAAAAAACGGAATGATGTATTCATATATAAAAAGACAACAACTGCCAACCAAGAGTACTTGGCAAAGCTGTCTTCCGCAATAAATGAGAATAGAAAAAAAAAAAAAAAAGGAAAAACATGAAAGAAGAAAGGAAGGAAGGGGAAATAAAGTCTTTCCCAGACAAACAAAAGCTGTGGTCATTTATCGCCATTGGATCTAACTAACACATATGGAAAAATTCACCCCAAAGTAGAAAAATAGTTTTTCCAAGCATACCTGCAACATTCTCCAGGATAGATCATGTGCTAAGCATAACAAAATTCTCAATAAATTTAAAATACTTGAGATCATCTAAAATATATTCTCTCCACACCAGAGTTAAATTAAAAATCAACAACAGAAAGAAATCAGAGAAATACTGATATACTTGGAAATCAAACATCACATTCTAAATAATGCATGGGCCAAAGAAAAAATAAAAAAGAAATTAAAAAAATAGAAAACAAAATGAAAACATGACATTAAAATTTATGTGATATAATTAAATCAATGTTTAGAGAGAGATTTTAGATTTAAAATCTTATATTGGAAAGGAAGAAAAAATTAACACAGTTAAGAATGAAAGAAGGGAATTCACTATAGGAATTCCAGGAAGTAAAAGAGAAGATTATGAACAATTTTATATCAAAAACTTAAATGAAAAGAAAAAAATTCCTAGAAAAAAATAAAACATCAAAACTCAGTAAAGAAGAAAAAGGAAAATTTCTAAGCAAGGTCACTGAATTAGTAATTTTAAAACTCTCCAGAACTAACGCTCAAGCCAGGATGGGCTCACTGGTGAGTTCTACCAAATATTTAAAGAAAAAATAATAATAATGCCAACTCTTCAATAAATCTTTCAAAAAATAGAGGGGTATAAAATACTTCACAATTCAATTTATGAAGCCATAGTCCCTTGATATCAAAGACTGACAAAAGCATCACAAGATAATATCACATCACAGACCAAAAACATCATGATAGATAATTTTCCCTCATAAAAACTGATACCACAATCCTTAGCAAAATATTGGCAAAATAGTCCAAGTAACAAACGAGGATAGTTTTACATGATAAGCAATGGGGTTTGTCCCAGAAATTCAAGGTTGGTTGAGATCCAAAAGTCGATTGATATAATACACTATATTAAGAGAATAAAGGGGAAAAGTGATCATATCAATAGATTCAATAAAATTATTTGACAAAATCTAATACCCTTTATTGTACAAAGGCTCTCAAAAAACTAGGACTAGATGAGATCTTTCTTAACCTGATAAAATGTATTTACTTAATTGTGAAAAACAAAATGAATGTTTTCTCTCTAAGGTTGGGAAGAAGACATGAATACCTGCTCCTACCGCTTACATTTAATATTGTGCTGGAGGTTTTAGCCAGAGCAATAAGGGAAGGAAAGGAAATTTAAGCCATACAACTTGGAAAAGAAGAAGCAAAACTGTCTTTATTCTCAGATGACATGATCTTTCAAATAGAAAATACTAAGGAATCTATAGAATTACTGTAAGAATTAATAAGCAAGTTTAGTGAGGTCACAGGATATATGATCGATATACCAAAAAATCAACTGTATCTCTATATACCACCAATGAAAAATCTGAAGACAAAATTAGGAAAACCATTTCACTGACAAAAGCATCAAGAAATATTTAGGAAAAAATTTAACAAGGGAAATGCAAAACCTTTACACTAAAAACTACAAAACATTGGTAAAAGAAATCAAAGTGGACCTAAACTGAATGGAGACATACACCATTTTCATGGATTGGAAGACAATATTCTTTTTTCTTTTTTTTTTTTTTAAGATTTTTAAATTTATTTATTTGAGAGAGAGAGATAGCAAGAGAGAGCACAAGTGGGGAGGAGAGGGAGAAGCAGGCTCCTCGCTGAGCAGGGAGCCCATCTCGGGGCTCGATCCCAGGACCCTGGGATCATGACCTAAGCCAAAGGTAGATGCTTAACCGACTGAACCACCCAGGCACCCCTGGAAGACAATATTCTTAAGATGGGAATTGTTGTTTTCAGTTTTTCACTGTTGAGTATGATGTTAGCTGTGAGCTTGTCATGCATGGCCTTTATCATGTTGAGGTACATTCCTTCTATACCTAATTCCTTGAGAGTTTCTATCATGAAAGAATGTTGAATTTTGTCAAATGCTTTTTTCTGCATTGATTGAGATGATCATGTAATTTTTATCCTTCATTCTGTTAAATTGGTGTGTCACATTTGACTTGTGTATGTTGAACCATCTTCACATCCCAGGGATAAATCTTAACTTGATCATAGTGGATGATTTTTTAAATGTGCTGTTGAATGGTTTGCTAGTATTTTGTTGAGGATTTTTTAGCTTATCAGGGATATTGTCCTATAATTTTCTTTTCTTGTAGTGTTCTTATCTGGCTTTGGTATGAGAGTAATACTTGTCTTATAAAATCAGCTCGAAAGTGTTTTTTCAATTTTTTGGAAGAGTTTGAGTAGGACTGGCATTAATTATTTCTTAAATGTTTGGTGGAATTCACCTGTGAAGCCAACTGATCCTGGGCTTTTCTTTAATGGGAGGTTTTTGATTACTGTTTCAATCTCCTTATTCATTCTTAGTCTGTTCAGATTTCCTATTTCTTCCTGATTCAGACTTGGTAGCTTTTGTGTTTCTAGGAATTTATCTATTTTTTCTAGATTATCTAATCTGATAGCGTATAGTTGTTCATATTAGTCTTCTATGGTCCTTTGTATTTCTATGGTATTGACTATAATACATCATCTTTCATTTACAATTTTATTTATGTAAGTCCTCTCTCTTTTATTCTTGGTTAGTCTAGCTAAACAATCCTAAAATTTATGTGGAACCACAAAAGACCCCAAACAGCCAAGGCAAACTTGAGAAAGAAGAATAAAGTAGGAGGCATCTCTCTTCCTGATTTTAAACTATATTACAAAGCTATAGTAATCAAAACAGTATAACACTGGCATAAAAACAACCCACAGACCAATGCAATAGAACAGAGAGCCCCGAAATAAACCCATGCATATATGTTCAACTCATCTTTGACAAGGGTACCAAGAATACACAACTGGGAAATAATCGGGGTTGGGAAAACTGGATATCCACATGCAAAAAAATATAATTGGACCCTTATCTTACACCACACACAAAAAAATTAATTCAAAAAGTATTAAAGATTTAAATGTAAAACCTGAAATTATAAAACTCCAAGAAGAAAACAGAGGGGAAATACAAACCATGACATGGGTCTTGACAATGATTTTTTTCTTTTTTGAGGGGAGGGGGATAAGACACCAAAAGCAGAGGCAACAAAAGGAAAAATAAGCAAGTGGGACCACATCAAACTGAAAAGCTTCTGCAGAAGAAAGGAAAGAATGAACAAAATGAAGAAAAGCAACCTATAGAATAAGAGAAAATATCTACAAAGCATATATCCAATTAGGGGTTAATATCCAAATATATAAGAAACTTAACTCAATAGCAAAAAAAAAAAAAAAAAGAAGAAGAAAAAAAATAATTCCATTAATAAGGGGCACAGGACCCGAATAAACATTTTTCCAAAGAAGACGTACAGATGGTCAAACTATGCTCACCATCGGGGATCATCAGGGAAATACAAATCAGACCCAAATGAGATATTGCCCCACATGCATTAGGATGACTACTATCAAGAACACAAAAGATAACTAGTGTTGATGAGGATGTGAAGACACTGGAGCCCTCAGGCACTGTTGGTGGGTAAACTGGTAAAGCCACTGTGGAAAACAGTATGCAGCTTCCTTGAAAAATTGAAAACAGTACTACCCTATGATTCAGCGATCCCACTTCTGGGTATCGATCCAAAGGAAATACAATCAGGATCTCTGCAGCCCCCCATGTCACTGCAGGATTACTCACAGTAGCCAAGATACGGAAACAACGAAAAGGACCATCAATGAATGAATGAAGAAAACCAATATATAATATATTAAAAATAGATAAAAAATATTTTTCAGCCGTAAAAAAGAAGAATTCCTACTATTTGGGACAACGTGGATGAACCTGGAGGACATTACGCTAAGTGAAATAAGCCAGATACAGAAAGAAAAATACTGTATGTTTCCACTTGGATGAGGTCTCTAAAGCAGTCAAACCAGGGGCAGCCGGGGGGCTCAGCTGGTTAAGCGTCTGCCTTCAGCTCAGGTCACGATCCCAGGGTCCTGGGACCAAGTCCCACGTCGAGCTCCCTGCTCAGTGGGGAATCTGCTTTTCCCTCTGCCCCTCCCCCTGCTTGTGCTCTCTCTCTCTCTCTCTTTTTCTCTCTCTCAAATAAAGGAATAAAATCTTTAAAAGAAAATAAAGTGTCAAACTCATAGAAACAGGGTTTAGAATGGTAGCGACCAGGGGCTGGGAGTGGGGGATGTGGGGAGACAGTCAAAGGGTTACACGCTTTCGGTTGGTTATAAGACGAAGTTCTGGGATCTAAGGTACAGCAGCGTGATTCCGGTTAGTAATAATGTACTGTAAACTTGACATCTGCTAGGAGAGTCCATCAGAAGTGTTCTTGTCTTCTGGTTCTCCCGAGCTGGTGGCGGGATGGGAAGCCATCGCGGGTTGCTGGCTCCACGCCCTGAATCAACCCCTGGAGAGGCCACCTACGGGAGGTGGGGGCTGACCGGCCCCTGAGAGGAGCCACGGTGAGGAGGGGAGCCTCGGGCTGTGACCGGGACCAGCCCAGGACTGGAGGATTCCTCCCCGCACCTCCCAGCCTCCCAGGCCGGCGCTTGGCTGCCTCGGCCTCCCCCCTCCATGCCCGGCGCCCATAGGGGTGCTGGTCATCTGGCCCCCGCGAGCCCGGGAGGGGCGGGGTGGGGGCAGGACGGAGGGGCACATGCTCTCGCGTGGACTTGGCTCTGGTGTCCTGGGGGGTCCTTGAAATCCACCTGGCCGGTGACAATGGAGAAGGGAAGCGAGGCTATAAAAATACCATCTCCCCGTCCAGCCGGTTCGATGGGACTTTGGGGATGGGAGGCATCCCACAAGTAAACAAATACGAGGTCTCCTACCCATGTAACAGGGTAAGATGGAAAGCACATTATGTGATGAAACCCTGTTTAAAAGGCACAAGTCAAAACAAATAAATTAATTTAGTGTATTACGAAACAATTACAACAGTGCCCACCGCCCTGTCCCCCACCCCCCGCCTCCAACTAGAGGTCTTCTTCCTGGCTCGAACCCTGGGGTTTTGGCAAAATTTAAAATGGCTTGAGTGCAGTGCGTGCCTTTGGACCCACCCCGGCTGGTTTTATGATGTGCGTAGACTGCACGATGTCTGGCGGGCTTCCCCAGCCCAGCACCCTTTCTTGCTCCCAGAGACAGAATAGGGGCGGCTGTCTCTGCTCCACCAGGCTGCCCCCCACCCTCCTAGACCTGCTTGGTGACTTGCTGGGCGTGGTGGCCGCAGGGATTGGCCTGTCTTCCTTCGCTCTGGCCCCCAGGCTGATCTCTGCCAGGTCTCCCCTCCCTTTCGCATGACTTGTCCCATCTCTAAGCCCCCCCCCGCCCCCCGCCTTTCCTGCCTCCCAAGGAGACACCTGGGAGAAGTGCTCTGTTAGGAGTGGGAGCCCTCACTCGGCCAGCCGGCCCCCCGGGGTGCTCTGCTCTCCCTTTCAGTCCGTTTAAATTTGGTTAAAATGCCATCCTCTCCGGGAGGCCGAGGCATGCCTCATGTCCCTGCAAGGGGCCTCCCCTCTAAACCCTTGGCCCTGTGACTATGTTACGTACATGTCAAGGGGGAAATGAAGGTTGCAGGTGGAATTAAGGTTGCTATCAAACGACCTTAAAAGAGGGAGATGATCCAGAATTCTCCAAGTGGGACTCAGTGCCGTCCCGGGGGGTGCTTCTCCATGTGATGGGGCAGGCAGGAGAGGAGGGCGAGCGGGGTCAGCCTGCCTCTGCTGGCTTTGAAGATGGAGGAGGAGCCACGAGCCAGGGGCACATGTGGCCTCTAGACGCTGGGAACAGCCTGGAACAGACTCTCCCCTGGAGCGTGCAGAAGGAACTCGGCCCTGCCAACCCCTCGGCGTTCTCCCGGGGAGACCCGTCTCAGACCGCTGGCTTCCCTAGGCCACTACAGCCTCTAGGTCAGCGGCGATCTGTCGGAGCGGGACAAAAGCCTTCTCCCCCAGGACGAGGAAGGCAGTCCCTCTCTGGGTTCTGTATGGTTTAGAGCCCGTCTCTCGATGCCGCGGTTGTGACAACGGCTCCAAGAACAAGCCGATAAGCTCGCAGCTTGTCCAATACGTCGAGGTCGAGCAGGCCCGGTCCCAGGCTTCACCCCGGCCCTAGCCTCGCTCTGGCCTTGACCCTGCACATCGCAGGGCCGCACTAAGGAGTATCAGGGCCGGCTTCCTCCCAGAGGCCACATACTCTGGAGCCCCGAGCTGGAGGGGGGGTCCCGGAGCGGACCACTTGTGTCACCTGGCGATGAGCCAGCGGCGTGTGGCCGGAGCATCCTGCCTGGACCCGGCCCTCTGGGGGCCCCTGGGGCGCCCTCTGGACCCATCTGTCTTGCCGTCTCTCTGGGTGCGACGTGGGTGGCTGACGGATCCGCTGGGTGCCCGGGCCAGACGCGGACACACAGCAGGGGCTCAGTGAATGCATGGCCAATCGATCAGCCAATCAACGAATCCACCAGTCAATCGATACAAATTTAGCAAAACCAAAAGATGCTTTCAGAAGACCTTCTGTGTCTGCAGCATCCCATTCTCCCTACGGGGGGCCCTTCCGAGCTGGCCTCTCTCTCACTGGGCCAGGCTCTCTGAAATGCACTGCCGTCTCACCCCGGCCCCTCTCCCGGCTTCTGGACCAGCCTCCCCTACCCCCCGAACCCGGGCACCCCAGCACCCTGCGCCTGGGCCGACCCGCCGCACGCCCGCGCCAGGACTCTCCCCGGCTCCTGGTCCCCCGCGCCCCCAGCATCCAGCCCCAGAGAAGGCCCTGCACAGGTTCCCAGACGGGGTTCTCCGAGGCAGGGAGGACACCAGGCCCAGACCAGCGCTCTGCCGACGGGCTCTGGCGACCTGGCAGTTTTGATGCTATTATATTTGTATTATTCGTCCTCATTTCCCTCGTAGCTTTTTCCCCGTTTGCTGTTTTGCCGAATTAAGGAAAAGAGCGGGTGCCCTGTGCTCCCTTCTCTCAGGACGCTGAGTGTGGTATGATGAGATTCGCCAACGTGGCTCTGTCCTCGGAGCCAGGCTGGAGCTCGGGGGGCGGGGGGGACGCTGTGTCCCCAGCAGTCCACGGTGGGGACAGGAAGCAGGATTCAGGGGCCCAGGGTGCTGCTCCTTGGAGGGCCCCCAATCCGCTGGGTCTCCCCATGGTGGCTGGGTGGCCCACCCCGAGCGGAGAGGAGTCGGGGGTGTCAGTGGCTGCCAGAGTGCGAGATGGGCCACTTCGTGTCTGGGGCCAGGGGCCAGCCGCACAGGCTCTGGAACCGAGGGCCCCAAGCTCCCTGAAAACCCCATTGCTTGAGATCAAAGTTGGATCAATAATTGCACACACACAAAAAAAAAACGGAGCCTGGCTCGTTCCCGGCCCCTTGCCCGGGGTCTCGGGCTGTCCCAGGGTCATCGGCAGCCGCTGTCAGGCTGCCGGCTTCCCCCAGCAGCAGGGAGGAGTGTCAGTGATGACTGGACTCGGAATGC
The DNA here is from genome assembly GCA_028534135.1 of Potos flavus. Taxonomy (NCBI): domain Eukaryota; kingdom Metazoa; phylum Chordata; class Mammalia; order Carnivora; family Procyonidae; genus Potos; species Potos flavus. Next base: position 123,604,829 of record CM052896.1, read on the forward strand.
AAGCCCAGCCTCATTCATTACGCTGGAGACGTGGCCTCCCCGCGTCGCCCGCGCCCTGCCACCGTCAGTCTCGGATCATTCACCTCCAGACCCAAGCAGCAGCCCCAAAACGGGACAGTGATGTCACCTCCCTCCCCCTCGTCCCAGCCCCCAGCCCCTGACACGAACAGGTCGTCAGAGGACTGTCCAGGGAGGTCTGACGGACAGAGGAGGCGAGGGGCGGGACGAGGAATTCTTCCCCAGGAGCCAAGGAACTTTCCAGCACTGGCGATTCTCCCAGGGCAGCGGGAGCTGGCAGCCAGCGGGCGGCAGGACTCTGACTAACGGTGTGGACGGCCCGGGAGGACCAGTCACGAGAACGGGCTGCTCGCCCGGCAGGGAGGCTGAAAGTGTCCCCTAAAGGCTGCACGAATGACCGGCAGCTTTATCCAGAAGCTTCTCCTGGAAGCAGCACACGGCGGGTCTGACAGAGAAGGTGGGGAGAGGGCCAAGGGCAGGGAAAATACAACCCAAACCCACACCAAGGTTTGTTTTTTATTTACCTGCGCGATTCCTGGGTTGAAAATTGCACAACCGAGTTCCATCCGGATACGGTGTAGCAGGTTCCCTGACAGAGGTCCCGGCGTCAACAGGCTTGCCCTCTGCTCTCCCGATGACAGCAAAGTTCATCAGCGTGTCACAAAGAGAAGAGGTAGCCTCGGCCACTGCAGTTAATTTTTACCAAGCCACTTTTGGTAAACAGGGGACTTAGCGGAGTTTTATTTTTCTTTCCAGACCAGCAGCCTCAAAATGTCTGTAGTGTAACAAATAAAAGCATTTTCTTGCAACCTCCAGGAAATTAATGGCTCATTTTTCCTGGCAGGCTGATGTGAGGGTACTCAATTACCTTACGCTGATTAAAGACAAGCATTGCCACCTCTGGGCAGAGAGGAAAAGAAGAGAAAAAAATGAAGCCCGTTAGCAAAAGGGGGCAGTGATGTGAGCGATGCAGACAAGTTGGGTCCGCTTTTCCACTCGCCTGTTGTTTCCAGATGCCACAAAATGGGATCGGACAGGGCCCAGGTCACATCTTGTCATGAGGCTGCCTCGCGAGGCTTCTAGCAGGCAGATAAAAAGCCATCGTTATTTACTAAAGACCCGAGATGCGTTCCACGCTTTCATTCTTTTACCTCTTTTAAAAATGCCCCGTAAGGAAGGTGGTATTGACATCGCTTTGCAGTTCCGGGAGCGGATTGGGAGAGCGTTTCCCCTCCCGTGCAGACCGGGAGAAACCGCGCCCTTGGGCCTGTCTGGATACGAACTTTGTGCAGGGGGCAGCTCAGCAACCCCAGGCAAGGGCTGGCTTAGTGGGTCCGCAGAGGTCTGCAGAGGTGGGGGTAGATCTGTGTTGGGATGGAGTCCAGAGGGATCATTAGCCACTTGTCCCCCCCCCGCACACACGACTGTGCACGCAGCTGGAGATACCGTGGGTAGCCCCCCGGCCGCACCCAAGGGAAGAGGGGAGGGTCCCCAGGCGACTTCTAAACCTGGCTCAGCCTCTCAGCAGCTTTGCCAGATGGCATAGACGTCCCAGTGCCCCGGTGCGATGAGGGGTTGCGCTGCAGAATTCCTGAGGTCCCTTCGCCTTCCCACCCTAGGATTCTATTAACGCCGAGAGTGGGTTTTAAATGCTAAATGGAGTCCAGGAAGGCTGACTATTTCTCGAGATTTAAAATGTCTCTCTGCTAATTGAAACTAATTCTCTGAACTGCACATTAAAAGCCCCAGGCTGATTTTTCTATTTGAGGGACCCTGACAAAGCTGTGTCCGGAGACGCAGCGGCCCCAGCCTCCCTCCAGCTCCCTGCGCCCCAATGTTCCTGCAGCTCTGCTCCCCCGGGAGCCTGGGCCGCGCGCCCTCCCCTCGCTCCCGTCCCCTCTCCTCCTCCTCCTCCTGCTCCAGCTTGGCAGACTAATGGCCGTCATCATCATGATGAGCGTTTAACAATGACGGGCGCTGCTCGCCACAGAACGCATTTCTTCCTCGGGAGAAGGGACATTTAAATCCCGCTGCCTGGCTAAGTGGGAGAGAGAATAGCAGGGCCCCAAACGGGGCACGGAGGAGGCCCCCGAAAGCAGGAGGTAGCAGCAGGAGCTTCAAGTCAGTGCCGGGGGGGGGGGGGGTGGGCAGAGAAGCACGAAAGTTTCAGGGTTCTGTGCTCGCCCCTCTGAAAGTGGTCCCTCCCTCCCTGGCCAGTGTTGAGTTTTCAGTCTTTTAAGTACACGAGCAACAAAAGTCCACGAAACAGTATTTACCGGTGCTTCATGCGACGCACTTCTTTCTCCCTGTGTTGAAACACACCTAACGTGAAATTTACCATCTTAGCCATTTTTAAGTGGCATTTTTCAGTGACGTTAAGTACATCCACCCTTTTGTGCTACCATCCCCACCATCCATCTCCAGGACTTTCTCATCATCCCAAATAGCAGCTCGATCCCCACTAAACACGAATTCTCTGATCTTCCCACCAGGGGCCCAGGGTATGTGATGTACGTCTACCTTTCCCAATCTCTTCGGGTGCATTCCATTAAACACATGCTGGCCAGGAATCGGTAGGAATCTACATTTTGAAAACCGTACAGCCCTCATTCCAGTTGGGAAAACTGAGGCACAGAGCCTATTCCAACTGACAGAGAACCAGGGGCCATGATAGCAAGTCAAGCTATCAGATGCAAGTCCCAACTGTCCTTTGACTTTCACTGCACTTTGTAGATGGCCAAGATGGATTTGTAAGTTCCCTTCTTTTATAGGAAATTAAGGGGATACACAAGGACTAAGGGAATGGCATAACAAACACCTGTGTGGCCACCACCAGAACTGATGAATGGTAATATTTTATCACAACTGTTTGACATTCTTATAAAAGGAACAGAATATTGGAAAATGCTGCCTTCTTGTCCCCACTCCCGGGGCATTATCTCCCCTTAGGTAACCTGAATTTCACCCTTCTGAATTGGGTGTGTTTTTCCAGTGTGCTGTTTACACCTACAGAATGAGATATCCATGAATAATTTGTAGTGTAGTTTGCAGGGTGTTTTTAAACATTTTCATGAATGATGTTGCAAAGGAAGCTTACTTTTTCCTCAACATTATGTTTTCGAGATGGAACTGTGTTGATATGAGTGAGTGTGTGTGTGTGTGTGTGTGTGTACTTAGGTTGTTTCCGATTTATTTTCCTATTACAAACAATGCTGCAATTATGCACAAGCCTCTCTAGGTAATAGATTTAGAAGGGGAGTTGCTGAGTCTTTGCGAACATGCATTTCCAACTCCAATTTTGCTTTGGATATTGACAAATTGTTTTCCAAAGTGGTTGAATTAATCTACACTCCTACCAGCAGAGTGTGAGAATTCCTTTTATGCCTTATATTCACTAACTCTTGATATTGTCAGTCTTTTACAGTTTCTGTCAATCTGATTAGTACGAAATGTCCTCTTGTTTGTTTTAAATCATATCCATCGGATTCTTAGGAAGGCTAAGCATACGGGCATTAATAATTTTTATGTTCTCCCGTAAACTGTTTATTCTATCAATGAAACAGAATAGAGAGCCCAGAAACAGACCCGCATAAATAATGTCAAATGATCTTTGACAAAGAAGCAAAGGCAACACAGTGAACTAAAGACAGTTTCTCCAGGAAATGGTGTTGGAACAGCTGGACATCCACAAGCCAAACCATCCATCTGGACACAGACCTTGCATACTTGGCAAAAAATAGCTCAAAATGGTCATAGACCTATTAGGTCATAGACCTAATATAAACACAAGACTATAAAACTCCTAGAAGATACCACAGGGGAAGACAGGTGACCTTGGTTATAGCGATGACCTTTAGATACAACTCCGAAAGCACAATCCTTGAGAGAAATCATTGATGAGCTAGACTTCATTGAAATTAAAAACGTCTGCTCTGCTAAAGACCACGTCAAGAGAAGCGGAAAATAAGCCGCAGACTTGGAGAAAATACTTGCAAAACATGTATCCGATAAAGGGCTTGTATCCAAAATTAAAAAAAGAACTCTTAAAACCTAACAAAAAGAAGACAAACAGTGTGATTAAAAGATGGGCCGAAGACCTTAACAGACATGCAAGTGTCAAATAAACATGAGCTTCTCATCAAATGCCATCAGGGAAATGAGCTACCGCTACACACTTACGAGAATGACCAAAATCCAGAACACTGGCGACACCGAATGCTGGTTGAGGGGGTGGTGCGACCAGAGCTTCGTTCACGGCTGATGGAAATGCAAAATGGCGCCGTCACTTTGGAAGACAGGAGGAAGTGTCTCGCAAAACTAAATATAATTTTACCATACGATCCAGGAATCATGCTTCCTGGTACTTACCCAAAGGAGTTAAAAATTTATATCTACACAAGAACCTGCACACAGATGTTTGTAGCAGCTTTATCGGTAACTCCAAAACTCTGAAGCAACTAAGATATCCTTTCGTGGGCAAACGGATAAATAAACTGGGTACATCCAGACAATGAGATATTATTCCATGCTATAAAAAAATGGGCTAATAAGCCATGATGAGACGCCGAAGAAACTTAAATGCACATTACCAAGCGAAAGAAGCCCATCTGGAAAGGCTGCGTCCTGTAGGATTCCAACTCTATGACATTCTGGAAAAGGCAACACTCTGGAGACAGTAAAATATCAGTAGTCCTAGGGCTTGGGGCAGGAGGGACGACTAGGAGGAACGCAGAGGATTTTTAGACAGCGGAAATACTTCTTACGATGCTGTAATAGTGGATTCATGTCATTATATATACATCCATCTGAACCCATCGATTATCCATCAAGCGTGAACCCTGTGGCGCACCGTGGATTTGGGCAATCACGACGTGTGAGTGTAGGCTCATCAATGGTTATAAATATTCCACTCTGATGGCGGGTGTTGACAATGGAAGGTGTTACGCATGTGTGAGAGCAGAGGGCATTTGAAAAATCTCTGTACCTTCCTCTTAATTTTGCTGTGAACCTAAAACATCTCTAAAAAACAAAGTTAAAAAAAAAAAGATCACTGCTTAAAGCAAGATTGATAATACTTCGTGGAGTCTCTAGAAATATGTCTCTAGAAATATGCAGGACAGTAATGACACAAAATAACACATGAGGGGGAAACAGAAACATACGGTTTATATTTTTTACTGAATACGCGGCTTAATACATTCTTTCGAGATAGACTGCAATAAATTAATTGTGCCTATCCTAAATTCTGGAGGAACCTTAAAAAAAACAAAGAGGTACAGCTAATAAGCCTATAGGTAAGCTAAAAGGAGATGCTAAAATCACTCAACCTGAAAGAATGCAGAACAATGGGAAAAGGAAAAAGAATATACAGGAGGGCAACATATAGCAATAGCATATAATTAAATTTAAAATGTAAATGGTCTCAATGCACTGATTCAAAGCCGACATTGTCAGACTGGATAAAAAAGCAAGACTTGAGACTTCCAATTTCAGCCCTGACATGTAAGTGCTTGCAAGTAATCACTCCCATCCTTACTTAAAAAAAAAAAAGAAAAAGAAAAAAGAACAAAGTGAAAATCAATGTCTTTTGTTGGATCTATCATCCATCAGAGAATTGAGGTCACAGGGCAAACTACCACCTGAAAATGGAGGGGAGACAAGAGACACAGTCACAGCGGAGATCCGCTTTCCCGAGGAGCTGAAGCCACTGGAGCCCTAAACGGGGAGGAATACTTAAGTGGTAATTGTGACAAATTGCCGGAGATTGAGTGTGGACAAGCATTTAAGAAGGGGAAATGGGAGGGGGAGGCACAATTGAGTGGATTTTATCTCCAGTCCCACCAGGTTCTCACCTTGAAGAGCCAAGAAAAATTCCCCGCCTGTCTCAGGCTGGGAGAGGGGAAAATGAACCCTTTGAAACACTCTGAGGGCATCTCCATAACAAAGGTCTACTCGGCGGGAGAAATGACCTTATCAGAGCTGTGTCTCAGTTAGGATGAAGGGCAATAGCCCCCTCTAGCCTTCCTGTCTCACTGAAGTCCAGGAGAAGGGGAGAAAACCAAGAAATGCATGTGAAATTCACAGGCCAGGGACACAGGTCTGCTGAAACACGAGATTACAGAACGCTCTCCTCCCTCCACGCCTTTCCTACCACATCCACGGGCTCCAACATCAGGCCAGTGGATTACAGCCTAAAGAGCTGCAAGGCACAAACTATATTTAGGAAGCAGTTCTTAAAGAAAACCAAAGACCACATGAAAAATAAAAAGAAGGATGCTAGGTGCATTTGAAGCCTTTGGAATTTACATCTACGACAAACAAACACAGCTCAACTCCTGGCCAGATTAACATAACGCCTCACCCTAAAAGCCTATTCACCTCAGTTATTATTACCAGATACATCAGGCTGGGCTTTCAACAAAATAATTAAAAGGCATTCTAAGAGGAAAGAAAAAATAAGACCGAACTGTCTGCTATGGGCAGGAAACCCAGTTTAAGCACAAAGACACCGAGGAGGGAAAAAGAGGGATCATGCAAACACTAATAAGAAGAAAACTGGGAGTGCATGTCAATAGAAGATAGAGTAGACTTCAGAACAAGGGGCGTCCCCAGAGGAAAGAGGGACGTCTTGTAACCATAAAACCCTCTGTTCACTGATACAACACAACGAAACAAAAGCACATACGCTTCTAATAACACAGCATCCAAATAAGTGAGCAAAACACCGAGGAAGCTGAAAGGAGACATGAAAATGCACAATTATTTTATATTTCCATATTTCTCTCTCCGTAATCAAGAGGAAAAGTACAGAGAAAATCACCAAGTAGCAAGAATAAGAATCACACTGAACGTAGCCTCAGAAACTATGGAAGCCAGAGAGTCAAAAGAGAGTAAAGAAAAAGAAAGAGAATAAAAGAAAAGGAGAGTAAAGTGAAATACTTAAAGTATAGAAAGAAAAGAAATCCACCAATCTAGAATTCTGTATCCAGTGAAGTTACTCTTCAAAAGTGAAGTCGAAATACCTTCTCAAACAGAAATTGAGAGAACGTGTTGCTAATAGATTTGTCCTTGAAGAAACGTTGAAAGAAGTTCTTCAGAGAAGGAAAACGCTGTAGATCGGAAACTTGAATCTACTAAAGAAGAAGAAGAAGAAAGAAGAAGAAAGAAGAAGGAGGAGGAGGAGGAGGAGGAGGAGAAGAAGAAGAAAGAAAAAAAAGAAAACATAAGAAAAGGGATAAGGCAAGGTAAAATAAAAATATTTTTATTATTCTTAACTGAACTAACAAATAACAGTTTGTTCAAAATGATAATAGCAACAATGTATTCAGTGATTATATTTAGGAAAAAGGGAGATGAATGGCCACAGTATCACAAGGGAAAGGACACCACAATGGAGACGATTCTGCTACAAAGTGACTTCACTCTCCCATGAACAGTGTTGTGTTATTTGGAAAGTGGACTTGGGTTTGTTGCAAATGCATACTGTAAACTCTGGGGTAGTCACTAAAAAAGTAAAAGAGAAAGAAATGTAATTAATATGCTAAGAGGGAAGAAAATGGAATCATAATGAAATGCTTGGTTAAAACCCCAGAATTCAGAAAGACTGGATGATAAAAAGGACAGGCAAAGCAAGGGTGATGGATAGAAAACAGGAACGAACATGATGGCTATTAATCCAGCTGCTGTGGTCTGCAAGTTTGGGTCCCCCTGAAACTCCTATGTTGAAATCCTTCCTCAGCCTCAGAGATGATGGGATTAGGAGATGGGTCTCTGGGAGACACTCAGAGCACGAGGGCGGAGCCCCATGAGTGGGATTAGTGCTCCAACGAAACAGGCTCCAGAGGGATCTTTGGCCCCTTTCATCGTGCCTGGGCATAGTGATAAGGGGCTGGCTATGAACCAGGAAGAGGGTCCTCGCCAGAACCCAACCAGGCTGACACCCTGGTCTCAGACTTCCAGGCTCCAGAATGGAGAGCAAGATACCTCTGCTGTTTATAAACCACCCAGTCTGCGGTCTCTTGTTCCAGCAGTCCATACCAACTAAAACCTCCATCGCAAATCACTTTAAACATGGATGGTCTAAATGCAATTAGACCAATTAAAAAGACAGCGAGTGATAGAGTGGATAAACACAAGTCCCTCTACAAACTGTCTACAAGGAACGCATTTTAAATATAAAGACTCGGATTAAAAGTGAAGGGATGGAGAAAGTTGTACAACGCTAAATCAAAGGAAAGCTGAAGGACCTACATGGGTTTCAGGCACAGCAGACTTCAGAGCAAGGAAATGATTAGAGATTTTTAAAAAGGGGCATTGGATAATGATAACGAGGTCAATTCTCCAAGAATCTGTAGCAATTCTTGATGTGTGTGCACTTAGAAAACAGAGTGTCAAAATATATAAAGCGAAATCTGCTAGAAGTACGAGAGGAAATAGATTAATCCGCTGTTAAGTTGGAGACTTGAACACCATTCTACCAATAACAGAGACATGCAGCGGGCAGAAAATCAGCAACGACAATGGTTGAACTGCAACAGCACCATCAACCAACTGGATCTAATTGATATCTACAGAATACTTCATCCCAAATTCTTTTCATATTCACCAATGTTCAAATAGACCACAATCCATGTCATAAAACATATCCCAGCAAGTTTAAGAGAACAGAAATAATAACATATGCTCCCAGACCACAGTGGAATTAAACAAGAAACCAGTAACAGAAAGACACTGGAAAAAACCCCCCAAAACCTAGAGATTAAACAACACACCTCTGAATAACACATAGGTCAAAAAAGAAGTCTCAAGAGATATTAATAAATATTTTGAACTAAATGAAAGTGAAAATACAACAGCAAAATTGTGGGATGCAGCAAAACCAGTGACTAGAGGGAACTTTTTAGTATTGAATGTATATATTAGAAAGGAAGATCTAAAATCAGTAACCTCAGTTTTCACCTTAGAAACTAGGAAAGGAACAAGTCAAACCCAAAGGAAGCAGTGGAAAAGAAATAATAAAAACTAGGACAGAAATCAGCAAAATTGAAAGCAGGAAATCAGTAGAGAAAATCAACAAAACCAATATCTACTTCTTTGAAAAGATCAATAAAACTGATTAAACTCTAGCTAACCTAATTAAGAAAAAGAAAGAAGATGCAAATTACTAACATCAGAAATGAAATAGAGCCAGGCCATCACTACTGATCTCATGAACATTAAAGGGATAATAAATATTATGAAAAACTCTATTCCCACAAATTTCATCACCTGGATGAAACAGACAATTCCTTGAATATACATTTTACCAAAACTCATACAAGAAGAATAGATAAACTCAGTAGGCTTGTATCTATGAAAGAAATGCATCGGTAAATAATAATCTTCAAAACAGAAAGTGCCAGGTCCAGATGAGTTCACTGATGAATTCTACCAAACAATTAAGGAAGAATTATACCAATTCTCTACTATGTCTTCCAGAAAATGGAAACAGAAGGAATACTTCCTAACTTCCCAATTCTGAGAACAGTATCACCCGGATACAAAAACCAAAGACATTATTACCAAAAAAAAAAAATATATAAGTCATGAACATAGATGGGAAAATCCTCAATAAAATGTTAGCAAATCAAACCCAACAATGTATAAAAAGATTGATTCAGCATGACCAACTGGGATTCATTCCAGAATGCAATACTGGTTCAGTATTTGAAAATCACTTAATGTAATTCCATCACATCGACAGGCTAAAGAAGACAAATCTTATGATTATAGAAAAACCATTGGGAAAAAATCCAACACCCATTCATGATAAAAATCCTCAGGGAGCTAGGAATAGAAGGGAACTTCTTTAACTTGATAAATAACAAGCACCACAAATGAAGAGCTAACATCATACTTCCTGATGGGAAACTAGAAGTTTTCCTGCTAAGGTGAACTACAAGGCCAGGGTATCTCCTCTCACCACTCCCTTTCAACATCATACTAGGAATCCTAGTAAATATAAAACAGGGAAAGGAAATAGAAGAGTTATAGAGTAGGAAGGAAGAAATAAAACTTTGTTTGAAGATGACATGATTGTCTATGTAATAAGTCTGAAAGAATCAACAAAAGCCTTTTGGAACTAACAAACGACTACAGCAGGTTTACAAGATATAAAATTAATATACAAAAATTATTGCTTTCTCGTATATCAGCAATGTACAACTGGAACTTGATATTAAAAACCCAATACCATTTACATGAGCACCAAAAAGAAAGAGGAATACTTGGGTATAAATCCAACAAAATATTTTGAAAATCTATATGAGGAAAGCAGCAAAACTCTAATGAAATAAATAAGAGATTTAAATAAATGGAGAACTATTGCATGCTCACGGAAAAGAAGAGAATATTGTTAAAGTGTCAGTTCTTTACAACTTGATCTATAGATGTGATGCAATTCCCAGCAAGTTACTTTGTGAATACTGACAATTTAATTCTAAAGTTTATATGTAGGGGCAAAAGACTCAGACTAGCCAACTCAATATTTAAGGAGAACAAAGCCAGAGGACTTCGGAACCTATTATAAAGCTACAGTACTCAAGACAGTACTCAAGACAGTTCATGGCATGGCGAAAACAGACAAACAGAAAATGGAACTGAATAGAGAGCCCAGAAATAGACTTGACTAATGCAGTTCACTGATTTTTGACAAAGGAGCAAAATCGATTCAATGGTGAAAAGTCTTTTCAACAAATGGCTCTGGAACAACTGGGCATCTTCATTCAAACAAATATATCTACGTACAGACTTCCATTCTTCACAAAAAATAACTCAAGATGAATCACAGACCTAAATGTAAGCCACAAAATTATAAGACTTTCAGAAGATATCACAGGAGACAAGTGTCCTTGGGTAAATCGGTGACTTTTTAGATATAATACCAAAAGCACAAGCCATTAAAGAAAAAAACCCCTAAGTTGGACTTAACTAAAATTAAAAATTCCTGGTCTGTGAGAGACACTGTTAAGAGAAAAAAAGATGAGCTACAGACTGGGAGAAAATATTTGCAAAGTGGATAGAATAAAAAACTTGTATCCAAAATATTCAAAGAACTCCTAAAACCAACCTAAAAAACCAAACAACCCAATTAAAAATGGGCAAGAGATCTGAACAGACACCTCGCCAAAGAAAATATACAAAGAAGATATGGATAAACTGTAGTATATCCAGGCAATGGGACATTATTCATCAATTTAAAAAACTGAGTAAGAGGCCAAATCCTAAGAGTCTTCATCACAAAAAGAATTTTTCCCTTTATTCTTTTCTTTTTATTGTATCTGTGAGAAGATGGGTGTTAGCGGAACATACTGTGGTAGTCATTTACCCAAGTAAATTGAACCATCATGCTGTACATCTTGAACTTACTTTGTGACTCATGCCAATTATTTCTCAATAAAACTGGAGGAAAAAAAAGAAGAAATGAGCTATCAAGCCATAAAAAGACACGGCGGAACCGTAAATGTGTATTGCTAAGTGAGAGAAGCCAATCTGGAAAGGCTACATACTGTATGATTCCAACTATATGACATTCTGGAAAAGGCAAAAATATGGAAACAATAAAAGGATCAGCTGTGCCGGGGTTTGTGGGGAGGAAAGGAGGGAGGAATAGGTGAAACACGGCATTTTCGGGACACTGAAACTATTCTGTACCACGCTGTGATGGCGGATGTTTGACATTATGCCCGTGTCCAGACCCGCAGCATGTACAACACCAAGAGGAGACCCTCGCGTAAACTATGGACTTTGCTTCGTCACAACGTACTAAGACTGGCTCGTCGGGGGTAGCCGAAGCGCCACACGGATGCAAGACGGAAATCCTAGGGAAACTGTGTGTCAGGCAGAGGGACTATGTGGGAACTCGGTACTTTCCAATCAATTTATCTGGAAATTCGAAACTGTTCTAAAAACATACAGCCTACTAATTAAGGGGAAAAAATCTTCAAGGTTCATCCCCAGCCCAGGGCCTGGCACAGCCTCAGCCCAGCCTGACCCCAGCTGTGAGACACCCATGGTGACCACCCAGAGAGAAGGCCCTGTGTGCATGGCACTGTATGTGACAGTCCCCGAAGGATGGTCCCCACCTGTCCCTCCCTGGGGGGGTGGTGACAGGTATCAGGCTGGAGGTGGCTGCCCTGACCTGGTTCTCCCTGGGCTCCGCCCCCTGGAACCCCCCCCCGCCCCCTTTACCCCTCCTCCCCTCCAGGCTGGCTTCTCCCTTCTAGAAGAACATGTTTCCATGTCTCTGTGCTTCTTCCTTTGTTGCTCCTGCTGTCCTAGCGTCCTGCTTGTCCATCAGAGGCCTGCAGAAGGGCCGCTGGGGCCGCTGGTCTGTCGATCAGGAAGGTGAGACGTCTTCCCCTGTCCTCTCCCTCCCGCACACCCGCCCCCTCTCCCCCTGCCCAGGCGGCTGAAGCGTGGGAGGTGGTCTCACGTCGGCCCCAGGGTATCTTTAATCACGTCCGTGTGCAAGTGTGCACAGCCTGGTGTGAAGGCGTGTGCTCTGTCCCCGCAGTGTGTACCCTTTGGTCTCCTGGAGTGTCTGTAGGTAGGACATGTGAGGGTCAAAGTGCCCATGTTCCCCCCCCCCCCGCCTTGACCCTGGGTGTACCTACCTATGGGTCTGTGAGTGGCCTCCTGACCTTGGTCTCAGCTCTATTCTTGTGGCTTTTTAAAATTTAAGACGAACAAGCTAATTTTATAAATGGATGAAAGATTTTAACAGACCATTAACAAAAGAAGATATATACATGGCTAAAAAGCATATGAACAGACACTCGACATCATGAGTCCTAGGTGAAAGGCAAGTAAAAACCCCAATGCACTCCCACTATATAATACCACGTGTTGGCAAGGATGTGGATAAGCTGGCACCATCAAAACCAAACCAAAACATGTCCATGCTATTGTACATGTAAAATGGTATAAGCAGTTCGGAAAGCAGTTTCATCATTTGTTCATAGTAAAATACACACTTATCTTATGACCTAGAAATTCCATGTACAGGTATTTACCCAAGAGAAAGGGAAACAGATGGCCACAAAATAACTTCGATGCAAATATTTGAAGCATATTCATTCACAAGAGCCCCAAACGTGAGACGACCCAAATGTCCATTCACAGGTGAAGACATAAACAAATTCTAGCATATCTATGTTTGGAAGACATTTAGCAATAAAATGAAAGCTAGTGAAACTCACAGCGACATGGGCACATACCAAAATATTATGCTCGATGCAATAAGCCCATCTGAAAGTGTCTACAACATATGATTCCATCTTTTCACAAAGAGCAGTGAGTGGCTGTCATGGCTAGAGGAGGAGGGGACATGAGAGACCTATGGAGGGAAAATGTTCCGTCTTGATGGTGGTGGTGGCGGCTACCTTGAATCACATTTGTCACACCTCATGGAATTGTACCTTAATATCATTAATAAAAATTCCAGATGCATCTATAACAGGTGGTTTACTTTTACAAGGGATAGGGTATCTCCAAAGTGAGTTAATAAACTCTGTTCTTTGATGTTCACAAATAATTATGCTTGCAATGAGACCTTTCACTGTGGCGTTTACTGCAAGAAAGCCAAATGAGAGGAGCAACCAACAGCATGAAAAATAAATATAAAGGCTTCAAGTTGATCATAAAAGGTAATCAGTGAAAGACAAATACCCATCTAAGAAAACAAGATCCTGACTGCATTGTTTGCAGCTGTGCCCCTGGCCAGTTCACACCGCCATAGAGCAACATCACTGGGTTCGAACTCAAAGTCCCAGTCTCCCTCTGTCACCAACGGGATGTGCAGCCTCAGGCCAGTGACTTAACACCAGCTCATCAGATATGCAGTCTTCTGGGTCGGAAAGAGGCCATGTTATTCTTAAAGACGAGGATGAAACCAGCAGGTGCTATGATGTGGTCATTGTTGATTTTATTCCACCATTAGACTTTCAAATGGATAACAGACACAGGAAAAAATGTTCATCATCATTAGCCATCAGGGAAACTCGAATCAAAACCACACTGAGATACCACCTTATACCAGTCAGAATGGCCAAAATTAACAAAGGAAACAACAAGTGTTGGGGGGGATGTGGAGAAAGGGGAACCCTCTTCCACTGTTGGTGGGAATGCAAGTTGGTGCAGCCACTTTGGAAAACAGTGTGGAGATTCCTGAAGAAATTAAAAATAGAGCTACCCTATGACCCTGCAATTGCACTACTGGGTATTTACCCCAAAGATACAGATGTAGTGAAAAGAAAGGCCATATGTACCCCAATGTTCATAGCAGCGATGGCCACAATTGCCCAACTGTGGAAAGAGCCAAGATGCCCTTCAACAGATGAATGGATAAAGAAGATATGGTCCATATATACAATGGAATATTATGCTTCCATCAGAAAGGATGAATACCCAATTTTTGCATCGACATGGATGAAACTGGAAGAGATTATGCTGAGTGAAATAAGTCAAGCAGAGAGAGTCAGTTATCATATGGTTTCACTTACTTGTGAACCGTAAGGAATAACATGGAGGACATTGGGAGAAGGAAAGGAAAAGTGAACTGGGGGAAATCGGAGGGGGAGACGAAGCATGAGAGACTGTGGACTCTGAGAAACAGAGGGTTTTGGAGGGGAGGGGGGTGGGGGGTTGGGCGAGCCAGGTGGTGGGTATTGAGGAGGGCACGGATTGCATGGAGCACTGGGTGTGGCGCATAAACAATGAATCTTGGAACACTGAAAAAATACAATTAAAAAAAAAAAAAAAAAAGAAGGGATAGGGATCAAACAAGCAAGAGGTCTGCTGAGAGCAGCTTCTCCTAGTTCTCTCCCAGAGAACATCTTTATTTCATGTTCATTCCTAAAGGATATTTTCAGTGGATGTGGAATTCTGTTTCTTCAGCAGCTTAAGGGCTTTCCACTGCCCCTGACCTTCATGGTTTCGGTGAGAGCTGTCTGCAGTCACCGAGCGAGGGGAGGATTTCCATCATCCAACCGTGGGGCCCCGTCTGTGTGGAAGGTCCCACCCTGTGTGGGCTTCCCTTGGGAATTTTCCTGATCATCCTTGGTGTGTAGTTCCAAGTTTCCAGCTGCCTCTGAGTCCAAAGAAAGACAGGTTGAAACTCAAAGAAGAAGGTGGGGGGCACTCACTGATAGGGGGCTTTCCCGTCAGCCTGCGGCCATTTCTGTGAGGAGTGCTCAGACAGCAGGAGTTCCACACATCCTTCCAGGTTTTAGTGTCTATTGGCGGGAGACAGAGTGGCGCGTGCTTTCTCTGTCTTGGTCCCAGTTATGTTGCCTGGCGTGTTGTGAGTTCTGTGAGGGTAGAGACGGAGTCTAGCTTATTCATCTGACTGACCTGAGCTCAGTGTGGTTCACATAGCCGCTCCTCCTCCAAAATTCACTGAATAAATCAATAAATAGTGAAGCCAAAATTAGATGATGTTTGTAAAGCAATTGGCCCAGTGTAAAGACGTTCGATATCAATAAATGATAGTGTCTACCGTTGCCTGGAGAGACCCAAAGCTTGCATGTGCATCTTCTCTATATTCCAACACGGAAGCATTCCAAATAGAGTAGAGGCTCCTACGAGTCACTTGCCTGTTTAAGTTAATGAGGCGCCTCTTCAAAAATGTTATCCATAAGCCCCAAGAAAATCTGATTTATCCCATATGCGAATGAGTATTTAAAATACTTGGGTGGCATTTCACATTGGTGAGGGAAAAGGTAGGTTTTCAATAAATCATGTTGGCTAGCCATTTAGGAGGAAAGAACCATAGACATCCTTCTTACTCTCTCTGTTCCCAAGTAAAGCCTGGATGTATCTGAATAGGAGAAATAAAGCCATAAAAGTACAAGGAAAAAACACAACTAAATAGAAGACCTATTATGAGAAAGAACTTTCTAAATGAAATGCAAAATCTAGCACCATAAAGGAAAAAAATTAATAACTTTAGTTTCATGAAAATGTAAATCATTCCTTGTGGGGGATCATAATAAAGCCAGAAGGCAAACAGAAAATGAAAATGTGAATTTATTGTATCAATGTACAGAAAAATATGAGCGCTGTTGGGCACACGTGCGTGCGCACACACAGATACACACAGTCTCTAAATTAGAATTCTTTGAAAGAGGACTTCCTACCCTTCTCCCTTACTGCAGTGGACAGAGGGAGGTATATCTTTCGGAGGGAACACTTAGGACCTAATAATTTGAATTCTGCCTACGCTGCGGAACCCCCCCCCCCAAGGGCAGGGTCTAGGTATCACACAGCTCCTAGAGGTGCATTCACATCACAGTCTCCTGGTGGCAGTGGCACCGGGGACAGGCGGTGTGTGGTCAGCTCTCACTGTCTCTGTCCTACATCCCAGACCACCCCCACCCCCCACCTGCTTCCCCTGTTTCCTAAACCGATGAGTTGGCAGAAACAAATGGGGACTGGGTTGCAAGGACGTCCGGGAAATGCAGCTATAGGGAAGACCTTGGAAGGTCAGGGAGAGGGATGGTCACATCACGTTTCCCTTTTGCCTGATATGATCGGGGAGGGCACAATCAGATTCCCCCGAGTGGAAACATCTTTCATTCCTGGGATAAAAGTGGTCTTCCAATACACAGCTGCATTTTCTCCGTTATAAGTTTTAGTTGGAATTTTTCGTAAGTGGGGTGGCCAAAAATATTTTTTGTCCTAGTCTTGTCTGGATTTGGCACCAGAATAATGCTAACTTCATTGAAGGTGCTGGAAATCATCTCTTTCTATTCTGTACAGCAGTTTATGTAAGTACATCATAGGAGACACCTAGTCCTTAACAAATTAGAGCGCACCTGGTAAGGGGACTGGGACTGTCTTCTGTCACCATTGTTTTGTTGACACGGGAAGTCTCCAGATTACCTGTTCCCTTTTTCCCGTGGCTCTTGAGGTTTTTCCTCTCCGGGGGATCCACTTCAGTTCACCCATTCTCAATTATTATGAAATAATTTTTAATTGGTTTTTAATGTTCTCTTCAACCGAAGTTATCTAGAAAATCATTTTGTAATTGGCAGGCAGATGGATTCTTTTTTTAAGGTGACAGAAATATTACTCCCCGGGGCTGACTGCAATTTCCTACTCCTCTCTTGCTTTGGGAATCCAGGCCTCATTCAGGGTGGCGAGATGCCCAGCTCTAGGGCAGGGACCACGTCTGTCTGAAGCCATCCTACGGCTCCTGTCTCCCACCACCCGCTCCTCGCGTGGCCAGCCTGCTTTCCCGGTGCAGACCCACGACTCCGTCCAGCCCCCTTCATCCCGCTTTGGCTCTGATGCCAAATACCCCGAACCACAGCCCAGCGTAGAGAGGGGGTGAGCCCAGACTGCGCTACACCTGGGCTCAGCTCCCGTTCCATCACTGACCGGCTCTATAACTTTGGACAAGTTACCGAATCACTCTCTGCCTCAGTTGCCCCACATGTAAAGAGGAAAACCTTATTGATTTATATGGTAATTGAATGAGTGAAAATAGAGAAGGGGCTCAGAACGGTGGTTGACACCAAGGAAGTCATACGAAGTGCCATTATCATTATAATAATTATTATCACTGCTCTAATAATCATTGCTATCCTCTTGGGACTGTGAGGACAGACAGCCGACAAAAAGAGAACACAGAGCAGAAAGAAAGAAAAGATGTTGAACGGAGCTCGGAAAACCCACATCCAGACATTCAGAGAGCAAGGAATGTCCTTCCTCGAGTCCTCTGTTCATTTTCATTGAATGCATTCTAAGTGATATTCTTGCTTATATTTTTCATTAATTCAAAAACAGGTCTCAAGCTCTGTTCTAGGCTCTGGGGACACAAGTATGGAACAGCCTCAAAGAAATCCTCTGCCTCCTAGAGCACACAGTCTTTTTATACTAATTTCTGATTGCTTTTCACAGAAGTCGGAGAAAGTAGCCCCATGAGCTCTGTTTTAGGGACTCTACCGAGATTTTGTTGCTAATACAATTTTTATAATTGAAAAGTGAGAAGAGCTTTTGAAAAGAACGCACACACACAAGTAGAAGACAAGAAAAGTTAAGGTCAAGGCTCATCTTTTTTACATACTGAGGTCCAGGTCTCAAACACCATTTGTTGAACTGATGACTCTTTCTTCACTGAATTGCCTTTACACCTTTGTCGAAAACCAAATGGCCATATTTGTGGAGGTAAAGCGAGAGGAGGAGAGGGGAGCGAACAGAAAAGCCGAACACAGTGGAAAGGTCTAAAATGAAAATACCAACGTCAGCAGAGTCGTGGCCCGGACAGACCCGTCATTCCCTGCAGGCAGGGTGTCGCGGGCACGACCTCTGTGGCCAAATCCATCCTTTTCAGCCGAAGACAGTCCTCGGGTGCTCTCGAGTGTGTTCTCAAGCAGAAATGCTCACAGACGTTGGACCAAAAGCACGAACTAGAATGTTCCCGCAGCACTATCTGTTCGGCCCCGAAGTAGAAACCACTAACTGCCGGTTGTTGGCGGCGCCGACGATGCTGGGTTACAAGCACACACCAGACCGTGGTGTGAAGACGAGAGGGAACGCTCTCGCACGATGCACCAGAACGTGGCCGACTCTCACCAACGTCAACGCTGGAACCGAAGAAGGACAGAAGGGGACGCACGGTATAATCTCACTCGTGGAAAGTACGAGGACGGAAAACTCAGCTGCACCGCCGGAAGCCGGGCCGGTGGCTTACGTTGGTGGGGACCGGGGAAGCCTGAGGTTATGGGATGTTTGGTGACCTGACCTGCGTGCTGGTCACACGGGTGTGCCCAGTGTGTGAAAACCTGTCCAGCTGTCACACGCACACACACGCGCTTTTCTGTGTATCACACTTCGAATCAGCGTTTAGGAAAAGAGGGAGAAAGGGAGAAGCCGGGGTCCTCTGCCCACCTGCGTGCTGCACGACCCGGCCCGTGACAGCACGGCCACCAGCTGACCCTCCCCACATAGCCTCAGTTTCCGGCTCTAGGGGTGTGGAGGGTGCTGAGCCGGGAAGCCCCGGGCAGGACATGCCCCCAGGAACCTCGAGTCTTGCCGGAGGAAGAGGACCCCACGGCTGACAAGGGACCGGGTCACCGCGTCCCCTGGTAATGCTCAGTGCAGGCGGTCCCAGTGACTCTGCCTACAATCCCACCACATCCTTCTGAGCTGGTCGACGCCACGACGGTACAGATCTCGCTGGAACCGTCATCTCAGGCCATCCTGCCAGTGCAGCGTGTCGCTAAGGCAGCTGCGGACTCCAGAGTGGTTGTTAGGGAACCAGCTAGAGATGCCGAATGTATGTCTGTCTACGGCACTGACATTTTATGCAATTTCCAGAGCAGCGCAGGGCTCCTGCAAGCCCCTACTGGGAGCGGGAAATCTTCTTTCTTCTTTCTGAGAGTGGAAAATTGCTTGGTCCTCTCAGGGGAAAGCTGCAGGAATTTACACTCTTAAAGGCGCAGAA
>CM052896.1:123632009-123659038 GCA_028534135.1 Potos flavus
TGAGGAGGGTACGTATTGCATGGAGCACTGAGTGTGGTGCATGAACAATGAATCTTGGAACACTGAAAAAATTAAATTAAAAAAAGAAAGAATGTATTTTGAAATGAAGAAAAATTAAAACATGACAAGTCCAAATGTGTTACATGCAGCTAAAAGTGCTTACCATGAAAGTTATAGCACTGACCATCTAATTAGCAAGTAAGACTGTTCTTGAAACAATGACCTTAGCTCCTACCTTAGGAAATGAGAAAAAGAAGAGAAAATTTAACTCAAACTAAGCACGAGACAAGGAATAATAAAGATAATAACAAATAAATGAAACAGGGGGAAAAAAGTGATAGAGAAGATCAACCAAAGCAAAAGCGAGGTATTTCAAAAGATGTATCAAGTTGATAAATCTCTAGCCAGGGAGATCTGGAAAAAGAAATAGAAGAAACAAATTACCAGTATCATAAACAAGAGTGAGGAGAGACATCACCACAAATCCTACAGGCAAAAAGTAATAATAATGAGGGACTGTTATGAACAACGTTATATGACTAAATTCAGTAACTTAAATGAAATGAGGAAATTACATAGAAGACACAAATTTTCAGAGTTCACTCAAAAAGAAATAGATAATCTGAATGACCTAGCCTTATATCTATTAAAGAAATTGAATTTGTAGTTAAAAACTTTCTTACAGAGAAAATCCCAGGCCCATATGGCTTAACTGGAGAATTCCACCAAGCATTGAAGACAGAAGCAAAATTAATTCTACAGAAATCTTTCCAAAAAACTAAAGAGGAGGGAACATTTTCCAACTCATTCTATGAAGCCAGCATTACCCTGATACCAAAACCAGAAAGTGATATTATAAGATAGTTAGAGTATTATCCCTCACGAACAGAGATGCAAATTTTCTTTTAAAAATTGAGCATATCTAATCCAACAATATACAGAAAGAATAATATATCATGGCTAAATGGGGTTTATGAAGGAATTGCAGAGTTGATTTAACATTTGAAAATCAATGTAATTTATCGTATTGGCAGAATAAAGGAGAAAAGACATATGATCACATCAATAAATGCAGGAGACTCATTTCACAAAATCTAACATGTCATGTCTTGCAAATATTCTCCACAAATTAAAATTAGAAGAAATTCCTCAACACGAGAAAGAGCACCTGCAAGAAAGTTACAAGGAACGTCACTAATGGCGGAAGGCGGAATGCTTTGCCCCAGTTTCAGGATCAAGGCAAGGATGTCTGTTCCTACCACTTTGGCTCTTGCTGTTGCTCTCATCACTTTCATTCGGCACTGTATTGGAAATTCTAGCTAATGCAGTATGGTAAAGGGAAGACATAAAAAGCAGGCGTACTGAAAAAGTTAAAGTAAAATTGTCAATTTGTTCATGACATGATCATCTATATAGAAAAGTCTAAGAAATCTACCGGGGGGGGGGGGGGAAGCCACTAGAACTAATAAGCAAGTTTGCCAAGTTTGCAAGATACAGGTTGATAAAAATATATTGTTATTGCCACATATTAGCAAGAAAAAAAAGCAACTGACATTAAAAAAAATAAAATCACGTATTTCATCAAAACAGATTAAATGCTTGGGGTTAAATTTGACAAAAGAAGTGCAAATACCACCGAAAACAAAACAGTGCTGAGAATAATAAAGACCTATTAAATAGAGAGGAGTACAGCATTCATGGGTCAGAAGACCCAATGTTGTTCAGATGTCAATCATCCCCAAGTTATTGTACGGGCTCAATATTATCCTAATTAAAAACTCACCAGGTTTACTGTAGAAATTGATTAGCTAATTTAAAAAATTATATTAAAATACAAAACTAAGACTAGCCACACGCACACACACACATACAAAACAACAACTTCGGGGGGAAAAAAAAGAGTAAGGTCAGAGGGCCTAACCCTAAACTGATAAATTTTAAGATTTATTGCAAAGTTACTGTAATCAAGACAGTTTCATATTAACACATATAGAGACATACAGGTCAGTGCAGCAGAAAAAGGTGGTCAGAAATGGACTAATTTTCAACAAAAGTTCCAAGGTAAGGCAGTGAAGAAATGACAATTTTTTAAATAATTAATGCTGGAAAAATTAGGTAACCATACACAAAGTTAAAAAAAATTAACGAACTCTGGTATTTCATACCATGCATAAAGTTAACCCAAAATGGATCATAGACCTAAATGTAAGAGCTAAGATTACACTCCTTTTAGAAGGAAATATAAGAGGAAATCCTAGTGGTCTTATGTCCGGCAAAGATTTCTTAAATAGTATACAAAGTAGGAAATATAAAAGAAAAAACAAATTGGACGTTATCCAAATAAGGCTTTTTGCTCTTCAAAAAGAGTGTTATGAAATTAACAGCCATTAATTAATAGCCACAGACTGGGAGAAAATATCTGGAAATCATAGGTCCATCTATGGACTGGAGTCTAGAATATATAAAGAACCCTTACAGTTCAATAAGATAAACAAACCAATAAAAAATAAGGAGGAGATCTGATTACACACTTTATCAAAAGAAGACCTATGGATGGCAAATAAGCACCTGGAAAGATGCTCAACATTATTGGTTATTATGGAAATGCAAAATAAAACCATAATCAGATACCACAGCACACCAACAGGAATGACTAAGTTAAAAATAAAAACTAATTATAGGTCCACATAAACAGACCTATGGAACGTATAATGCTACATGAAATCAGAGAAAGACAGAGTCACAGAAAGACAAATACCATATGATTTCACTTACATGTGAAATCTGAAAAAACAAAACAAATGAAGAAATAAAAACAGACTCATAAATCCAGAGAAAAAACTGGTGGGTGCCAGAGGGGAGGTAGGTGGGAGATGGGTGACATAGGTGAAGGGGATCAAGAGGTACAAACTTACATTTATTAAAACCAATAAGTCATGGAGATGAAAGGTACAGCACAGGGAATATGGTCGATAATACCATAATCACGTTGTTTGGTGACGGTGACCCAGTTTACCATGGGGAGCCCCGAGTAATGTACAGAATTGTCAAACCACTGTGTTGTCCATCTGAAACTAACATTACACTGTATGGTAATTATACTTCAATAGAAAAAGAAAAAAAATGCAACAGCTAATTAAATTAAACACGTGTGCCACATGCCGAAAGAGAGAGAGAACGAAAGAGCAAAGACAAGACTGATCACACCAAGTCCCAGGGTAGATGGTGAAGCTTCTGGAACTCTACACAGCTGATGGGACTCTAAAATAAATAAGCCACTTTGGGAAAGCAGTTTGGCAGTTTCTTAAAAAGTTATACGTGTGTCATATGACCGAGCCATTCCACTCCTAGGTACTAACCCAGCGGAAATGAAAGCATATGCGCCTGCAAAGTCTTGGACACGAGTGTTCACAGCAGCTTCATTGGGAAGAGTCAAAATCTGGAAAGAGCCCAAATGCCCATCCACAGACGAATGCATAAACAAATTGTGGCATAGCCATACCATGGAATATGACTCAGCAATAAAGAGGAGCGAGCTATTGAGACACACAATAATACTTAACTGGCAGGGAGATACCGTGATCCCGACACACACAGTAACACGGATGAAGCCCAAAATAATTATTCTGTGTGAAAGAAGTCAGAGAAAAAGTACATATTGGAAGATTCCATTTACAAGCAAATCTGGAAAATGCAAGCTAATTTACCATGACAGAAAGTAGGTCAGTGGTTATCCGAGGGTAGGTGAGCATGGAGGGATGGATTACAGAAGGAGTTCGAGGAAGCTTTAGGAGGTGACGGTTGTGTTCACCATTTGACCATGGGGATGGTTTCATAGACACATGTTAAAACTCATCTGCAGTATACGTTAAATATGGACAGTTTATTACAACTCAGTTATATTTCAATAAAACTACAAAACACAACTTCAAACTTACCTCTCTACTTCTGTTTACTAGTGATGCTATGCTTAATTTGAAGACTAAGAAATAGTCTGCGGGCAGGAAACCAGGGTTTTAGAGACATCACTGGGGCCCGCTTGGCATATTTGTGCATGTCGCAAGACCCAGCCTTGTCTATGCCGTAGGACTAAGACTAACAGAAGCTTCCCCTCCCCTCCCACCCCCTCAGCCAGGCTCGTTTGCCCAGTCAACGGCTGTCGATTGGAGGAAACTCAGCTCACAAGTCAGCTCCTCCTCAAGTCAGGATCTGGGACGTCCGCCTGCATTCTGACCAGCACTCAGGATCGGCCCAGTCTAACCCCCGTCATGTGAGTCACTCCCAGGACACTGTGGACAACTCGTCCCATAGCTCCTGTCCATAGCACAATGCGTGGCCCCAGAAAAACGCGTGGTGAATAAATAACAAGCATGGGGGTAGGAATAGGTCCCCAACCGGGGCAGGAATGAGGCTTCCTTTTGGATGACGCAGACACAGCTGATGGTAAAGGTCCAGAAGCCGGAAGGCATGGCCCTCTATCTCTTCCAGATGTCCCCCCTCTCTGGCTGCTCAGAAAAGGGGAACTGAGCGGTGAACGATGAGTATCTCCAAATGAGCCCCGATATATTTGCCTTCCCCCTTCCAGCCCAGGAGGGAACTGGGGTCTTGGGGGGGTAGCCGTGGTCATCTCTGGCCTCCAAAGGACCTGCAGGGAGAGGGTCCAGGAAAGGTTAGGCCGGACCCAGACTCTGCAGTAAGGAACATCCGCACGGACAGGCGGATACAATCGTAATAATCCCTTGTTTGCTCCCTGAGGTGCCAAACAGGAGATTAAAGTCCATGTCAATGGGTCCAAGCTTTTGACCAGAACTGAGCTGACTCATGCAGTATCTCCCCTTTTGGATGGGGTCCCTCAGTAGGTTCCAGAAAGGCTGAGTGCAGCCCCGTCTGACCCTGCCCCCAGTAACCGCGAGTCCCTCCGGCATGAGCATTCCTTTCTCTCCCCCACATTCCTATCCATCCCCAGATCAGCATCGCCAGAGAAACCCTCGTGGGGATCTGGCTTAAAGCACCTGCCAACGCCCTCCGGATGCCAGGAAGCCGGGCTCCGGGCCGGGCGCGCTCCAGAGCGCATGCCTCTCCGCAGGCAGGTCTTTGCTTTTCTGGGCAGTTGTTTCATAAATGCCGGAGAGTATCTGAGGTGGGCGAAAACTGGACAGGAACCACAAGTCCTCTGGATGCTCCAATCCATTCATCCCCAAAAGATGTGTGTCTGTCCTTTGTGGGGTCCTATGCCACCTGAAGGTAAAGGAGACGAGGGAGCCCACAGATGGTGGAGGAGACCAAGGAGAACAGAGAGGAAGGAAGAGGCAAAGAGGGGAAGAGGGTCAGGAAATCCTTCTGAAGGAAGTGAGCTGAGCCAAGGTTTTAGGAAGTGGGTCACCCTGGATGAAGCTGGACCAGAAAAGGCCTGTTTCAGGAGAAGGCATCGGGGCGAGCGAAGGCACAGACACAGAGAGCCAGGAGTACCCATAAGCGCTGTGGTGCAAAGTGGGGGAGAAGGCTGTGGGTTCAAATACCCCACACAGCCCGCTCAGCGCAGGGGCCCAGACGTATGACTCGGTGTCTGTCAACCGACGATGCACAATTGCTTACATTTGCCCTTTTGCACAGAGTAGTCTGTTTATTTACCTTGGTGGGTACTACAGAGCTATGGTGTAAGGTTCCCAGGGTGTAAAGTGAAGGCTGGCTTTCTTCCTTCACCCCTGTAAGACTCTGGGAAACAGCCGGATCCTGGATCTACGCAAGAAGAAGGGATAAACCTTTTTTTGATGCATCGCGGGACTCACAGGACGTGAGTGAAATCTCTGAAGCCCACTGCCTACTGCGACACCCGCCCCCTCCCCCTGGTAAAAAAGGAACCAGTGCGAACTGAACCCAGAACAGCTGGGGGGCCAAAGTCAAATGGGGGGGGGTCGCTCTGAAGGAATGCGAGGCAGTCAGTGCGCAAGACAGCACGACATGGACCCTGAGGCCTGTGGCCACCAGATTTTGTAGAAAGAGAGTACGGGAGAGGTACACAGGACATGTGTGAAGAAACAAGGACCCACTCCTAAAGGTAAGCAAACAAGGGCCTGGGGGAGGAATGAGAAAGAACCCAAAGGAACTTCTAGAAATGAAAGATATAATCTGGGAAATAGTTAACTCAGTGGATGGGTCAAACAATAAATGAGACACCACAACTGAAAAGACTCTCGCCTGCCTTCCACTCGCTCCTCCGACGCCGGCCCCTCTGCCTTCTCCCTCCAGCCCGGCAAACACTGCAAGCAGAAGCAACCAGAAGAAATCTTCCACCGCAGCCGAGCTCGCCTCCACCACGTGCCGGCACCGCACCCACACACTCAGTCTTCACCCCTGCTTCTAGCGGTGAACTTTTCATGCCCCGACCTGAAGGCAAGTCCACCTGTGTTCCAGAACCATCTCTCCACATCCCCTGAAGGCCGCTGCACCAGACATTCCCTGCTCCTCTCCCACACGACTCACTTTCTCTCTCTGCTGGAGTATTTTCCTCACCTTCTTATGACTTAACCCTAGAGTTGAGTGGATTCAACACCCAGAGCCAAGTCTTTTCTCTCTTCCCTTGGTTATTAGCTTATGTTTTAGCTCCAGTAGCTTCTTCGAGAAAGGCTTACATGAACCATATTTCCTGAGTCCTTACCCATTCGGTAGCATCTGTTGCCTCTCTACTCACAAGACAGTTTGGCTAGGTATAAAATGACTTTGTGAGCAGCACACCCCGTGGATGCCTTTCCCCTCCTCACCTCACCCGCCTCCCCCTTTCTCACCTAACCTCATCACCTTTCCTCGATTCCCATGTCGTCTGAAATTTAGTGCCTCTAATCAGGAATGCCTTAGTGTACATCTCCCTTGGGACACGATATTTCCTTTCAACCTGTAGACTCAGGTCTTCCTTTTATTTCTAGAAATGATTCTTAGGTTGTAATTATAATTTTTAATTCTTTTTCTCTCATAATCTTAGCTCTTTGTTCTTCAGCTTCATTGGGTACAAATATTTGGGATATTCTTTCCCGCCTCCCCATACTCAAATCCCTTCAAATGCCTTATTTGCTTCCATTTTGTGTCGTTCAGTCTCTCCTCAGTCCTGTCCTCCGTGTGCCTTCCTATGTGCTCAGCTTCGGCAGCGTCTGCTGCTTGTGCTGTTTCTGATATGCCCTTCCCTTCGGGTAATGGCCATACTTGTCTGTTCCACGTTTTCCCGAGTTCTGCAAGTTCATGTCTCGTTTCCTTTACTCTTGCCATGACTTCCGTGGGGTCCATCTCTAAGCTCTTATACAGGCAATTCTCCTTTTATTCACGGCAATATGTTGGGTCAGAAATCCCATCAGCTCCACAACAATATGACTTTGATAAGAAAGAAAAAATGGAAAGAAAGACATAAAGCATGCGTGTATACCATCCATTCTCGAGGAAATCCAGTGCGCCCACAGTTGATGGACACGCCAATGGCTAACAAAAGCCACACGCACCTCCGTGGGGCTCTGGGCCTCTTCCTTTAGTGCCTCCCATCGTCCCCACATCAATGGCCTTTCCCTGCGGCCTCTAGGATCCTCTCCCTTCCTTGGTGCTCTGTGAACTGCTGTGTGTTTGCAGAGAGCCCTGGCTATTTCTTATGATACGGAGCAAGAGTTTCAGGACCTCCCCCACAACTCTACAACCACACATGTATCCTTCAGCCAAATGGCCTGCCGGGATTCCAGATAGGTCAGTGGAACCGCGACCTCGTGGGCCTGGATATGCTCCAGATTTTCCATCCAGTGGCACAGAGGAGAATCCCGGGGCCAAGGGAAAACAAATAGGGAAGGCAGCTTGACCGTCCTGTGAATGCACCATCTTCTCTCCGCTTTGGGTGCTGGAACTCAGGTCTGGCGGCTCTAAGAACCAGTCGACACGTCTGTCCGTACACCACCTTGTCCTCCGACTCATTACCGTGCACCCTTGCCTCCATGCCTTGCTTCCTTTATCCATCTGTGCTTTAATATGTGCACATATAAATAAACCAATAGGAATCAGAGAGCGGCTGGTCAAGGAAAGCATTTCATGGGGCCGAAGACTGGACATCATTTTAAACCACTGACCCTCAGGCAGTGACAACAAGATGCTGACGTTCACGGAACATCAAGTAAAGCTAATGTTGCGGGGACCGTGAGCAGGACATGATCTTTGAGCTGTTTTTCCACGTCTCATGAGGGATGAGGACCAGTCCGTATGCAGCCTTTTGCCCCGGCCAACAAGGTGTTCCTCTGGGGAGGAGGGTGAAAGGCTGCAGGAACAGCGAGGGTTAGAGCTTCGGGAAACTGGGCGCAGTCCCAGCCTTCGCGCCAACAGACAGCATCGCACCACTAAAGCTCCCCTCCCCACTGTAACGGGAAATACCCTCCTCAGAGAATGGCTGGGGAGATCTCATGGGACGCTCCCTGTAAGAGCATCAAGCAAGGTGCCTGGAACCTGGAAACTGAAAAATAACATTAGCTCCCTTTCCTCTTTCTGAGCCCTGCAGAAGCTGGAGGGCAGCTCTCACGCTCGCGCGCGTCCTTCCCCGCGGGGGGCCATCAGGTGTGTCCACTTCAATCTGCAACTCTTACAGGGCTGTTCTGATGCATGGACATCAGAATGAACTTGTCGATTTTTTAAGTCATGATGTTTGTTTTTTTTTTATCAAGTAATATCTGGATATCTGGATGCTACATCATCCCATCACCCCTTCCGATTACGTCATGAGAGACTTGCCCTTTTGGGGTCCCATGCCACCTTCTCTACCTCTTTTCTTTGTAGCAGTAGTTCTCACCTTCTTTACCCTTGATTTGTCTGAATTCTTATGAGTAGGTACTACGTTTTTTTTAGTTTTAAATTCCAGTTAGTTAGCCCGCGGCATAATATCAGTTTCAGGTGTACAATACAGTGATTCAGCACTTCCACGTGTGACCCCGCGCTCATCACAGCAGGAGCACTCCTTCATCCCCATGACCTCTTTCCCCTACCCCACACCCACTTCCCCTCTGGTGACCATCAGTGTGTTCTCTAGGCTTAAGAGTCTGTTTCTTGGTTTGCCTCTTTTTCCCTTCACTCATTTATTTTGTTCCTTAAATGCCACATATGAGTGAAATCATACGGTATTGGTGTTTCTCTGGCTGAATTATTGTGCTTAGTATAATCCTCTCTAGCTCCACGTCATTGCAAATGGCAAGATTTCATTCTGATGGCTGAGTGATCGTCCATTGCACATACACCACATCTTCTGTAGCCATTCATCAGCTGTTGGATTCTTGGGCTGCTCCCCTAATTGGGCTGTTGTAGATAATGCTGCAGAAAACATAGGGGTGGTGTATCCCTTTGAATTTTTGTATTCTTTGGGTAAATACCTAGTAGTGCAATGGCTGGATCATAGGGTAGCATTTTTATCGTCAGAAAAAAAAAATACCAAATATCTTAAATAATACACCTGTGTGGCTGCAAAGGCATAATGGACTTTTGAGAGTTTAGTGGAGATTGTCCTCCATGGTGGGAAGCTGAGAACAAGCAGCATCCTGTCACCCAACGTCCGGCACTCTCTGGAAACCTCTGAGCGGGACTGCCCCAGCGCGGGAACAGAACTCCTTCAGTTACAACCTCTGGGCCGCCCCTTGCCGGCCGGAGGACTCTGCTCAGGTGGGTGACATCTCTGTTCCTCAGATACCACGTGTGTCGAATGCAGAGAAGATCCAGCCCAGGCCCGGCAGGTGCCCGGGGGGAGGGAAGGAGGCAAAACACCTCGCGTGGTACCCAGCACCTCAGGGCCACCCCTGAGCGCGTGATCGATAAGGGGACAGAGCCAGACAGCCTGCGAGGGAGCGGCGGCAATCTAGGCACAAAAAGGAACAAACTACTGATTCACGCAACCGTGCAGATGAACCTGGAGATCCTTGTGTTACGTAAAGGGCAGCCAGTCGCTCAAGCCCACGTGTCGTGTGATTCCATTTGTGTGAACTGCCCAGAATGGGCAGATGTATGGGGACGGGAAGTGGGCGAGCAACTGCCAGGGGCCGGGGGGCGCCGGGGAGCGCAGCTGGCGGTGGGACTGCTTCATGAGCGTGGGTTTCCTTTGAGGACCACGAACAAGGTCTGGAACGAAGAGCGATCTCTGTACGTCGTGAATGTACTTAATGCCACTGAACTGCACGTTTGAAACCAGTTAAAAGGGTAACGTCTATGTTATCTGTACTTTGCCGTTAAGAATAAAATAAAATGAAGGCCCAGAGGCCCATCCCCGGAGGATCCCCGGAACACAGCGCGGCCCAGGAGCAGGCACCGCGCCGCGGGCCAGCAGTGGTTCCTGCGCCATCGGCTTTGCTGTCTGACAAACCCCGTCACCATTTAGTGGCTTGAGACGGCCCAGCTCGCCGGTGTGGGCTGGCTGTGCTGCTCGGGTCGGGGACCCCCCATCGCGCGCGTGGTCGGCCGGCGGGCCGCTGGAGGCCGCGGGGTCTAACGGGGCCTCGTGCGTGGCTGTTGGGAGCCTGCTGGGTGGGGAGCCTCGGCCAGGACGGTGGGCCTCTGGTCTCGGGTGCAGGGGCGGGTGCGGAGGGCGAGGCTCACACAGGAGGCCGGGGCATCCTCTTTGCAAGGCACTGAGTACGATAGGACAGCTGAAATGGAACGGCTTGCCATGCAGGGCTGCCGTGTTCCGGCCCCCCCGCGCGGACGCATTAGAGGGGCTTTACCGTCCATGGTTTTCCTTGGGACTCTGTGTTTCTTTTTTGTTTCAGAACAGAACAGGCCTGTCATCACTTTCCTCCCCCCGTGTCCAGAGCCGCCTCCTCTCTCTCTGCAGCTCTGGAGGGTTGGGGCAGGGGTCCCTCCAGGCGGGAGAAATAAAAGGGGGCGAAGACAGGGGTGGGGACAGCAGCAGTCCCTGTCCGGTGTGGCCAGGGTCCTAGGGCGTATGAAGCAGACGTCTCGTCCCGAAAGAGGAGTTTCGTGCACGGTGAAGAGCCTGAAACCATGAGGGAGGTGACTGGACCAAGTCCACGGAAATAGGGAGCCACTGACCAGCGTGGAGTGCCACGGTCGGGGCCGAGTTCAGGAAAAGCCGTCCACGGCATGGGCAGAGATGCTGTTCCGGCAGCTCCGAGCGGGACGTGCCAACAGGAGGCCGTGACGGAGACGCCGCGGAGGGAGGGTCGATGACCTGACAACCACTTCAATGTGGAAGGACAGGAAGCAGTGGACAGGGGACACGGGACGGGGTGGGTGACAGGGAGGGCAGGGGCACCACGCACGCAGGAGTCGGGGGGACAGGGAAAGGCACGGTGCATTTGCAGGAAGAAGGAAACAGACGCAGGTAAGTGTGGCAGACCCCTCTAGGGAGACGTCCCTGCGTTGTCGCGGCCCGGGGCGGGGGCAGAGGGAGGCTGCTGGGGTGGCCCCGCAGGCAGAGGGCCCCAGGCCCGGCCATGGGCACTGCCCTGCCCCACAGCCTCGTCCGTGGCCAGCCCCAGGCCAGCCCTGCGGTCCGATGGGCCGCCGGGGTCTAAAACCCAACTTCCAAGATTGAGCAATAGCGTTTTCTCCTCCCAGATGAAAACCTGTCCAAAACACAGGCCCGGATCGCTTCCCTGCTCTCTCCTACACTTGGAGTGCTCGGCGCCTGGCCACAGCTGCATGGCTTACAACAGACTTTACAAGGCTGTCCTTCTGCCAGCGTCCTCTGAGAAGTAAAAATAGCCAAAATGAGCCCGCTCTCCCGGAACCATGAAAACATTTCACCATCCCTCAAGCTTTCACCTACTGCCGTGTCATCCTATACCCACACTCCCTCCTTACGAGACGGGACTGTGGGGCCTTGAGGGGCCAGGCTGAGCCTCCCTCCACCCCGAGCTCGGCTTGAACTGGGGCTGGAGATGGGCAAGTGGTGCGCCGAATCCCGCAAGACGCGCCCGTCGGTGAAAAAAGAAATGCTTTCTAATCTTCCCGGCACCTGCTGGAGCACGCGATGCCCGGTTGTGACATTCCGGGAACAATTAACCCTTCCAATATTAGGGTCGTGGACATGGATAGTGTGCCCTCAGGCCAGCGACAAAAATATCTCTAAGACTTTGGAGCTAACAGTGCATTTGCGAGGTCATTCAAGGCTAAGACCAGAAGGATTAAAAGATCTGACTCCTTCCTGCGATCCTTAGTTGTAAAGGACCAAAGAAGCCGTAAAACAAAGATTTATTCAGTTTCAGCCGGACAGCTCAATGGCACAGCCCCGTAAGGACCAGGAAAAAAGAAACATCTGGCCAGAAAAGCACACTTGTTTACGAAAAAAAAAAAAAGGTCTAAGAGTCTTCTCCAGCTTTACCAAATTTTTGGACGAAAACGAGGCTGAACACGAAAAACAATGTAGAACCTTAAGAGCCACAGGGGCAA
Organism: Potos flavus; assembly: GCA_028534135.1. NCBI lineage: Eukaryota > Metazoa > Chordata > Mammalia > Carnivora > Procyonidae > Potos > Potos flavus. The sequence goes on from CM052896.1 coordinate 123,644,418, forward strand.
CGCAGGCGGGGGAAAGAACATCTTGTTTCTTCCTCGTCCAGCTGCCTCGGACGGTGGGCCCCCTCCCGAGCACCCCGGGAGAAGCCCTGCCCTGTAGGTAGGCCCTGGGGACCGCGCAGCTGTGGCGCTCCCGCACAGGTGGCCAGGCCGCCCCAGGGCCCCGCCCTCTTGTGGGGGAGGGCAGCCTCCGGAGGGATGCTTGCAGGATGCTCGTGGAGGGCCCCAGATGCCCAAGAGCCTCTCTCCCGAGCTCAGCGCACACCGGCCTGGCGCTTCTGGCACCTAGATGGTGACAGCCACTTACACGGCGTGGTGGGGTGGGGGTGCGTCTTTGGAGCCGTGGACAATGGCTGTTTTGTAAGGAAGGGAGGCTGCACTGGCAACGTGGCCCCAGGCCCAGGCCGGGAAACTCGGCAGCTTTTCCAGGCCTGCCGTTGACTCAGCGGGGCCCTGAGGCCAAGCCCGGCCACCGGAGTGGGCCCAGCCCCCTCCTGACGCGCACGCGGTAGCCCACGGAGGCAGGGTGGTCATCACAGGCCGGCCGGACCCTCGGCTCTCCCCGGGATGCTCGTGGGATGAACCGGTTAAGACTGGAAGACGCTTTGAACTTCTTGGCACAAAGCTGTCTCGAGCGCGGTAATTAATAAATCTTACCACAGAGGTGGATTAAGGTCCGAAGTCACTTGGGGGCCTGGGGAGTAGAGCCGGCTCACGGCTGCATCTCTGGCGCCCATGACGTTTGCAGCCCGACACAGGGCGCAGCAATGGCGGGGGCGGGGGCCCCAGGGTCCCCGGGCCGCTCAGGTCAGCCGCTGGGGGGACGGGAGCACCATGCTGGGGGAGTCCGAGATCAAGGTTCTAGCAGTAGCCAGTGAGGAAGATGTGGGGCGGACGTCTAACCAGGTAGGAGGGCCCTGCTGCCATCGTCCAAGGGGGCCTGGAAGTCTCTGAGCAGTCGGGGCCGCAGGGCTCCCACACGACATTCCTGGAAACCTCGCACCACTCATGCCAAGTCGCGAAGAGCACGAGACGAAGCCGTGAGGTTCGTTCCAGTGGCTCATTCTCCTCCTCTACAACGTGGGGTGTCGGACCGGCAGTGGCGTCCGTGCTCCTGAGACCCCAGACTTTCAGTCCTTTACCCCTGTGCCACCACCTCCCTCCCCCCACAGCGTGGGGGGTCTGTGGACGATCTCCCTTCTGCTGCCCCCCGAGCCCCGGCGAGACACTCGGGAACCCGCATCCCGACACCCCAGACAGTCAGACTGGACTGAGGCAGGGCAAGCGCATGTCCAGCCGGGTCAGTGCCGCGCCCAGGACCGCTCCTTGCCGCCCCCCTGCCCATCCGAGTGCTCCCGTGGCACCTCAGGATGGCGCTCCTGGGCCGTGAACTGCAGGCACAGGGACACGCAGGGACACTCCGGCTCCTGGGCTCCCCGCAGCGTATTCGCTTCCACCTGCTGGCCCGGCGCGGTCCCGAGGCGCCCCCGCTCTCTGCATGCTGGTTCTGCCCCAAGCCTTCTTCTCTCCCCAAGTCTCTCTGGCCCTGTGTTCCCCAGGAAACCCTCCCGGATCAACCTCGGCTAGCCCTCCCATCGGCGAATCCCTTCCCAACCTCCTGAGCATTCGAAACACATTTGCAAACAGGGATCCGACCTTTGGGCTCCCAGAGTCCATCCTCAGCAGTAGGGCGCCCTGACCCCTCCCAGTGGCCCTGAGAGTCTCCTCTCCCTGCCCCGACAGCAGTGTGCCTGCATGCACGGAAAGGACTCGTAAAAGCCTAATCATTTGTTCGGCTCCTCTGTGTGTGTCCTCCCCCTTCTGATGCCATAGACCGTGCAGCTAGCCCTCCGCACGCCTGGGGGAAGCTGAAACCAAGGGGGCACGCTGCACGCCCTACAGCCCATCAGCGCCACGGCCGGCCCATTAACGATTGCCTCAGCCCCAGAGTAGCAGCACCTGCGCCTGCCCTCCACTCCCCAGCCCATCCCACCCATCGCAGCCCCCTCCCCCCAGCCACCAGGCCAGCTCCCTCTGCCCCTGTCATGCCGAGTCCCCTGCCCCTTTTCATCATCGGAGGGTGGGGAGATCCTTAGTTCCACCCCCACTTTCCCATCAGGATGACGCCAAAGCCTCTGGTCCTCCAGTCCTCCAAGACTTCCTGCACCCCGACACCTGAGCAGTCCTCAAACGCTTTCTCAGCAGCCCTTGGCCTGACCCGGGGCCAGGGCTCGGCACGTGGTCAGTATCAAATACACAGATGCACCTGCCGAATGGATCACAGCATCGTCTCCTCCGCTGCCTGGGGACAAGGCTCGCGGTCACCGGTCATCAGCGTGGCTTCTGAAGCTGTCGGTAAGGTGGCCGCAGGCTGACCCCCTGACCAGTCCTCGACACAGACCCTAAGCGTCAGGGTCACTGCCGACTGCTCCCCCGAACAATCCACTCTGCTTCCAGCCTTGCCACACGCAGCTCCTTCTGCCCCTACATCTGTCCTCCCTCCGCCGGCCTCGCCCCACCATCCTTCAGCCCCTCAAGGGTCCCTTCTCCGTGGGAGGGCCCTCCCCCCTAGCTCCCACAAGAGTTGGCACCAGCCTCGGCCAGGCCAGGTCCAAGGTCGCAAGGCCTAGGTCTGGGAGTCCACGGTTGGTGAGGCTCTCCAGGGAGCGCGCGCGACTCGCTCCCCGGCGTACCCTTCCTTCCCCCACCCCCCACCCCCGCACCACGCTAGGACACGACAATGAGTGAGGGACCCTCTTCGCTGAGGCTCAGCCCGGGTCCCAGTGGGCGAGCTGAGCTTGCCGCCCTGGCTGGCTCCCAGGCCAAAGGAGCCTTGCCTCTAAAATTGCTTCGTTGACGCGCGTGGAAAGCCAGCGTTCTCTGGTGATCCCCAAGCAGTTTCCACATTAGCGGTGAGTTACTGCGTGCACGTGGCAAGGCTAGGGGAGCCCCGGTGTGGCCCCCACATGTGCCAAACCGCCCTGCCCTCTGAACCACTTATGTTTCAGAGCTGGTCTCAGCAGTCCGGCTGGCCAGGCCCTGCTGTGCCAAAGTCCTATGCTAACAACGGTTTTGCCAGATCCCAGAGACTGCATGGGCCCAGCTCCCCCCTCCCCAGGCCGAGGAGCATGGCCTGACCCTCCGATTCAGGCGAGTGGGGCCGGGGGCCGCCCCATGGAGACCTTCTCGCCCGTCTGGATGCTCTCACGTCGTCTCCGGAGGCATCGGCCAGGGCACCGGGGGCAGGGATGCCATAAATCATGGGCCCCCGCCGTCCCTGCGAAAACACTAGCCGAGCTCAGGATAGGTGTGGTTGCGGCGGCCCGAGGCCCAGCAGCCTGACGAGCAGGAGTCCGACCGGGCTGCCTCAGGGGCACGGCCGAAGGCTCCGCCCTCCATAAATCAAGTGGGGCCTTGGCGTCCTTGCCGGGCGCTTCCCGCTCCGGCTCACCCGAGGCTGAGGGGGTGCTGCCGGCCGCTCCCATCCCACGCCGCGGGCTTGGGCCTCAGCTTAACCCGGCCTGACCCCGCCGAGGCCCACACGCTCGGCGTCCCACACACCACACGCGGCCACAGGATTACACAACTCCGTCCTGATGCTGCAGAGAACAGCATGTACAGGCAAAGCCCAACCCCGCGGCCCGCGGGAGACAAATAGCAGGGAGGACGGAACCGGTGTGCGGCCGACGGGCCGCGCCCACAGCAGCCCGAGCTCGGTCACTCGAGGCCCAGCCGCCGTGGGCAGGAGCCGCCGCCCCCCTCCGCCCCGGCCGCCACCTCCGCAGACCGGGATCCGGCGGCCCAGGGGGGCCGGCCAGCACAGGGGGGCCCGGCGCAGGCTCGGCGGACCCCCGGGCCCCCAGAGCTTGTCGGACCCTGTCGCCATGAAGCGGTTGGTGGGACGAGATGAGAAGGAAGGGCCTGAAATGTGGATTTTACTGGATTCCCACTTACTCGGGATAAGCTGCCTGCAGAAAACGGGCTGTTATAATCTCTCCTTTCATGTCTGGCCAGGAATATTGCTCCTCGGAGCAGAGGGCTGCATCCAGGCTCCTCGGCAGGGCCCGGGGGCCAGCTGTCCCCGAATGACTCTGGCCTTGGCTGGGGAAAATCTCTGCCAGGAGGAATGGTAAAAGTGGCATAAACAAGGAGACTTCCTGCAAACACAGCCCCAGCTACCAGAGCCTCGAGGAGCTCTGTCCCCGTGAAGGAAGGCCAGAACCTGGGGACCTGGGCTTCCCACGCTGACGGCACCCTCCTTGCGGAGCCCACAGGTGACCGGCGGGACAGAGCTGCGTGTCTCTAAGATGGGGACTTCCCCAAGAGCACCCCTCTCTTAGGCCCCAGCCCTGCTCACGACCAGACAACCGAGGGAGATGGAAATGCGGAGGACTTCCAGAGCGAGAAGAGCCCGCCTATGAGCCCCGGCATGGCGTCTGGGTGACACGGGGCCACGGCTGTTTCACAGAGAGCAGAAGAAAGGACAGATCCTGTACGGTCCCCTTCCTGGAGGGAGTCAGACTCAGGGAGAAAGTGGAACACGGGTCTCCAGGTGGCAGTGGGGATGGTTCCAGCTTGCGGAGATGGAAAGTTCTGGAAAGGGATGGTGATGAGGGCTGCACAGCTGTGTGAAAGTGCTCAGTGCCACTGGATTGATGGTGAATTTTAGGTCATGGGTATTTTAGCACGATAAGAAAAGTTTTGAAAAAATATTGCAGTTCCTGGGGCCCAGCGGTGCAGGCATGTCGAGACAGGCCTTCTTAGGCGAAGAGTCAGCCGGGGCATCCAATGCCCCCGACAGCCAAGGAAGAGGTGCAAAGGCTCTGGGCTTCCTCGGAGTCTGGGGGCAACGCAGTCCCCCCGCAGGTGGGTGTCGCCCCGACCCGCTCACGGGGTCACCCACAAAGCTGCGTGGTGTGGGGCCCCGAACAAGACGGGGACGGGCAGGTGGCGTTTCATGTGGCCACGTCTCCATTTGGGAAGATGATCAAGTCCCGGACACATGGCAGAAGTTGCCTAAACCTCTCTCAAGTTGTAAGAGCGACACAAACAATCACGAATCAAGACAGGCGGTGGTGGGGATAGGCAGACGAGTGAGGATCGCAGAACCAGCCCTGGAGTCCGTGTCTGTACTCGGATGGCGGAGGGGCCGCTCCGCTCCCGCGGGACGCGGGGGTCAGCGCCATGCTCCACCCTGGGCACCATGCAGAACACGGGGGGCTTCTCGAGTGCCGCTCGGGAACATCAGTCTTCTGTGCTGGTGTCCACGGGGCAGTTTACGTCCTGGCGGCCGCAGGGTACCCGCAGCCGGCCACAGCCCTGAGCTCTCGGGTACGAGCCCAGCAGCTCGGGCTCAGCGCAGGGCTCTGAGGTGCACAGACGGGCTCCCGCCCCCCGGGAGCTCCTGGACGTGGGGAGCAGACACGGGAGCCCGTGAGCACGGTCCTGCACAGAGAGAGACGAGCCGGCGGCACGCACAGCATGACACGCGGAGTCCTCTGTGGCCGCCACTTTCAGAACGCGCTGTTAGCGTTCCATGTCCCTTTCCTGAAATAACTCAAGACGTGGGAATGGACGCGACATGGAATCATAGAACTGGGCAAGCCGCGGGGACGCCTCCGGTCTGACCTCCTTCCTTCACAAACGGGCTGCGCACGTGGGCCCTGCCGGCTCCAGGGACCGGGCTCGGTCTCCCCCAGGTGGGCGCCGGGACCCTGATTCAGAGCCGGGACAGCGGAGCTGTGCTCAGCGCTCAAGGCGGTTCGTGGCCGGTAAGGGCCGGGGCCGGGATGAGAGCCCGCGCCGGCCTGCCTGCCGCCTCCCGCCGCCTCGCTGGGGCGCAGCTGGGCACCCGGACGCTTCCCTGCCAGGGTGCTGCCTGTGGACGCCCGCTGCGCGGCCAGCTGGCCGAAGATCCCCTGAGGCGGCCAAGGAGGTCCAGGGACCAGCCCGCACGGGCTCCCCGAGGCAGGGTCTGGGACGGCCCGGCTCCCTGCGCGGCCCGGCCCGGCGGACTCTGTCGGCGTCGCCTTCCAGCTTCATGCTGTTCCTTGGCTGCGGCCCCTTCGCCGCATTTTTCCTTCTCAGCACTTAATGATGAATTAAATTCTTATCATTTTTTTCCCTGATGCAAAACAACAACTGAGAAAGAAAGAAAAAGAAACGCCAGCTGATGAAAACCCCCGAGTGCGTCCAGCACCTAATTTCGGAGCACGGTGGGGGTGGCCCCCCGGGGTGGGCCGCGGCAGGGGGCGGGGGTGCGGCCCCCATGAGGCCTGAGCACATGCTTCCCTCTGGTTTGGGGGACCCTGAGTGCAAACCCGTGACGCAAAAATGATGGCACCTGCCCCGAGCTGGAGGAAGAATGGGAGGAAACAGGGGGCGCAGAGTGGGCGCAGAGTGGGATAACGCTACCTTCGCCAACAAACGTGTCCAACCGTGACCTAGCCTCTCCGCCCGCGCGGTCCCAGCCCACAGGTCACCGCCTGCAGGGAGCGCAAGGGCGATGGATGGCCCACCGTCTCCACTCGAGGCTGGTCACTCGCTCCTCTGACAAGCTCCGGGTTCGATGCTGCTGCCGGGACATCTCTGCACTTGTCACTCCCCCGAAGGCCGTGGGGGTGACACAGCAATGGCCCTCTCACCAATCGTTGGGCACCACCACTCCCTCGAGTCCTGGCAACCACCCTGCAGCGCCGGGGTCTCCACCCCTGATCCACAAGCCCCTAACTGAGCCCCCAAGAGCTGACGTAAGGAGCTGGAGGCCATGAAAGCAGCGAGGGTCCGAGGCCAGGCGCCTCGGCTCCAGAACTAATCGTCCCTCCTCCCAGCGCATCCTCAACCCCGAGCACAGCGCCCGCTCTCCCCGAGGGGCCGAGAGGGGCCCGCCGCACACATCGCTGCTTCTCCCTCCTTCGCGCTCCTCAGCACCTCTCCGTCCAGAACCACACGGGCTCCTGCAGCCGCCGTGAGCAGCCTGGGGGCTCCTGTGGGATCTGGGCACAGAACGTATCTAGAGCTTGCTTCCAACCCCACCGCCAGGGCCGCAACCCCAGTGAGGCCCAGTGCCCCTGTCCCTGCCAGGTGGGGGGGAAGGGAGCTCTTGGCTGGAGAGGCCAACGGGTGTGGAGCTCAATCTGGGCTCTAATCCGGGCATCGACTCCAAGGAGCTGCCGTGGTTCCTTCATCTGTGAAATGGGAACAAGACAAGACCACCCTCCCTACAGATCTCATGAGGGTGGAGGCAAGGGCGTGCACGCAAGGCCCGGAGAGCGCCTGGTGGTGATGCGTGCCCAACACCAGCGACCCACACCCCTGTCCCGCCTTGTGCTGGGCCCACGACAAAGGCCCCCTTTCCCTTGTGTGTCAGGGAGGTGACATCCACGCTCTGCCCGCATCACAGAGCCGTTACAACCACAGCATTGAAGAGACTACATGGGAGTTATTTTCCAGTCATCCGTTCAACCATCCATCCGACGTTCTCTGAAGGCCTACTATGTGCCTGCTGCAGCGCTAGGCCCTGAGGACACCCGGGGAAAGGAGGCCCGATCCGGGTCTGGGCCGCCGGGGGGCCACAGTCTGGCTGGAGCAGAACGGGAGAACTCCGCCCGGGATGTGAAGCCGGTGCCCGCCCGGGAAGAGGGAGGCGCTTCAGGTTGGTACCCGGGCCCCACAGGCACAGGAGCGCCGAGCTCCTGGGTGACGTCCACGGGCATGGGGACGACTTGCGAGGGGTCCAGGACTTTCTGGACGGACCAGTGAGCCGTGTCCAGGCAGGAGCTCACCCTCTGCCTGACCAGCCCTGCCCATCCACGTCTGGGGGTCTAGATGAGGAACCCAGACAAGAAGGCAAGGCGGACCCAGAGCTCGGGTCTCTCCTGTTGGAAACCCAGGCCCAAGGGCTCCCCTCTGGGATCTGGGTGGGAGCCCCACCATTTAAATGGCCATTTGATGGACAGAGCACTGCCTCTTCGCGTGATCCTTTTCCCCCAGCTGTCACGGGGGTGGGTGCTGGCTAGCCCAACTCTTGTTCTGATTTGAGATGGAAGTGAAGGGCCCAGCATAGCACCGGGCTCCAAGAAACTACTTGAAAAAATGCCCCACCTTTAATTGGCCATAATGTCCATAATAAGGACAAAGAGCACGTGACACAGGAGAGTTTCCGGAATTCAGACCAACGGGGAAGCCACGCCCAGGCCTCCTAGGGGCCCAGGCATCTGTGTCCGAGTGCCGAATGTGAATGATCCCACAACTGTAGCGTGCCCCACCACGTCCCTGCAAACGCTTACAGGCTTCTCTGCCCGGACGGACCTGGGGCAAAGTCGGACCAGAAATTCCTCTGCTGGAGCTGTTCCGTTTCCCTTCCAGAGGCCACCAGTTGTGAGTGGGAGAAAGAAAAGGAAGTCATCGCTCCGGGTCCTGCAAGGCCCTCCCCGCAGTCCGTACACCTGCCCGGGTCATCACAGACACGCCTCTCTGCCCTGGGTCGCCCTTCGGAAGACACGCTCATTGACAAAGAGTCCATCCCATCACATCACAGCTGGCAGGCTGTGTCTTCCTGGTGACTTAGCCTGATCATCAAAATCTCACAGATCTAACTCCTCCAAAAACCAAATCCAACCTGATGCCTGGTTTTGTAAATAAAGTTTTATTGACACACTGTTGCACCCATTTCTTGACATACCGCCTATGGCTGTTTTCACACTATATCGGTGCTGTTGAAATGCTGATTTGTGACAGTGCCTTGATCTGAATGTTTGTGCCCCCACCCGAATTCACATACTGCAATCCTACCACCCTGAGTGATGGTTTTGGATGGTGGGGCCCTTGGGAGGACAGAACCCTCACGACTGGGATTGCTGTCCTTACAAAGGAAACCCCAGAAGGCTGCTTCACCCCTTCTGCCATGCAAGGACACAGCGAAAAGACGGCCATCTACGAAGCAGAACGCGGGCTCTTACCAGACACTGAATCTGCCAGGACCTTGATCTCAGACTTCCAGTCCCCAGAGCCGTGAGCAAACTCCTGCTGTTTGTAGCTACCCCGTCTGCAGTCATCGGTTACAACAGCCCGGGCTGACGAAGGGCCGCAGAGCCAAAGATGTGTACCATCTAGCCAGGCCTTACAGAGCAAGTGCGCTGGCCCCCCCGTGCGTGAACACGGGGACACACGTGGGGCTCTCCCCTCTGTGTCCTGACTCCGGTGTGCGCCCCGAGCAGAAGGTCCGCATGGAATGCTTGTCAGCCTGGAGTAGAAACCTGCCCCAAGCACGCCCTGGATCATTCCACGACATTCCCTATCCCATGTGACAGGCCCCAATGCGTCCCCACATGGCTTCTCGGGGCAGACCTCACTCACCCAGAGGAGGGGTAAGGAGCATAAGCTTGCTTTCTGGAGCACATCTTTGGAGAAGATCATGCCGCCTTCTGTGTATACAAAAAGAGGATTCTGGAAATGTGTTTCCAGTTAGCTGGAAGTAGAGGGGGAAGAATTACGATTTCTGGATAATTCTGGGGTTACCCAGAACAGAAAGGGTGACGCGAATGCTGAAAACAGACAACCGCTCATACCCACTGAGTCACTGGAGCAGAAAGGTCACAGACAGCGTGGCCGAGATAAGTGGATAAGATGTTCCAGAGACAGCTGACCTCCCTTCTCCTCCCTGTTCAACCTCAAAAAGCACATGGGGTGACAGCTTTTCCCACTGCTTGGGAACTTAGCGCTGGAGGTGCTCCCGTTTTCCTGCACGTCTGGTGATTAGTGGGAGGAAGGCACAAGCCTGGGGATTTCAGGCAAATCTGTTCGTGCTCTTTGAGGAAGGCGGCAGGGGGATCCCACTAGCTCTGCTCCAGCCTGCCCGGGACCCCGCACGGACTGCAGTCCAGCCCTTAGCATGGTGTGCAGAGCCCCTCTGCCCCTCTCCCCTGCTCCCTCCGGGGGCCCGTGACAGCTCTGGGACTAGCCCTGCTCTTCACACTCTGTGCCTCTGCCCCCTTCCGCAGCTGGACTGCCCATGGCCTCCCTCCCTAACTCCCTCCTTGGGCAACCTCCTTGCAACCCGGGAAGCACAGCGCCAGCACCTCCTCTGCCCGGCACTGCCTCGACCTCCCCAGCCTCCACTCGCCAGGCGCCCAGAGCTCCCCTGGCCCCCCGTGCCCCTATCGAACCCCTATGACCCAACAGGCTTGCTTTGTCTCTTCCCCCATCCCGGATAACTAATTGCCCTGAATTGGGTCTCACTGATCCTTAAGCCCCCCACTGCCTGTTAAATGTTTCCTATCTTTAAATCTTTGCACTGATAGTTTGTTTCTAGATTCCTCCAACCTACGTACCACTGGTTTAAGGGAACAGAGGCTGAAGCAGATCTAGAGTTCAGGTCGTGGTTCGTTCCAGCAGGTTCCACCAGCAAGCAGCTCTGTCTTTGTATGCCCAGCCCGCACGGGCAGTGGGAGGGACCAGGGCTCTAATGTCCTTGTCCCCCCAGCTCTCGTAGGCCCGGAGTCCCCTCCTCTTCCTCAGCTCCCGCAGCGCTGCATCTCCTGCTTTCCTTCGGCCATCTATGCATCGAACATCTGTGACCCCTTCCGGCGAGGATGGAGGGGCCCAACGCCCCCATTCCTGCCTCGAAGGGAGATAAGAACCCAGGTGGAGAACCCAAAAGAAAGTGTAAAATGCAAGCATCCTTCGCAGCACCTGTGATGGCCTGGTCACAGTGAACAGGAATTCCGGCACATGTCTCCTCCCTCGGTGGCAGAATGCCCAGTTGGCACTCACTGAGTATTCCATCGCTAAATCGGCAATTGAAGTGCGCACTTCCACTGTCGGTGGGGACACAAACTGCTGCGGCCACTGGGGGAAACACTACGGAGGGTCCTTAAAAAAGTTAAAAATAGAAATACCACATGATCCAATAATTCCACTACTGGGTATTTACCCAAAGAAAACAAAAACACTGATTTGAAAAGATACACGCACCCCTGTGTTTAGTGCAGCGCTATCTAGAGTAGCCGAGATCTGGCAGCAGCCCAGGCGTCCGCTGATGGATGAATGGATAATAGGCATATACATACAACGGCATATTACTTAGCCATCAAATAGATGAGATCTGGCCATTTGCCACAACATGGGTGGACCTAGAGGGTATCGTGCTCAGTGAAATAAGTCAAACATTGTATGATTTCATTCGTATGTGGAATCTGAAAAACAAAACAAATGAATGAACAAAGCAGAAGCAGACCCGTAAATACAGAGACAGACCGATGGTTGTCAGAGGGAGGGGCCCGGGGGAGGGGCGAAACAGGTGAAGGGGAGTGGGAGAGACAGGCTCCCGGCTACGGAATGAGTAAGTCAAGGAGACCAAAGGTACCGCATAGGGAATATGGTCAGTGGTACCGTAATAGCATCGCACGGTGACAGACGGGAGCCACGCTCGTGGTGAGCACAGCGTAACGTATAGAGTTATCGAATCACTAGGTGGTACAGCGGAAAGTGATGTAACATCGTGCGTCCCCTGCACTTCAATAAAAATAAAAGGATAGATGGACCGACAGACGGATAAATGGCACACTTCCGGGTGAGGACCGCAGAATGAAAAAGAGTCCCAGATACGCCCTTCTCTGATATCCAACAGAGTGAAAAAAAAGAAGTCATAAGACAAAACTGATCATCAACAACCACTCAACGCCATAAGCACTGAGAAGGACAGCCAAGCGAGAAGCAGGACATCCAGGTTTGGCACAAAGTTGTGCAATTCCTAGCCCCACCCTCGACCCCGGGAAGATCTTCTGAGGAAAGAAGTTCATATGAGGATTCTCACAAAGCTCCGCGAGAGGCAGTGGGCTTGGGCAGACCGGCAAAAGTGAAGTTAGAACCTCAAGAGTAGAAGTCCTTGCGTGTTCCAGAAGGAGCTCAGCAGAGGGAAAACGCATTTGCCATTTTGCAGGCTGCCAGATTTAGCACATAAAAATGTGCCAAGATGTCCTCTTTGGGATATACTTATCCTCAACAATTATCAGTTATCTGAAATTCACATGTACCTGGGCATCTTGCATTTTATCTGGAAACCCTACCAGGGCGCCGTGCTCCATTGGGACAGCAACCTGATGCCCGTGGGAGGGAGACGCGTGCCCTCGGCGGGCCTGACTGGGTGCTGGGACAGAACGCTCCAAGACGTCAGAGCTGGGGCTCTCGGCCTCAGCAGACCCCCCTCTGCTACCCGTTCCCTCCCGCAGACCACGGGGAGTCTGCCCGCCAGGGGCATGCCGTCTTCAAAGTACAGCTCAGAAACAGGAAGACCGAGTTGGCCCAGGGGAGATGGGGAAAATGACGCTTTCACACACAACACGTCACACAGACTGGACCAAGCTGCCCCATCACGAGGGATAGACAGAATGGAAGGGTGGCCTCTAAAGGGAACACTTGCCCTGGGGCTCCTCAGGACCAGCAGGGGGGCTTGCGAGGTCAGCACCAGAGACTGACAGCTGCACCTGCCCTTTTCTTTCGCAGGCGTCACTCCCCCATACACCTTTCGCACCTCTATCTGTCCTTGAAGAACCCATGCCAGCAACAAAAACCGGTGGAGAAAGGGGCAATGAGGTGGCGTGACACAGCCACTGACCCGCCCCGTGTAGGTGGGGAGTCAAGACCTGCTGCAAAACCTTAAAACCTCAGGACTCGTCTGCTTAGTGATTTGTAAAATATTTTTCAGCAACCTAAGGAGGGTCTTTGAAGACTGCTATCTCTTGTGGGGAGGGAATTTATCTACAGCTCCGCTATTCTAGCATACTATTTTTCTTTTTTTTAAGCTCAAGTAAAACTAAAATTTTGCATTTTTAATCATGCGAAATATGATGCTTTTACAGGAATAATATCATCTTGAAAATATTCACCTATTTTTCTATTTATTCCTAAAGAAAGGTCTGGCGTGATGCTCACCCAATGTTAACCCTATTTGTTTCTGGGCAATGGGGGATTTGCTGGTTTCCTATTTGTACTTCTCCATATTGCTTTAGTTTTTGTAATGGCATGTAAAACTTTGATCAAAAAAATAAAGCCTTACTTTAAAATAACAATAATTATAATGATAATATGTATAGCTCACACTCCTTGGCACTTTATATGTATAACTCCTTTATAACCCATCAGAAGGTGAATTATTATATCTATTTTATTTTTTTATTTATTTATTTTTTTAAAGATTTTATTTATTCATTTGACAGAGAGAGAGAGACCACAAGTAGGCAGAGAGGCAGGCAGAGAGAGAGGGGGGAAGCAGGCTCCCTGCTGAGCAGAGAGCCCGATGCGGGGCTCGATCCCAGGACCCTGAGATCATGACCTGAGCTGAAGGCAGAGGCTTTAACCCACTGAGCCACCCAGGCGCCCCTATTATATCTATTTTAAAATAAAGAAAATGAGACAAATGTTTACATGGAATCTCAAAAGAATCTACATAAATATCATTAGACTAATAAGTTGAGCAAGGGGCTGACTACATACAAATACACATCACATTCTATACACCATCAGCAAAAACTTGGAGTCAGTTAGTAAAAAGAAAAACACCTTTTATGACAGCAACCAAAATCAAAGGTATCCAGGAACAAATCTAATTAGAATGGGTAAGGTCTGTTTGCTTTAAGCTTCACTGAACGCTAGAGTTATTGAACTCTATTAAAAATGTATCAAAGAATGCCTAAGCACAAAAACAGACACACAGACCAGTGGAACAGAGTAGAGAGCCCAGATATGGACCCGTAACTCAATGGTCAAATAATCTTCGACAAAGCAAGAAAAAATATCCAGTGGAAAAAAGACAGTCTCTTCAGTAAATGGTGCTGGGATAATTGGACAGCTATGTATAGAAGAGTGAAACTTGACCATTCTCTTACACCATACACAAAGATAAACTCGAAATGGACAAAAGACCTCAAAACATGAGGCAGGAATCTATCAAATCCTAGAGGAGAACATAGGCGGTAACCTCTTTGACATCGGCCACAGCAACTTCTTTCAACACATGTCTCCAAAAGCAAAGGAAACAAAAGTGAAAATGAACTTTTGGGACTTCATCAAGATAAAAAGCTTCTGCACAACAAAGGAAACAGTCAACAAAACAAACAGGCAACAAACAGAATGGGAGAAGATATTCGCAAATGACACTACAGACAAAGGGCTGATATCCAAGATCTATAAAGAATTCCTCAAACTCAACTCAAAAAACAGATAATCACGGCAAAAAATGGGCAGAAGACATGAACAGACACTTCTCCAAAGAAAACATACAAATGGCTAACAGACACATGAAAAAATGTTCATCCTCATTAGCCATCAGGAAATTCAAATCAAAACCACACTGAGATACCACATTACACCAGTTAGAATGGCCAAAACTAACAGGACAGGAAACAACAAGTGTTGGAGAGGATGTGGAGAAAGGGGAACCCTCTTACACTGTTGGTGGGAATGCAAGTTGGTGCAGCCACTTTGGAAAGCAGTGTGGAGATTCCTGAAGAAATTAAAAATAGAGCTACCCTGTGACCCGGCAATTGCACTATGGGTATTTACCCCAAAGATACAGGTGTAGTGAAAAGAAGGGCAACATGTACCCCAATGTTCATAGCAGCAAT
>CM052896.1:123659538-123683597 GCA_028534135.1 Potos flavus
ATATGGTTTCACTTACCTGTGGAGCATAAGGAAAAACATGGAGGACATTGGGAGAAGGAAAGGAAAAGTGAATTGGGGGAAATTGGAGGGGGAGACGAATCATGAGAGACTGTGGACTCTGAGAAATAAACTGAGGGTTTTGGAGGGGAGAGGGGTGAGGGGCTTGGGGAGCCTGGTGGTGGGTATTAAGGAGGGCACGTATTGCATGGAGCACTGAGTGTGGTGCATAATCAAAGAATCTTGGAACACTGGAAGAAAAAAAAGACTCTGTTTGCTACCAAAATAATAATAATAATAATAATAATAATAATAAAGAATGCCTAAGTAAATGGAGAGATAGCCCATGTTCATGGATAGGAGCACTCAATATCACAGAGACATTAATATCTCCCAAAAGGAGAGTTACAGCTCAAATTACTCAAATAAAAAAAAAATGTTTTTTAAATTATAACTGGGTTTTTCATGGACTGACAAGCTGATTATAAAACATTTATGGGAAGGCAAAGGGTCAAGAATATTTAAGGCACTCCTAAAGAAGAGTAAGTTAGAGAGGTATCCTAATATGAAGGTTTATTCATAACGTTAGGGCAAATAAGATAGTGGGATATTGCTGCGAAGATTGACAAAATGGCCACTGGAACAGAATAGAAAGCCTTAAAATAAATCCACACATACGTGGAACTTTCACATATGACAGAGGTTGCTCTGAAGATCAGTGAAGAGAGGAGGGACTATTTACTGAATGGCTCTGGTTTCAGTAGTTATTTTTATGGATGAAGGTAAAATTAGTTCTCTATCACAAACCATTAACAAAAGTCAGTTCTAAATGAATTAAAGTTTCAAATGTGAAAAACAAAACAAAAATTTTTAGCAGCACATATAAGACAATATATTTCTATCTTGGTGTAGGAAAGTATTAAGACACCAAAAGTATTAACCACAACATAAAATATTAACACATTTTAAGTTATTTCAATTAATAACTTATGTTCACCAAAAACCACCACAAAACAGTGAAAAGAGAAGCCACAAACTGGGATATAATGTTTGAAACACATACAAAAAATAAATAATTAGTGCCCAAAACATATAAGGAACTCCAAATCAAAACGGAATAAATCAGGGGCACCTGGGGGACTCAGCTGGTTAAGCGTCTGCCATGGACTCAGGTTATGATCTCTGGGATCCAGCCCCGCATCAGGCTCTCTGCTCAGCGGGGAGTCTGCCTCTCCCTCTGTGCTCTCTCTCCCTCTCTCTTGCTCTCTCAAATAAATGTTGTTTTTTTTAATTTTTAATTAAAAAAAGGGAATAAATCAAATTTTAAAATTACATAAATAGGCGTTCTACAAAAGAAACAAATTCTAATACATATATGAAAGGTGGATTAATCTCTTTAGTAATCAGGAAAATACAAATTAAGGTCATCAATAAGCTGTTATTTTGCTCTTTATTGCAAACAAGTAAGTCTGACTACACCAAGTGTTGGAGAGTATACCATCTATATACTCATACAGATGAACAGAGTGTGAATGGACACAAACACTTTGGAAAACAATGTGGCATTATTTGCAAAGTTGGACAGTCACATATTTAATGACCCAACCATGCCGCTCCTGGGTATTTTCATAAGAGAGACAAACCCAAACATCCCTGCAGTGGAATATGATGTAGCAACGAAGATAAATCAACTACAGCTACAGCAGCAACAGAACATTTTTATTGAGTCCGAAAGCCAATAAAATGAAACAATATATAGTCAGGCATATATATATATATATATATATATATATATATAACAATATATAGTCACGCATAAATACACGCGTGAGATTTTTCTTCTTAAGTAAGAGTATAAGAAACGGATTTACGGTAGTAGCTGTCCCTGACAGAGGCAGCGAGAGAACAGATAGAGGCAAAGCATTGGTTTCACGGGTTGTTAATCATTCTGTTGTATGACCTAAATATATGGTATACATAATATTTTGTGTGATTTTTGTATTTTAATGAAGAAAAAATTAATTAAAAAGAAACCAAGGCACGGGGAGTGTACAGAAGTGTTCAAGGTCAGGGACAGAAGAGCGGGCAGAGCCGGGATACGAAGGTTCTTGGCTGTTGCTCGTTTCCGTCCCCTGCGCTCTGCTTCATGTATGTATGTGTATATATATTCAAAGATCTTATTTATTTATTTGGCAGAGAGAGACACAGCGAGAGAGGGAACACAAGCAGGGGGAGTGGGAGAGGGAGAAGCAGGCTTCCCGCGGAGCAGGGAGCCCGATGCGGGGCTCGATCCCAGGACCCCGGGACCATGACCCCAGCCGAAGGCTGACGCTTAACGACCGAGCCGCCCAGGCGCCCCTCTGCTGCACAGACGTGATGAGCTCTCCGAGGGAGAACGTGCCATGCAGCGGGAAGAACGCTGAAATTACACGACTGACAAATACCTTCCCATTGAATAACAAGAAGCCAAACCAGCAGAACTGAAGGGGAAACGAACAGAGAAAACACGGCTGCGCGTGCTGCAGCCCCTGGACGGTGTCCTCAAACCGGGCACCCTGGCACATCCCACGGCCAGCGGTGGGCAAAACATCTAACCTGCATGTAGCCAGCCCTTTCGTTTTACGGGGAAAGTCGTGATTTCTCTAAATATTTAGTCCCCGACTCCTGAAGAGTCCTATCAGAAGGGCACGGAGCACCAGCGGCCATCACAAGAGGACACGCCCAAACCCCACCGGAAGTGCCCCCCGGGCAGGGTCCAGCAGCGGCTTTGGAAAGACCGTGACAGATGTTCCACAGCTCTGTGTGCTGGGAAAGCCTTCATTCCCTGTAAGCCCCTTATCTCGGGCTGGAATCCTGCACCCACAGTGCTTGAGTTCTTCATTTCAAAAGCACGTTCCATCTCCTTAGAAACTCAATGCTTTTCTGATTATACAAGTAACACATGTTTCTAGAGAAAATATGAAAAACACAGATAAGCACAAAGAAGAAAGGGGCATAAAGCACACACGATCCTCACTCATAAAAGTAATAGCTTTATCAATTGGCGCCTTTCTTTCCAGTCCTTTTTTCCCGTGGCTATGTAACTCTGAGTTTATGTGTGTGTTTGTACTTAAGATGTTTCTACTTAACTGAGATCTTATTGTATACACAGTCCCTAAGTGCTTTTGACTGACTAAAGAAAACACTAATCTTCCCCCTCGTTTCAAAGATAACGCTTCATGCTTTTCTCTCCGGAGCCCAGGACCATGTCAGCTAAACACACGCTTGCACTTGGGTGGCGGTGGCTCCATGAAGGACTTTGTGACGGTCCCTGTGTCTTTCATTTATCACCGTTCTTCAGATGAGAAACCATCCTTAGTCAAGTAGAAACCAGAAGAGCTCTCCCAGGAGTCTGTGCTGCTGGGTGAGGGGAGAATCACAATGACAAACACGGCAATTTGCATTTGTATAGCGGCTGGAGCTATATGACCCGCTTCCACGGGGAAATGTAACTGTCATTCCCGTGCAAAAGGGGGAAGACAAGGCGGCAGAGGTATTCATCAACTGGCCTCTTGAGTTGGACTGCCAGAAACTAAATCCCGGGCTTGAAATGCTGTACGCCCACGCTTCTCCATCAGTAAATTGAGGATAATAAAAGCACATGACTCATGTGGTTATACAGTGACAATTGAAAAGACCCAACACACACAAATCAATTAACAGCGTTCTTGGCACATAATGGGTATTGAAGAGATGTTACTACGGTCAGTGTCATGGTGGTGATGGTGGTGACGGTGGTGGGGATGGCGATGGCCATGATGATGACATGAAAAAGATCTGTGATACACTCTGGGGACTAAAGGGATCGATTATGTACAATAAAATGGACTCCTTCTAAGTCTGCAAAATGAGCTCGCACAAAAGGATACACTCAAGTAACCAGGTATAGAATATTTCTATCACCCTGAAGAGTTTCCTTAGACCCACGTTCAGTTCACTAATCTTCTCCCCTTGCAGCAACGGCCCCAGGTAACAAGTGCACATTAGATTTATGATCATATGTTCCATCGCTCTTTTACTGAGATTCATACAAAGAATTCCATTTTATCCTCATTTCCTTGCTGCTTAGCTACCTGTCTTTGCTCTTTTACTTTAATGGTTGTTTTGGGGTATGTAGTATACACCTTTTTCATATTATATTATCACCTTCGAGCGGTATTATGCCATTTCACACATAAGAACATTACTTCCATTTTTCCCAACCTAATCTTTATGCTACCGTTTCATACATTTAACTTACGCACTGTCAGAAACCCTAAAACACATTGTGACAATTTTTGTTCAAACAGCCAGCTCTCTCCTAAAGAGATGGAAATAGCGAGAAAATAACTTCTGTATTTACCTGTGTAGTTTGCTTTTCTGGTGCTCTTCCTTCCCTGTGTGGACCCCTATTTCAGCCCACATCATTTTCCTTCTTCTTAGAGGACTTTCTCGTACATTTCCTGCGGATGATAAATTCTTTTGGATTTTATATGTCTGAAATCTCCTTCACATTTGAAAAATATTTTCTCTAGGGAGAGGATCCTAGGTGGAGAACACTGTCTTTCTGTACCTTAAAGGTCCTCCTCTTCCCATTCCCAGTGAGAAGTATGCCGTCATCCTTCCTATATAATGTGTCTTTCTGCTCTGATTCCTTGTAATACTTTCTCTTTGTTGGCTTTGACCAACTGGATTATGAGGTATCTTGATTACGATGTGGTTTTCAGCATATTTTCTTGTTTTTAAGGCTCACTGAGCTTCTTGGATCTGTAGGTTAATAGTTTTCACTGAATTTAGAAATTTGGCCATTATTTCTGGGTATGGCTCCCCCGCCCCCTCTCCTTCCTCCATTTTCAGGGCTTCTCATTCCATTCCACTTATATTAGGCCACCTACAGTTGTCCCACAGATTACTGAGGCTCTGTTTTTTTATTCTTTTTTCTCTATGTACTTTCTTTTGGATCGTTTCTATTGCTATGTCTTCAAGTTCCTCAATCTTTTTTTCTGCAGTGTCTCATCTCCTGCTAATCCAATCCAGCAGATTTTTCATCTCACATGGCACAATATCTGTCTCTACAAATTGAATTTGGGTCATTTCTATATGTACCATGTCTCTACCTAACCTTTTTTTAACATACAGAATACAGTTATATTGACCATGTCGATCGATGCCTCTGTCTGCTAAATGCGACATCTGTGTCAGTTGTAGGTCAATTTTGATTGATGATGATTCTCCTCATTTTGGGTCATATATTCCTGCTTCTTGGCATGTGTGGTAATTTGTGATTAGATACAAGACATTGTGCATTTTACCTTGTTGGGTGCCGGATTGCTTTTATTTCTATATTTTTGGGTTTTTTTGGCATAACTTAAGGATGACAGCAAGTTACTTGGAAAAAATTGATTTTTCAGGAATGGTTTCTATGACTTTTTAGGTGAGTCTAGAACATTGCTCAGTCTAATCATTCTCCCCTAGTGTGGCAAGACGCTCCTGGGAATTCCACTAATGTACTTCTGCAGCTCTCTGAATTCACTCTGTGTGGTTCCATGCACTCCACTATTCTGTCCGTCTAACCTCAACCATGTTGATCTTCCCAGACTCTCAGATCCTTGTCCTCAACACAGCAAGCCAACCAGGCTCCTTCTGGGTCCCCCTTCCTTGTGCCGCAGTCCAGAAACTTTGTCAAAGCATAAGTAAGCTGGAGCAATCCTAGGGCTCATTCGATCATTTCCCCTTTTCAGGGATCCATGTCCTTTGTTGCCTGGTATCCAGTGCCTTGAAAACTGTTGCACATCTCTTGTCTTGCTTCTATTTTGTAGTTTTATGGTTGTTTCAGGCATGTGCATAAATCTAGCCCCCAGGACTCCATCTTGTGTGGAAGCAGAACTGTCAAAGGAAATATCTGAATCCTCTCTGGGGGTTAAAAATATAACTTACATACAACAAAATAAGCCCATTTTAAGTTTCCAAATAAGCTTCCTCAACATTAATGGTATTTGCCTCCATATTACTTGGTTTTTAAAGTTCTTTATATATTCTAGATACAGGGTTTTATAAGAACTGTAAGATAAATATTTCTCCCATTCTTTGTCTTACCTTTTCATTTTCTTAATAGTGTACTCTAAAGAGCAAGTTTATGCTTTTGATGAAGTCCAAATTAATTTTTATCATTTTTTTTAGTATAGTTGACACATAAGGTTATTGATTTGTGCATATGTGTTCTATCAAAGAAAACTTTGCCTACTCCAAGGCAAAAAGATTTTTCCAATGTTTTCTTCTAGAAGTTTTGTTCTTTCAGATTTTAGGGGTAAGTCTATCCTCCACTTGGAGTTAACTTTTTTTAATATGTCATGGACAAGGGTCAAGTTTCATATTTTCCCATGTGGATATCAGCTGTTTGAGTACCACTTGTTGAAAAGTTGTCCTGTTCCCCATTGAACACTGATACTTTTATCAAAACCCAATTGACTGCTTATGCCTGGTCCATTTCTCTATTCTGTTCTGTTGATCTGGATGTCTGTCCTCACATAATACTACGCTACCCTGTTTCCGGTAGCTTTATCTTAAGCCTTAAAATCAGCCAGCTTAAGTCTTCCAACATCATTACCCTTATTCAAAACTTAATAACAAAACTTCAACACAAATGAAGCAAAGCTTGGAAGTATTGGGAAGAGAAAGAGATTTATAAGTTGTTGAAGATTTCAACATTCTTTTCTCAGTATTGATGGAAAGAAAATTAATAGGGATAGAGAAGACTCAAAGAACACTATCGACCAACTTGACCTAACCGACCTAACTTGACCAACTTGACCTAATTTGACCTAACATTTATAGAACACTCTACCCCAAATCTGTAGAACATATTCTCATGAGGTACACACAAGAACATTTGACCTGATAGACTGTATCCAGGGTCATAAAGCAAACCTCATTCAATAAAAAAAGGAAGGAAAACATACAGAATATGTTTTCTGACCTAAATGAGATTATATTATACATCAGTAACAGAAAGAAATCTTTAAAATCTCCAAAATGTCAGAATTTTAAATATAATCCAGTTTTAAATAACCTAGAGGACCAAAAAAAAAGCCACAGGGAAAATTAAAAAATATTTTGAGCCAAGTGAAACTATAACCACAACACATTATAATGTCTGAAGTGCAGCTAAAGCACTGACTAGGGGATGATCCCACTTTAAATGCTCATATTAGAGAAGAGGAAATGTGCTAAATCAATTAGCACTTTGAGCTAGAGGGGAAAAAGCAAATTGAAGCCAAAGTAAGTAAAAAGAAGAAAATAAGAAAATAGAAAGCAGAAATTAATGAAATAGGAATTAAAAAAAAGAAAAAAACCAACAAGCAGAAAATCCATGTAACCAAAAGCCAATTCTTTGAAAAGATCAATACAATTAATAAACATTTGACAAGAAGTGCCTGGGTGGCTCAGTCCTTAAGCATCTGACCTCAGCTCAGGTCATGATCCCGGGGTCCTGGGATGGACTCCTGCATCGGGCTCGCTACTCAGCGGGAAGCCTGCTTCTCCCTCTCCCACTCCCCCTGCTTGTGTTCCCTCTCTCGCTGTCTCTCTCTGTCAAATAAATAAATAAAATCTTAAAAAAAAAAAGATAACACAATTAACAAGTTTAGGCCATTCTACAACCTGGATGAAATGGACGTATTTTTTGGAACACACACATAATCCAAACTGACTTAAGAAGAAATAGACAACTGCATAGCTCTATGTCTATTACTGAGTTGGATTTATAATAACATACTTTCCCACAAAAATTCCAACTCAGGTGGCCTTGTGGGTGAATTATAGCCAATAGCTAAGTAATTAAGTAGTCCATAAAGAAATTTAAAAACTAGAAGAAAATTTTCACGACTTCTCACATATTTACCACGTCCACCATTCCCCATCACTTGGTCTCTAAGTTTCTATCTGGTACCACCATCCTCCTGCTTGAAGAACTTCTGTCAACATTTCTTATACAGCAGGTCCGCTTACAGCAAACTCATACGAGTTTTATTTTTCTGCAAAGGTGTACATTTCATATTCATTTTTGAGATATATTTTCTTTGGATGTGCGGTTCTGAGTTAACGGTATTTTGTTGCCTTTTCTTTCAGCACTTTGAAGATGCTGTTCCATTGTCCCTAGCTCGCATAATTTTTGATAAGAAGTCTTCAATATTGTTACCTTGTTCCTTGATATGTAAAGTGTCCTAATTCTTCAACTGCTTTTAATTTTTTTTTATTTGACAGAGAGAGAGAGAGAGAGAGAGAGAGCACGCGCACAAGCAGGCAGAGTAGCAGGCAGAGGGAGAGGGAGAAGCAAGCTCCCTGCTGAGTAAAGAGCCTGACCTGGGGCTCGATCCCAGGACCCTGAGATCGTGACCTGAACCGAAGGCAGTTGCTTAACCAACTGAGCCACCCAGGTGCCCCTTCAACTGCTTTTAAAATGTTTTCTTTTAAAGATTTTATTTATTCATGAAAGACAGAGACACAGAGAGGCAGAGGCAGAGGGAGAGGCAGGCTCCCCACTGAGCAAAGAGCCCAATGCGGGGCTCAATCCCAGAACCCTGGGATCATGACCTGAGCTGAAGGCAGACACTTAACTGACTGAGCGTGATTGTGAGTTTGTGTGTGTGTCTTTATCCTGGTTGGGTTTGTAAAGATCCTTGCATCTAATGGGTTTATGGTTTTTATCAAAGCTGGCAATTTTTAACCATTATTACCTCAAATGTTTTTCTGTTCCCTTCTCTTTCCTGCTAGGAATTTAATTATGTGTATGCTAAGCCAGCTGATACTTTCCCACAGGTCACTGATACTGTTTTTCTTCCGGTCTTTATTTGGGATGGCTTCTGTTACAACAAATTCAAGCGTACTTATCTTTTCCCCCCATCATGTTAAACCTACTGTTAATTCTATCCAGTGAATTTTTTATTCCCAATATTGTATTTCCCATATCTGGAACTTTCATTTAGTTGAGATAATATATAAATATATATTTATTGAGATATATATATATGTATGACTTCCTTTTTTTTCCCACTGCATTCATGTTTTCTTTCACATCCTGAAGCATATTGCTCATGTTTATAGTGGCCGTTTCAATGTCCTTTTATACTAATGTCATTGTCTTTGTCACTTCTGGATCTGCTTCTTCTGCCTTACTTTTCTCCTGTTTATGGGTCATCTTTTCCTGCTTGTTGGCACATCTAGTCAATTTTGATGAGATGCTAGAACTGTGAATTTCATGTTCTCACGTGTTGGATTTTGCTGTCTTCCTATAAAGAGCAGCAGCCAGTTAAGTTACTTTCCAATCACCTTGGTCCTTTTGAGACTTGTTTTGAAGCCATTTTAAGGTGGTATACAAAATCCCTTTCGTCAAAGACTAGTTTAGCTTTGTTCCTATAGCAAGATTCTTCTGGTTCTTTATGAAATGGCACTTCTATCCAATGAGGTCTCTCTCCTCTGGCTGATAGGATCTTGGATCATTCCTGATCCTGTGTAAGATCTGCGGACTTTTCATCTTACAGCTCCCTTGTAATTGTCCTTTTTCTGGAAGCCGTTCTTAGCCCAGCCTCATGGTGCTTAGCCTTATGTAAGCTCAGAAGAGCAGTTAGCCAAATACTCAAGGAACACCTGCACTATTTCTGGAGGGCCTTCTCTGTGTAACTCCTTCCTCTCCGGTGCTCTTCCCCGTGGATTCTAACTACCTCCCCCAAATCAATTATCTCTCTCTCTCAACTTAGTAAGATCACCTGGGTACCATTTGGGAGACTCTAAATGGTACCATACCATTTAGATTCTCCCTCTCCACACCATGACCCCAAATTCCCTCCGTGCAGAAAACGAGGGCAATCACCGGGCTCATTCCATGTTCTCCCCTTCTCCTAGGATCACAGTCCGGTATTTACTGATGCCTAATGTTGGAAAAAGTAGTTGCACATATTTTATCTAAATTCAGACACATGACTCCCTCGTAGTCAGAAGTAAAAGTCAGATGTCAGAATCTTTAAAGCAATACAAGATGTGAATCAGACTTTGGGAAAAGAAAACAGGGATTATTACTGTATTACGTATTATTCTGTATAACTGCACGATGTAAACAGGCATGTGGCATTTTATCATCTACAAGGAAGGCCCACCTCCATATTTAATTCTGAAAATAACCCTATTACTAAATCTTACTAAATTATCAGGGGCGCCTCGGTGGCTCAGTCTTTAAGTGTCTGCCTTTGGCTCAGGTCATGATCCCAGGGTCCTGGGATGGAGCCCCGCGTTGGGCTCCCTGCTCGGCGGGAAGCCTGCTTCTTCCTCCCCCACTCCCCCTGCTTTGTTCCCTCTCTCGCTGTCTCTCTCTGCCAAATAAATAAATAAAATCTTTTTAAAAAGTCTTACGAAATTGTTCAGTAGTGGTGTTGCTCGTTTGAAGGGAATGAGCGTTACGTCTCCGCCTTCCCCGGAGTTTTCTCCTTGCCGTTGTTTCTCGGCACTTTTACCGTGTTTCACGGAGTCTTCGCTATGTGTGTATTTTGGGGTGTTCCCAGTCATTCCTGAATCTGCACTGTGATACCTTTCATCATTTTTTGATAAGTGTGTAGCTGTTATAACTTCAAATGTTGCTCTTCCCCCACCCCCTCTCTCTCTTCTCCTTCTCAGATGAAAATTACCCAATTATTAGGCATTTTTGCCATTTCTCAAATGTCTTGTGCTTTTTTCCTTATTCCTCACCTCTTTTTCCTCTCCACACCTCAGTAGAGCTCTTTACTCCTTACTTTGCCTCTCCGTGCTTCGGCTACCTCATCTGTGAAATGGGCATAATAATAAGACCCAACCTATGGAGCTGCTATGGGGATGAAATGCAGTGTGTGAGTGCACGCCAAATAATTTATCCAGCGCCCCAAATACCATACTACTGTTATTCGCATGACACGATGGGAAAACTCAAGCTCGGACAGGTCAGGTAGCTTGGCCAAATCGCATAGCTGGAGTTCCCCTCCTCAAAGAAGATGTGCTCTGAGCTGGGCCTCGTGAGCTTGACCGACTACGGACGGTTTGAGAGGCGGGGGGGCGGGGCCAACCCGAGGAGGCGGATGTGCCGGGGATGGACAGATGTTCCGGAGAGGACCCCAGGCAAAGGCTGGCCGTGAAGGGCAGTGCCAACCAGCCGAGAGGTTATTTGGGATCCGAGGTCAGCTGCTGCAACTACGCCGCAGGACAACGGTGCCTAAAACAAGACAGAAGTATCTTTACCTTTCACGCAACAAGTGTGAGCAAAAGCATCTGGGTGTCGGAAGGACATGAAAGATGCTCCCCTGACGATGCGCCCGGATGGATCTGAATGGCCACCCAAGTTGTCTGCGCTACAGCCAAAGAGCGTGTCTCTCCTGAAGAGCTAGTCAGAGGCTGGATCTACTAGAGCCTTCTCCTGGGGCGGGCGGGGGGGGGGGAGGGGGCACTGCATGTTCTGCTCATCTCAGGGAATGCCTCGCCGACCTCCTTGCCAAGCAGCGAGCTGGTCCCCTCTCCAGTGGCCCAACACACCGTGGCACTCGTCCTAGGATGTAACTCTTACACGTACGAAACAGAGTACGAAGAAAAGCCCCAGCCAGCTACCTCCTTGCCTACCAGATAAGGCCCGGCATTCGAGGATCACCACGTCCAAACCCCAGCTGATCCGTCGGGGTCCATCTGCTGCCACTTCCCCGTAACCCAATACAGGCCGGTCTTCCTTCCCTGGATGCGCTGCGCACCCGCGCGCCGCTACGGTGGTGCTCAGGCCCGCCGCCCTGGCTTCGCAGCTTCCTAGAGAGCCCAAGAGTTCCCTCCATGCCTCCGGGATGGAGCCCCAGTGATCGGCACGCACCTCCAGCTCGCCCTCGCTGCCCCGACGCACCAACACTGGCTCACCGTCGGTCCCTCTCGACCATGAGAACGTGTGTCTTAGGAGGGCAGGAATCAGGTCTCCCCAACGTGTGGGGCCTCCGCCTCCTGGCGGGCCTCGAGTCAGTGCTCAGGGAACGCGGGAGGAGAGGGGGAAATGCGACAAACTGAATGAGAGCCCCTCACCCCCATCACCCCCACCCCCGAATCCATATGTTGAAGCCTTGATCCCAATGTGATGGGATGTGGAGGGCGGGCCTTTGGGAGACGATGGGGTTTAGATGAGGTCACGAGGGAGCAGCCCCCATGATGGGACGGGCACACTTCTAAGGGGATGAAAAGACGGGGGCTCCCTCCCTCCATCATGTGAGGACAGGGCAAGAAGGGAGCCCTCTGCCAACCAGGAGGAAAACTCTCGCCAGACGTCAAATCTGCCGGTGCCCTGGTCTTGCACTTCCTAGCCTCCAGAACTCTGAGAAATAAATGTGCTTTTTTTTCCCCCCAAGCCCCAAGGTCTACGGTATTTTGTTACAGCAGCCCGAGCTGACTAAGACAGGAAGAAAATGCCATTCGGCGTGTGGGGCTGCCGTGGAAACCTGCCAGGACCGGGGGTGGGGGGCTGTGCGAGCACATCGACATACGAGTCCAAGATGGAACAACGCCGCCCTCCACCAGCTCGTCTTTGCTCACGCCCCAAGCCCATCAGACTATCGGGCGGATCGCATTCAACACCAGGCTGCTTTCCCAGAGACGGTCCGTCTCCCGTCCCCA
The DNA here is from genome assembly GCA_028534135.1 of Potos flavus. Taxonomy (NCBI): domain Eukaryota; kingdom Metazoa; phylum Chordata; class Mammalia; order Carnivora; family Procyonidae; genus Potos; species Potos flavus. The sequence goes on from CM052896.1 coordinate 123,672,214, forward strand.
CTGGTTCCGTCCTCGCTGCCCGCTACCTGCGTCGGAACCCTCACGCGGCCTCCGAAAGTCCTGCTCTGAGCAGTTTGAGACGAAGCCAGGAGCAGAACAAGCAATTGCTGGCAGCTTCAGAGACCGAGCTCTGCATCGAGACACGGCATTAAATAAGTGTATCCAGAAAAAAAAATTATATAATACATGGAATTAGTCCAAGAAGCAGGCTATGGTCTCTGCGCCATGGGAACCTAAGCCCAGCCTGGGGACCAATAAATCCACCCATGGCAGGCACCGAAAGGTCGCTAAAAGGTCCACCAATATCGTAAGGGACTCCATTTGTCACGTTAAACACTCGGCTCCCAGGAAAAATGATTTTCGTTTCCGTTTCACTCCATCTTTCTTGTTCAAGCGTCTGGCCTTATCTTTCAATAACAGAAATCTTAAATACTGAAATGATTTGAATGCTGGTGAGATCAGGCCGAAAAGGTAATCGGGTCCTGAGAGAGCCAGAATCTTCCCTGAGGGCCTCTTAGCAGGCGATCAATTCCTAACAAGGCTTTGTATGAGCTTAGAGACCTGGTTTGGTGGGAGGAGATGGGGAGGGTTTCCCCAAATGCCAAGGATCGGCAAACACAGAGCCCCTGAAGTAGAAGGCAGCTTGGAAAGGAAAGCCTCCCAACCTTTCGTTTTACAGTCCGCAGAGTCAGAGATGGACAGATGCTTCATAAATGTGTGGTGACGAGGAGGTTTTTCCTGAAGGTGGGTACCAATGAAAATACGAAGTGTCCCAGCCCTCTCTAACCTTGACCTTCCTGGGACCCTGCTCAGCCGTCCCCAACTTCACAGCCCCTCCTACTCGGAGGGGAGACAGCAAATCCCACCCGGCCACAAATGTGCCCACAGGATGACTTGCCATCAGGCAGCCCCAGACCCAGGACAAAACTTTCTAAAAAGACGCAGTCCCAAGAGCCTTGCCCGTGGAGGGCGTGTGATAAATGCAAACAAGGGCTCCTGTCTGCTTTTTCAGCTCTCATATGCTTACAGTAGACATTTTGTATTGTTTTAACATGTTTTTTTGAATGTGTGTAAGAGAGAAAACTTACATAACCCTTTGGACCCGTTCCCTGAGGAAAGAAAAAGTTTAACTATCAGCCTGCGGTTCACGAGGAGCTGATGCTTCTCCACCAGGCCCCGCGGGATGCTAGGGCCAGGCAGCAGGCCGGCTACCCACGCAGAGGGCCGCCTGCCTCCCGGGATGACCACAAGGACATCGCTGAGGACCAACTTGCAGCCCTTTGGCTGGAAGGGTATCCCCTCCTTACCGGGAACATTCATGCCTCAGGTGACCAAACCCGGATTTTCCACAAAGGCTGGTAAGTACTGTTGACTGGAGCCTCAGCCTACACGGGGCTATTTTTGCAACTTCTTGCGAGTCTGAAATTACTTCCACATGCTAAGTTTGTGTAGAAAAAGATGGGTTATATTATCCTGATCTTTTCCAATATGGACATCAAGTGTGATGGAACATGGGGGGGGGGGGGGCTCGTCCACAGTCCCCTGACACTGTGTACCTACCGGTCAGGGGAGGCTTGATCGTGCTGCACAGGACAATCCCCAGTCTCGGCGACGGACGAGGACACACGTTTGCAGGTGGCCTGGGGGCGCTTCTCGGAGCTGACGTCATCCTTCCTGCAGAGTGCCGGCGGGGGGACCAGGGTGCCACCCGCACCTGGAGCGCGGCAGGTCACCATGGCAGAGACAGAGTTTCTGCTGCCCCCTGGAAGCGACTGGGGTCACCCCCACTCCCCTGGGCACAGAGCACAAAGAGCGGGCAGAGAAAGGCCGTCCTACTGTGCACCCAGAGAGCACGCATGCACGAGCGCACGGACACCCTGTCAGGTGACAGGTGGCTCAGCGCCGGAAATGGGACCTGCGTCTATCTGAGCTCAGGGCCTGTGTCCTCTCCGCTCCGCCACACAACTCCGCAGTTGCACTACTGCTTTTAAGTTTAGAAGTTTCAATATTGTGTATTTTAGCCTCTCTTTCTTTCTTTCGTTTTTTTGAAGGACTGTGGCATAAAACCTAAGTATTTAACCCACACCTGGCTTTAAGTCACGTCTCCTGAGTCCCTCAGAGAAGAGGTGCCAGATAATACACCAGATATTCAGTTAAATTTAAACAGGAGATAAACAACAACAAAGATTTTTAGTATGAGTATGTCCCAAATATTGTACGGGACCTCCTTATGCTAAAAGAAAAAAAAAATACTTATTGCTTATTTAACATTCAAATTTAACCAGGCATCTTTTGGGGGGGGTGCTATTATTTTAATTTTGTTTGTTTTTCTGCTGAATCTGTCCAGCCTACCTAAGGGCGGGGCCGCCATCCCGCCAAACAGTACACGAAAGGGTGCATATTGAAAAATTAAAGTCATTGAAAGATATGTTTTTTTAAGAAGAGAAAATACATTTATTTTTTTTTATTATGTTACGTTAGTCACCATACAGGATGAGTCATGGAACCCTACATCAAAAATGAAGGAAAGATATGTTAAGGCCAAAGGAACACTACGGGGGAGCCAGAAATCTCTCCGCAGGTGACACTGCAAACTCAAAGGCAGACAGGTGAGAACGAAGTCTGTATCCCCCACAGCCCCTTGCTCACCATGAACCCTCAAAGAACACTGGTTTGCTGGGTCTGCTGAGCCTTCTGCCCAATACAGCCGCTGCCTCAACAAGCACCCCCATTCCGCCCCACCTGGCTTTTCAGAACCCGAAGAGTTGGGCATCGTTGAATTTGACTCTGTATTTCCCCCACAACTAGCATGGTACCTGGTACAAAGAAGACCTTGATAAATGCTCCTTAAACAGATCAGAATTGGAGGGGAGGGAGGGAGGGAGAGAAGGGAAGAGGGGAGGGAGGGAGGTGAGTAGGGAGGGAGAGAGGGAGTTCTGCCAGGGGGAACATGGGATCCCATTTTGACTAAACATCCCTGAAAACCCCTGCATGCCCACTGGGGTGCTCGAGAAGGCGCTCAGCAAACGCCAACTGAATGGAACCATGCCGTCGCCCTCGGCCACCATTAGCCCTTACAGCACCTGCATGGGAACTAGTAAATGGTGTCCTCCTCGGGTGACCGTGGCTCCCGGATACAGGGATCGACGAGCAGGCAAAGTCCGTGACTTGTGCCACCAAGACCCGAGCGCTCCTCCCCCTCAGGCAGAAGCAGTGCGAGAGCCCACAGCCCGGCGATCGGGACAGAGTGGGGGGTCCAGCCCCCCATCGCCTCTCAGTTGGGCACGTGTGCACACAGCATATCGGTGCACCCAAACTAGACCGCCCTGAGTGTCTTCCCGGTGCAGCTCCTGTCTCTGCTGGAAAGCCCTGGAAGACGCCCTCGGAGGCGGACTTCCACCCTTTGCAGAAAATCCCTTCTACGCGTGTTTTCCACCCCCACCAAGTCAGACGCAAAACTGAGACAGGGAGCGAGCGAACCCGCCACAAGGGCAGCCGTGCATACGCGCTATAATTGCCGGGTGTGAACTGTGCGTAAGGTGAGAATCCCGCTTGAGTGGTGTCTGAACGGAGCTAATCCAATTAAGAATTTTCCCGCTAGAGCTAACGGACTATACACTGACCTCACTTATGTTCACTCTTTCGCCGTCTTCTTGGTGTTTCGGGTGCTGCTAAAAAATGATTTAGTGAAACAAAAACAGAGACCTTCCAGAGTTGGGTATCACGGAACGAGGAGGATCTCGGCTAAGGCTGACACTTACTCTTTAGTTAATTCAATTGTGCCTAATTATCTTGTTGCTTTGCCATCCCGCTTTCTCCCAACCGAGACCAGCTTCGGGAACGCTCCTCCTAATTGCAGAGCAGCGCGAGGCGGTATCTTAAAGATAATGTGAGTAATTCTCAGCACTCTGATTCCTGTGCCACGTCCCTGAATGCCTCCCGGCGCGTGCAAGAGCAAACTCCAGCATCCAGCCTCCCCGCCCCCTGGGGTTGGTGAGAGCCCTGCAGCTGCCCTTCCCGCCGACGGACACCCTTTGTCCGCTGATCGGTGGGCAGAGACTCAAACCATCCTACGGCTGGCAACTCTGAAACCGCCACAGAAGAGGAAATGCACTGCGATACGCACCAGCCTCGAGCCACTTCCAGCTTCGGGGGTGTGATTCGGTTGCTTGATTTCTCTAGAAGGCCGGTCCAGGTTTTTACAAATTTCCCTCTGTGCCTATGCTGTTTTGTGTAATTAGAAAAAATGTTTCCCCAAACACTCTAAAACCCCTCTCAACATCAAAATTATACCCTGAAGTCAAGAGTGCAACAAAAGTGGGACTTCTTTGGTTTACCTTCGTTGTAATTTGGTTTGGGGAAATGTGGTTTGCAGCCATAGCAAAGAAAATTATCTTCAGAGCTTGAGCCGTCTTTGGTGAAATGTTATGTTTCACCAAATATTTGTTTCCATGAAGTGTTTTCTAGCAGCTGGGAGAGTCGGCCAGCTGAGCTCTGCGCTTAAACACGCCCAAGCCAAGAGTGAATTCACAGGACCCTCACTTCTAGGTCCTATGAATGATCTGGTCCTTCGGGTATTTCGGAGACCAGTGGAAACTGCCCAATAAACAAATAAAGGGAAGCATGGAGGCTTCTTTTTTTTCTTTTCCAAGACACCAGGACATGAGCAGAGCGACAGAATGGCATAGGGCAAGAGCTCTCTACCTCTAGGATGGGTGCGTGCATTACTAAGCAAAGAGAAGGGGAGAAAAAGGCTCCTAACCCCAGAGATCTAAAAGCTGAGCTGGGATATTTGGTTCTAAAATGTACGTGCCCCCACCCCACTCCACCCCACCCCCGATGCAACCGCACCCAGAATTTTCTGTCACTGCATAGAAGAGTGGCTCAAAATAGAGAGGAGTTATGGAAAACTGAAGAAATCGGCATTTTTGCACGCCTAAGGCTTAACAACGCAAGCCCGCTGCGCCAGATGGCCCGCCTCTGGAACCCACTCTGCTGGCCGCCAGGTACTATGTGATGCTGAGCAAACAGCTACCCTCTCTGTGCCTGTCTCCGTTTCCTCATCCGTAAAATGGAACCAGTAACAACATCCGACCAACTCCTGGTTGCGAAGCGAGCCATCCAGGTCAGGCGCTGGGAGCCGTGGCTGGTCTACAGAAAAACGCTCCTTTGTATTCAAGTGCCCACACGACCTCAGGTGAAATCCCGTTGTAAATCACTCTAGTAGGAGCTCGGAGCTGCTGTTGACCTTGAATCGGCCACTAGTAAGACGCATGCGACTGGAATTCCTTCAGCCGGGCTCCCAGGCCCCTGGTCCTGGGACTGACCTGCCACAGTCACACTGACTAGCTTTAGGGAGGCCTCTCCCCCAACCCTCCCATGAAAGAGGGTGATGATTCCCCTGTCACGGTGAGGCCAGTGGAGACCCAGTGGTGTTAAGCAGGTGGCCTGCACGGCCGGAGTGACAGAGCCAAGACTCGAGGCTCACCTGTCCAGAGCGCACCTGTCCCGGCCACAGCCTGGACACGCTGGCGCTGGGAGAGCGCGGAGTCCGCCCGAGCCTGGAGATTTCATTGTCGCAAGAGAACCACTTGCAGAGCGCTCGGAACAGGAGACATCCGTGAGTAAGAACAGCAATCTGCACAAATAATTTAGCCACATGCGTTGTGAATGCTCCTCCTGTGACAGCTGCATGGGGAAAATCAAGAGGCAGACCGTCGGCGCCCTGGCTGGGGCGGGAGGGGCCTCGGCCCTGGGGCTCGCCCTCCAGGCAGGCGGGAGAGTAGCCTCAGGGACAGCAGCTCGGGCCATCTTCTCCTGCTGGGGGTGACACTTCGAGGCCAGGAGAGGGCAGAGGTTGAGATCCCCAGGAACCACCCTGCTGTGGGTCGCGGTGGGGACTGAGACCCACGGGGTGCAGGGCCTCTCCAGCCAGGCACCCGGCTCGGGAGAAGGCCCAGGGATGCCCCAAATCAGAAAGCAGGAAGGAGAGCACTCTCTGCTCTGCACTCTTTCCAGCACATTGTATTTCAACCATCAAATGTTTCAGCCAATCTGCAGAAAGTACATTCTTTCCACGGGGGGTGAAAGCTGGCTCCCTTCGTTAGCAGAAGGCCCTTCTCTGCACCTCCCCGCTGGCTCCCACAGCCTCCCTTCCCTTCAACCTATATCTGGAATTTACATAATCACAGGCAAATAAAATGAGAAAAGCACGCTTTCATAACGGGCATATTCTGACTGTTATTCTTCAGACACATTAGCTGCTGATTATAGAGATCAGTCAAAACCGTGATTCTGTTGGTGGTGAGGTGGGACCAATTTTTTTATTTTTCACAAGGAGAAGAGCTGTGGTTTGGATGGCAGAGAACCGCGGAGGAATGGCACTCGGAGGGGGACGAGTTTCTGAGAGTCCTGGTGATGGTCAGTCTCTCGGCAGCGTGAGGCGTCCCAGCCCTTCGCTCCTGCCTGTGTGGTCAAACTCTGTAGCCTAAAGCTGATGAACGTTTTGCTGCAGACCGACCTCTTCCTTGTGAAAGAACCTCCAACACGAGAAGATCCACGACCGTAGCCACGTGCTGCTTGCGCCGTGAAGAAGTACGTGCCTCTTCGGAGAGTATCTGAGTGCGCTGCTTTTGAACCGGAGATGCTCGCTCCGTCCCAGGAGCTCTGGAGGGGGCCCGGCGGGGGAGGGGGCTGCGCTCACCTGCTTAGGGCGGTCACGAGCGCCGGGCCAGTCCAGAGCCATCAGAGCCGAGGGGCCCTGGCTCCTCCCTCGGAGGCACCTGCAAAAGCCTCTCCCCGCAACCCCTGGAAGCGGCACCCGGCCTCCTCCCTGCAGGAATTCTGTGGTTCCCGACAGGACGGGAGGGCTGTGGCCACCTAGGGGACGTTATTTCTGGAGACCGTGGGTTGTCGAGACTGGGGCAGGCGGGGAGAGGTGTTGTCGATGCCTGGCATCTGATGGGCGAGGCCAGAGATGCTGCCAGAACCCCTACGGGGCACAGGACAGCCCCGGCAACACGGAATTCTCCCCAGATGTCCGTACTGTTGCAGCTGCGAAAACCTGGTCCAGTGGATCGGAAATTATGTGAGATTTTTAACAGGGAACGCGGGGAGTGGAGGGGCTCTGTTTGAGTCCTCCCCCCCCCCCAAATGCCCAGTAGGAGTTCAGTGCACATAAAGACGTGTTTCCTTCGTTCCTCGTAACGCTCCAGATCCATGATGTCATTTCAGGTAGATTTAAAGAAGAACAAGGCCAAAACTGTACAATTCATTATACTTCTATGTCTCAATTTAGCAAGAATTTCCAAATAAAAAGATCCCTCCCTCAAAACGTATACGCGCAAACTGTCAGGGCTGCAGATAACATCCCCAAAGGGCTTTTGATGGGATTTCTTCACAGGCTGTATCCCAGCTGTTAGGTCGGGAGAAACCTGATGGAATATTCCACTGTCTCCTTTCTAGATCCTCTCTTACGTTTTGCTAAACTACGACTGGTACTCACTGAAATACCAGTAACTACTCTCGGAGACAATATTCCATGAGACTATTTCACGACTATTACAGAGCACGTAATAGTAAATCCGTTTTCTTTCTCTTAACATGTTGGAGTTAAAAAAATAAAAAAAAAAGCAACTTAATTCTGTGCCCCGATCCTTAAAGAATTTCATTTGAGCATCTCTTATAACAGGCTGTTGGCAAAGTTTTCTGCAAAGGGTCAGATAGTAAATATTTTGGGCCTTGCAGGTCATGTGACCCCTGTCGCAACTACTGGGCTCTGCCGCAGAAGCTCAGAGCCACCAGTGACGCAGCAATGAATGGCCTTGGCTCTGTGCCAATAAAACTTTATTTACAAGAACAAGCTGTGGGAGGGACTTGGCCCCCAGACCACAGTTTGCTGACTCCAGTCTTACAACACAGATTTCCTGAAAATAAGGCATTTAGACAAAAAGAGTAGGGGAAAGTTGGGGGAAAGCCACTGTGAAATACCGGCGATCATCCTGACGGTCTTATGAGAGCAGCTGGGGGCACTGGCTGCCCATCCAAGGGGCCCGCGGGCGGCGGCTGAGGGACACACGGACATGAAGGAAGGGCAGGAGCAGTGACTACGCTGGCGAGCCATGTGGCGCTGCCTGGCTGAGCGCTCTGCTCAAACTCGGGACCTGCCTGCCCTCCTTACCGGAAGAGGAGGTCACCGGCCGTGGCGGAGCTTGGAGGCCTGGGGGACACCTGGGACGTGGCCACGGGCAGTCACCCGCCTGGTGGGCAGCTCAGGTCAGGGAAGGTGCGTGCGGGAACCACTAGCGGAGAGAGGAAGGGAAGCGTCCGGAAGCCGCGGAGAACAGAAACACTCTGTATGACCCCCACAGGTGCCCCCAGCGGCTTGACAGCGACCAGCCACTTGCCCTTGGCCGCTGTGCCACACGGGGGGCACGCTGACCGCTCTGTCGCCGGGGAGGGGAGGGGAGGGGGCCGCAGAGGCCGTGCGGGGCCAGGACCCCTGCGCCCAACTTCCTCCAAGAGCTCTTGCCCTTCTCCCTCTCCCTCGGCCCCAGGCTTCGTCACGGTAATATACACAGAACAGCAATTTTACTGTTGTTACCCATTTTAGCAATTGTCCCCCCAACTCCCAAACTTCAGTGGTTGAAGGTCCTCTCGGGGGTACGGGCTCCCGTGACCAGGGAACATTCTCAGGTACAAAGAGGGACACAGGTGAGGTGCCAACAGCACCCACGGTGACCGCAGTGGCACCAGCCACACTGGGGGGGAGGGGCCAGGGGCGGGGTTCACCTGCCTTGTCCACAGGACTCTGAGCTCCTGGATGGCAGAGCCCACCGCCAATTTATCTCCTATCTCCCCTGTGCCTGGCAGGTTGGAAATGTCCAGAAAACATGGTGAGTTTGTGCACAAATGGGTCTGTGGGAATGAGACATGGGCTGGGCCTTTCAGGGGAGAGAGGCCAGAGGGGGCTTGGGAAAGGAGGGGAAGGCAGGGCGGGGTGGGGTGGGGGTGCGACCGGCCGCCGGGCCCGCCTCCCGTGCTGTCCCGCAGCGCGGCCTCCAGGTCTCCCCTCGGTCTCCCGCGGGCCCCCTGCCAGCAAGCCCCCCATCGGGCCGAGCCGGACCCGGAAACCACGCCTCACCTGGCACAGTCGCCCCGGCAACGAAGCGCCAACTGCCCGCCGCTCCCCGAGAGCGCGGCCAGGAAAGCGGGTTTGTGTCAAGGCCGGGCCGCGAGAGGGTCTGGGTTTTCCAAACCGGAGCCATGGCCCGGTCCATGGCCCGTGGCGCCATCAGGAGGCGCCTCCGGTCGGCCGTGGTCCTTGTTCACGAGATTCCCGTTGCTCCCTGTTCCCGTTCAGCTGGGTCAACATGTGCCTGTGAGTTCCTCCCAAAGGGAGAGCATAGCAGCATCGGCAGCCCCAGAAATGACAAACGACTCAAGTATGGAACGCCGCTGCCAAACGCTCAACAGCACTCGTGTTGCAGCAGCAAAAAAAAAAAAAAAAAAATCAGATAAGAAAAATAAACCGAGTTGTGTGCATATTTCCTCAAATATGTATCCCATTCTGTGGTTCCTTCCAGCCTTTGGGGTAACGAATACCTCCACTCGTCAGGGGTCACGGAACGGCTGGGACAAAGCTGTGCCGGCTGGGGAGCCGCGCGGCCGGGTCCCCCCCTTCTCCGGAGCACCGCATGCTGCAGAACTTCCAGAACCCAGAGCCACGGACGTTCGTCTTCCCCCCGGCCTAGCGGCTGAAGCACCCACGGCGGGCGCCAACCCTCTCGCCTGTGTCGCCATCTCTCTCCTGCGTTTAGCTGAGACGCCAGCCCGCTTCCAGAAGGCTGTGTCATCCTCAGGTGGGGGATCCTGGGATGACCCCCGCCCAGCAGGCCATCCGCGGGCGGGGACGGCTGCCACGGCCGCCCGCCCTCTCTTTGTTGACGTGGCTCAACTCCACCGCTAACGAGTGGCGGGATCGGAAGACGGGATCGGCCAGGGGAGCCGCGAGCCAGGTCCGCGGGACCGCCGATGCACCGGAACTCATGGGAGCTGAAGAAGCCGCGCTTTGCTCAACAACACGGAGCTGGCCAGGGCACCCGGGCCTCCGCCAACCTCCAGAGGCCACTCTTGGCATGGCCAAAAAAGCCACAGCCACAAACATGGACAAGGCAAGAAAAGAATATGGTGAGAAACCGACTTGCCTTTGCTTCTCAGACTCCTCAGAAGTTTCTAGAAGGTCATTTTCCTCACCCTCTGAAATGAGAGGCCAGATTCCTCTAGCGTTCAGTCAGGAACCATGACTGAGCTTCTACTCAGGGCCAGGCCCGGTGCCCGAAACCCGGTCCCTGTCTTCGAGGTGCTCAGCCTCCAGTGACTAACACCGGCTCCGAAATGAGGTTCCAGAGTGGCCTGCCCACGGCCACCCGGTACTCGAGGGGCCTGCTGCAGGGCCCCGGGACCCAGAGGGAGAGGACCTGAGTCCACCCAAGAAACAACACCGAGAACAGAGCCTCCCCAAAGGAAGAGCCGACTGCTCCCCACCGTGTCTTTCCTTTCCCGCCACGGGTCCATTCGCGAGAACAGCCACGATGCTCACACAGGGACAGGCCGCGACCGGCACCCCACAGACCGTCAGGAGCGAAAAATGACGTCCTTGCTCCTGAGCACAGCAGCACGCACCCTTTCTGCCTAAAGAGAAGCCGATTCCTGGGATCTGAGTCCTGCTCCCGCACGTGTGCCGGCAGCCTTCCGGCCGGGAGCCTCCACAGAGACGCGGAGACAGCGGCCCCGGCCCGCTCGGGCCGCAGAGAACGGGCCTTCTGCTCGGGGGCAGAACGAACATTTCCGTGGAGTGGCGACTTTAAAACCCCCCGGGGGGCAGGATGCGGAGCCGGGAGAGCGGTGACTCAAGGGCAGGGTCACAGGGACTCTGGGTGGAGTTTCTCTTCTTGCCCGTCCACCTCTGTTCACGAAGTGGACGGATTCCTCCGTCCTCTTGTTTGAAACTTCGATTTCTGGCCTCGTTTATTGCAAATTGTTTTCCTAAGTCTTTAAAAGGGAATGCTGTCTTCCTTTCAGACCTGCTTCCATTTAAATCCACTTAACTTTCCGTCCGGGGCCTGCTCCTCCCTCGAGGGGCCCGGCGCTCCCTGTGGAGCCAGGGGGCTTGTCAGAAAGCTGAGGGGGGCCGGGGCAGCCTGGGGAGACTTCCCCTTTACTGTTTGGGCAGCCAGTCTGTGGGCGTTTGTGTCTGCAGGTCTGGTTCGTCTTTGTTCAGCTGGCTGCACTCTTGTCCACTTGGTTGAGTGTGCGAGAGACTATTTCCACAATCTGCACAGGATGGTTCGGCCTGAGTAAGGACAGGCGTGAGGGCAGGTGGC
>CM052896.1:123684097-123704709 GCA_028534135.1 Potos flavus
AATAAATTATGACTTATTAGGTATTTATGGTTACTGTTAACAATGCACATTGAATAGAGGGCTGCGCGATATCAAAAGAGGACTGCAGTCCGGGGCAGCGGCGTCTCCACCGGCCTGGGGCGGAGAGCCCGAGTCCATTCGCGGGAGCAGCTGGTAATACCAGCGCGGAAACCAAGCCTCGCCCTCCCGGGATCACACACGCGGCAGACGGCCCATTTGCCGTAACATCACCCAGCAGCCTTTACGCATTTGATTCCGTGGCACTTCCTGAGGAATAAATCGTTGACGCTCCTTGAAGTGTTGCCTACGACGCGGCTGAATACAAGTTAGAGCCACGTGTAACCTTCCTAAGGAAGGCTGACTTGAGACAGAGAAGCCAGGATTTTTCTCCAAGTGGAAATCGAGGTTTATTATCTAAGAAATTGCCTTAATGTTGCTATTGAGGCTTTACAAAGTCTCAAAGAGAGGGGAAAAAAGCTATCTCCACAGATTCTGGACCAATTATTCCGTTTATCCTGGGTAAATTACTGATCCATGAGTCGTGTCTGTGTACGTGGCCTGCCCAGGGTCAAGAGAAGCGTCATAGATGAGCAGGACCTGGGAAGCAGCTCTGGGAATGCTCGCGGTGCCGAGAGGGCGGGGGGATTTCGGTCAGAACCTCAGAGGGAAATTCGCCTCTTCTTACAATCGAATCCTTTCTGTTATTTCTAAGATGAAAACTGTGATCTTGTCGCAACGTCGTAGAGTCTGACTAGCAAGCTCAACGCGAGGTAGAAATAACTGGGTAGATGCTCTTCCCAGCAGACAGCGAGAAGAAGGAAATGGTGGTGCTATTGGTAGAAAGCATTGTTTTCCAGCGGGCGGGGCAGGGGCAAGGAGAGAATAATAGACAATTTGGACCTACGAATGTCCTTTAAGAATCAGATTGTCAGGTTTTCAATGACAGTACTTTCTAATGGTTATCCAGGTTTCATTACAGAAAAGGAAAGATGTTTGATTCAGATAGTGGTCCCAGAACCAAACTCCAAGTTTTGGTTGCTTTGGGTCATAACCATATTTGAACCGTATTTGAAGAGATGGTCAGAGCTCCTTGATGCCTTACAAAGTGCTGTCGATTTCTTCTGTCAGCCTACAGTAGAAGGAAGATCCTACTGGGAACAACCTACCTTTTCCAGAAACTTCTGGGCATGTGCACACACAACTGGACAAACAAATCAAGACTTCTGGCATCCCTCTATTCCTGAGCCTGCTACAGGGACCCACAGACAAAAAGGGTGTCAGCCCATACAGATCTTTCTCTAATTTAGTGATACGCCTACTCGGGCTGGGTGCTTTTTTTTGGAGGGGAGGGTTGCTACATTTAAGACATTAAAAAATATCTTTTGAAAAAAATCAGATTCAAAAGCCATAGAATTTCATTTGCCATCCCTAGAGATTTATGTTTTCTTAAGAATGTGGTGTTGATTCATTTTCTGTTGGTCCTGGGTTGAATCGTGTTCCCCCTGACACGCGCACACACACACCCCAAATTCATGCCGGCCATCGGGAAGCTCAGAACAGGACCTGATTTGAAGTAGGGTCTCTGCAGATGTGATTATTTAAAATGAGGTCCTATTGGACTTGACTGGGTCCTTATAAGCGGAGAAGTGAGTTGGGGGAGCTCAGGTCTCCTCCGGAGTGCCGCCTGGACCCCTCACACTACTACCACACTTACAGGGCTCCTCACACGGGTGTGTGTGGTTTTTCCCACACACCCAGGCAACTCTCTGAGGCACAAGCGAGGTGGGCCGCAATGCAGTTCTGACACTAACCGGAGAGAGTGCAGACGCCACAGGAGAAGGGCTCAGTCCCACACGAAGTGTCCCCCCACTTCGGATGCCAGTCGAAAGGAATGGTTCTCCAGGTTACCGGCCACTTGGGGCCAACTTGACTACAAATCAGAGGCTCCACGGACCCTCTCCTTGGATTCGACTGCTCGCTAGACCAGCTCTCAGAACCCAGGGAAATGGTTATGTTTACCAACTGATGACACGATGAAGCCTGGGATAAAGGACACAGGGGAACATCCAGAGGCAGGGGCTGGTAGGGCAAGGTCTGGGGGGGGGGGGGTCCTGAGGGCAGGCCCTCTGTCCCCCCAGAGCTGGGGTGCGTCGCCTTCCTGCTGCATATGTGTGTTCGTGCCTACGTGAGACGGCCTCCGTAACGACCCCAACAGTCTGGGGTTTGGAGAGCCTCCGGGCTGAGGAACCAGCCCCCACACAAAAGCACCCCCCCAGACTCGCCTTGTTACAACAAAACACACTTCTATCGCTCAGGAAATTCCAAGGGTTTTAGGAATCCTAGGTCAGGGGTGGGTCAAAGACCAAATATGAGAACAAAAGATGCTCCTAGGGCTCTGATCACTTAGGGAATTCCAAGGGTTTTAGAAGGTCTGTGCCAGGAACCAGGAGCAGAGACCAACGGACATATTTTCTCTTCTTTCTCGAGAAGACGGACATAGAAACACAGATACGCAGAGGGAACAGGGTCATGTGACCGTGGAGGGAAGGAGGCAGAGGTCGGAGGGACGTGTCTACAAACCAAGGGACAAGGATCACTGCCACCACCAGAAGCTGGAAGAGGCAGGGAGGGATTCTTCCCAAGAGCCCCGGGGGAGCAGGGCCCTGCCAACCCCTCAACTTCAGACTTCTGGCCTCCAGAACCAAAAGGGAATAAGTTCCTCTTGTTTTAAGCCACCCGATTTGTGGTCATTTGTCACGGTAAGCCTGGGAAACTCATACACTGTTGAAACATGCCTTCGAGTGACGTGATTTGGACAAAGAAATTAAACCGGATGGTATGACCAAAACCATCTGAATCCTGCATGGTGGGGGGTGGCATCCTCTCTTGCTTATGAGAATCCCCTGCAATCTGAAGCAAATCCCCCGGCCCAGGAGGTCCCCCGGCCCAATTAAATCAGAAACTCTGTGCGTGGGACCAAAGCACCAGCCTTCGGTAACAGTAAAACCACAGGCTTTCAGGGTCCCTCGACTCTCAGGTTGGTTTCTGGCTTTGTACCCTTGGGCAGGTCTGTAATTCACCTGATATTTGCCTGTGCAGATTGAAAATGGGACTGTGACTATTAATCTTGCTTTTTAAAGACTGTGTTTACATATTTTAGAGAGAGAAAAGGGCGGGGGAAGAACAAAGGGAGAGGGACAAGCAGAGTCCGTGCTGAGCACAGAACCTGATGCAGGGCTTGATCTCACGACCCCAAGATCATGACCTGAGCTGAAATCAAGAGTCGGGTGATTAACTGACCGAGCTGCCCAGGTGCCCCAGACTGATCTTTTTAAGTGTGTAAAATATCTTAAAAGACCAGGCTACATATCTGATAAATGCCGCTTTCTTTTCATTCTCCTGGCGCATAGAGAGGTGATTTAGCAGGAAGGGGAGAAGCCCAGGCTGTGGAACAAAACTGCGGGCAATCAAAATTCTGACTCCACCACTTCCGAACTGTAAAACCCCAGGCACTGCTCTGTGCTCAGTTTCCTTATCTATAAAATGGGGCCTCGGAGAGTCATTATGAAGTTTAAGTGGGATCATAAAATGATTTGATCCCTCTAAAGCACTTAAAATGGTATCTGGCACTGTAAGCATTCAGTAAATGTTAGCTCGTATTATAGACATAATCGGATAGCACTCTGCACACCGCCCCCTTGATAATACGGAATTCCTCGTGGCGAAGTTTCGCATCGCTGCCCTTCCCAATCAGAAGCAAAGCGAGGCCCGTGAAAGAGCCGGATTAGTTGGGGACTCCGGAGACCTGAGCTCTGGGCTCAGCCGAGATATCATGGAGCTTTAGTCACTTTCCCTGTCACCCGTTCCAGGGCCTAATTTGTAAAAGGAAGGGTTTAATAAGCTGATCCCTGTGAACCTTCTAGCATCAAAAAGAAAAAAAAAAATTGTGATCGTCTGAATATTATAAAGTGAGAGACGGAATTTTGGATGTGTTTGGCACACAATCCCAATGCTTTTATGGCATTTTGAGGTTAGGAGTTGCAAAAATCTGGTATTAATAAGGGAAGAATCACATTCTGTTTTATTGTAGCAGAGGACAATCCTGGGACTTTTTTCAAGGCTTTTCAGGCCACCGGCACTTGAAACCACCATGCGACTGCTGACCGGAGCTGGGGAGCCATCACTGGACGGAAACTGCCAACTGAAGATCTGGCCCTATGTGGGAACGTACACCCATACGGTCTCTCTGATGGGCAACTAGGTAACGTGTATAATCTAAAAAAAAGACACAGTAATTACAGTTCAAAAAATCTGTCCTGAGGAAATACAACCAAAGTCTGCTTTTCTCACGCTTTTGGGATCAGCAACTGGATGGTCCGGTCAGTTCATTCGCAAGTCAGTTAAACGGGGAAATCACAAACAATGGCAAAAACACACGATAAAGGTTTTGTTATAAGTTGTGCACTGTGGATTCGTGCATCAATCTTACAAGGAAGCAGCAAGGCCTTTCTCAGAGTTTTGATCCCTGATTAGAATCCTGTGATATCTTTCTTGCACAAACCACACCTATATAATTCACGTTCTTCGTTGTGAGGTGGGGTACAAACAGAAAGATGGGTAGGTATCAGTGTGAAAACAGGTTCTTTCTATAGTTTACATTTTTTTTCTCCAATTGACGAGAGGCCCTTGCCCATAACCGTATCTGGTAGCAAACTCATGACTTCACTTCATAGGGTCCTCCCCAAAACATTCATTTTTATAGTTTTTGTAGAAGCAATCACCCTCTTCCTTTTTTGCTTCTATTTTGCAGGTCAGTATTCCAATCAACTAAATCACAGCAACGGCTGGCATAAACGGGTTTGGGAACAAAGGCTATTGGCTCTTGGGAAGCACCCATCCCAAACAGTGGGAGCAGGAGAAAAGTGAGTGTTTCCTGTGTGCTCAGCCCTGCAGAACACGTGGAAAACACTAATTAGCCCAGCCGATCAATGAAGAGGAGAAGTGGTGAAGAGATTTCTTCTACAGTCAGATATGTCATCAAACATTTACGTACAAAGATGTTTTTTGGCATAGTAACTGATAGAGGCAAAAACTATGGAAACATAAAATATACCCATACGACGAATGTTTGTGCATATATATACACATATATATGCTATATATAAATATATATGTTATATACTATATATAACTGTATGTTGATATTAAAAGCTGTATTTTTTAAATGATTTTATGATATGTAAGATGCCTGTAACATTATAATGTTTATTCATTCAATATTTACTCAGCAATAGAACATTTTGTAAGTCTTAAAACAAAATTTGTACTTAGTATCTTTCTTATAAAATTAAAAGTGGGCCAGGGATTAGACAAATGGAACTGATGTCATCTTGAACTCATTTATTTTGACCTTGATTTATTTGGAGCTTAGGCTTTGTCCTTAAGAAAAACACATACATATGTCATGTAGGTTGTCTAAAAATAAAATGCATTTGCCTTCAGTAAAAGGTGAGAGGGAGGACTTTTTCCTCTGAGTATGGCCAAGTAAACTTTCCTAGACCCCACTGTCCCGCAGATAACAACTACCAACTCTGAATAAGAATATAAAACAAGACTTTTGTTTACTGGAGGATGAACAAAAGGTAGGCAGACTCTAGAGGAAGTCAACATGCAGAAGAAAAAAAAATGGCATAAGATGACATTCCCGTTTTTATAGTTTTCAGCTGGAGGGCAACTCAAACTTATCACCACAGAAGTGACTAAATCCCTGAAAGAAAACCAACCAATTTTCTGGCCTGAAGAACAAAAGGGCAGACTTCTGCTCTGTCAAGTTGAGGGCAAACCAGGGCCACTGGAGAGTGAGGGGTAATTCTGAGAGAGGGGGCACCAGAGAAGAGAAACTCCAAATTCTCTAGGTGACACCTCAGCCATGTATGTGACAGGCAGATTCAAAGCAGCTAAGTGACGGATGAAGGTCTGAACTAAGGTTTTAGCTATTCCGAGAGAAAGAGTGTGCAGTTTCAATCCAATCAAGTTAATAGTCCGCCTTTAAAAAAAAAAAAAAAATCAACCTTCTTCAGAGAAATAGAACAGAATCCAGATGGCTTTCACAATGTCCACGATTATTCCAAAATTATGCAACACAGAAGAAACAAAAAAATGTGACCTATTCTCAATAGAAAAAAAAGTAATACATGGAGACCAATTCTAAAATGATCTAAATGTCAAAATTATAAGACAAGGATTTAAAAACAAGGACAGAAATGAAAATATGCTCTCCGTGCACATAAAGAGAGGAAACACCAGCAAAGAAATAGAAACAATAAAAAATAATCAAATGGAAATTCTAAAGCACCAAAATACAACATATGAAATAAAATGCTCATTGTATATGCTTAACAGTACAATGGATATGAGAGACGAACATCAGTGAGCTTGGAGACATGCCAACAGAAATCACCCAATTTGAGAAATATAAAGAAAAACATTACAAAAAAATTAATCGAGTCTCAGGAATCTGTGGGACCACACTAACAAGTCTATCATAACTGGTGGAATGAAGAGGACAGAAGAGTGGTATAAAAAATGTTTGAAAAAAATGGTCAGAAATGTCCCACATTCGATAAAAGACACACATTTACAGATAAGGAAGTCAGAGACCCTCGGGCAGAAACACTATAAAGAAAACCACACTCAGGCACCCATAGGCAACAGTTCCAAATCAAAGATAGAAAAACTTATGAAAGCTATCAGAGAAAACTTAAATATCACATCCATAAGAACAATTCAAATGACCTCCAGTTAATCATTACAGACCAGATTACACTATAATGACATCTTTAAAATCCTAAATAAAAAAAAAAACCTGCTCAGTCAGAATTCTATACCCAGTGAATATGTCCCTTAAGAATCAAGATAAAATGAAAACAATTTCAGATAAAAGATCATTGAGAATTTGCTGACAACAGACATGCACTAAGAAATCTTAAAGGAAGTTCTTCATTCTGAAGGAACATGGTACTACATGGAAATTCAGATCTTCTGGGGAAAATGATAACTATGTGTAATATCTGGATAACTATTAAAAAAACTATTTTCTCAACATGTTTAAAAATACAACAATTTCATTGAAAAATTATAGCACTGTCTGGATGGATTTATAATGTAGATGTACTACATATAACAATTATAACATAAAAGGAAGGGAGGTATAAATGAACTTATGCAATTGTGAAGTTTCTACCTTTTATAGGAGCTACAATATTAACACTAAGGAGACCGTGATAAGTGAAGGATGCATACTGCAATGTTTAGAGAAACCTAAAAAAATGCAAAGATGAACAAAAAACATTTGGGACAAATAGAAAACAAATAACAAAATGGTAAACCTTAATTCAACTATACAAGAAAATACATTAAGTGTTCACTGACTAGGGGGGCCTGGGTGGCTCAGTCATTGGGCAACCGACTCCTGATTTCGGCTCAGGTCATGATCTCATGGGTGATAGGATCGAGCCCCACAAGAGACTCTGCACGCAACAGGGAGTTGGCCTGGGATTCTCTCTCTCCTCTGCTCCCCCTACAAATAAAGAAATAAATCTTTTTTAAAAAAACTTTAAATGGTCACTGACTAAATATCTGATTAAAAGAAGTCTATTCTATCTGATATTATTATAGTCCTGCCAGCCTTCTTATGCTTACCATTTTCATCATACATATTTTTACATTCATTTACTTCCAACAGATCTGCATCTTTATATCTTAAAATGTCCCCTCTTATGAATGGCATACAGTTGGGTACATTTTCTTTGTGTTTGTTTTTCTTTTAAATTCATTCTTATGAATCAGATAAAATAGACTTCAAGAGTGGCATATTAATAGAGATAGAGGAGGAATATTTCACAATGATAAAACTTTAACTCACCATAACAACATAACAATCCATAAAGTGTTTGCGTCTAACAGCAGATCCTCGAGTGCAAATATTGACAGAATTAAAAAGAAATGTACAATTCTAAAACCATAGTTGGAGATTTTAACACCCCTCACTCAACTGTTAACAAAGCAATGAAACAAACAAACCAATGGAATTGGTGAAGATACAGATGATTTAATAACACTATCAACTACCACGACCTAACTGATATTTATAAAAGGCCACACCCAAAACCTAAGAAATATACTTTCTTTTCAAATGCACATGATACATTCATCAGAACATAAAACAAGTCATACTAAAATCACACAAAGTATGATCTCTGACCACAATGGAATTAGAAATAAAAAACAATAAAATATCTAGAAAATCCTAAATATTTGAAAGTTAAATAGTAACATTGCTAAGTAATATCATGAGTCAAACAATAAAGCATAAGAGAAATTAGAAAATGATGACAGAAATACATATCAAAATTTGTGGAAGGGGCGCCTGGGTAGCTCAGGTGGTTAAGCAACTGCCTTCGGCTCAGGTCATGATCCCAGGGTCCCTGGATCAAGTCCCGCATCAGGCTCCCAGCTCCACAGGGAGTCTGCTTCTCCCTCTGACCTTCTACTCTCTCACGCTCTCTCTCACTGTCTCTCTCTCAAATAAATAAATAAAAATCTTTAAAAAAAAAAAATTTGTGGAAGTAATCTAGAGCACTGCTTAGAGGGAAATCAAGCTTAAAATACTTATATTTGAAAAGAAGAAAGATCTAAAACCAATGATCCAACAAGGTTCCAACTTAAGCCACCAGGAAAAGAAGCAAACAAAACCGAAAGTAAGTACATAGAGGGAAACAGTAAATGTGACAGCAGAAATCAATGCAATATAAAACAAAAAGCAAAGAAAAAATCACGTAACCAAAAGCCGTTCTTGGAAAAATAAATACGATTGATACGTAGATATTTTGATCAAGAAAATAAAGAGAGGGGGAACAAATTAGCAGTATAAAGAAGACACAGGGACATTACTACAGATCCTACGGATATTAGAGACCATGCCGCCTTTAACAAATATGACAATTTAGATGAAATGGACAAATCCTTTATAACAGAATATCTCAACTGTCATATAACTACAAAAGAAATTAGTTTCTTTATCAAACACACACCCACAAAGAAAACTGCAGACCCAGATAGCTTCTTCACTAGTTCATAACATTTAAAGAAATAATAGCACCAACCACATACAAACTTTTTCTAAAAATAGAGAAGGAGGGACACCTGGGTGGCTCAGTCGGTTACGTGTTTATCTTCCACTCAGGCCATGATCCCAGAGTCCTGCTGCTCCCTCTACTTCTGTCCCTCCCCCTGCTTGTATGCTCTTTCTCTCTCTCCCTCTCTTTTTCTCTCAAATAAATAAAATATTTAAAAAAATAAAATTAAAATAGAGAAGGAGGAAACACTCCCCAGCTTATTTTATGAAGCTACTGAAACCCTAAAAGCAAAGCCTGACAGAGACATTCAAAATAAAAACATGGACAATATCCCTCATCAGCATAGATGCAAGAATCCTTAACAAAATATTAGTAAACAGAATACAGAAAAATATAAAAAGGAGAATACATCATGACCAAGTAGCAGTCATCCCGGAAATTGAAGGTTTTATTAACATTGAAAAATCAATCAATGTAATTCATAACATTAACAGACTAAAGGAGATAACCCATATGATTATTTCAATAAATGCATAAGAGGCATTTGACAAAACAAATTCATGATAAAAACTAGAAATAAGATCATATATACAGCTAATATCATATTTAATGATGAAAGAGTAAAATTTCTCCCACTAAGGTTGGGAACAAGGCAAGAATGTCTATTCTCACCATTCTTACTCAGCATTGCACTGAAGATTCTAGCAAGTACAATAAGCCAATAAAAATAAATAAAGAATTAAGTAAATAAATATCATCCAGATTGGAAAGGAAGAAGTAAAATTGTCTCTATTTCAGATGACGTGATTGTTTACACAGAAAATCCAAAGGAATCAACAAAACTGCTACTAGAACTCATTAGTGAATTTGGCAATGTTGAAGGATAGAAGGTAAATACACAAAAGTTAATTGCAGCAACAACTGGAAAAAAAGTTTTAAAAATAATTCCATTTATAATACCATCAAAAAACATAAAATACTTCAAGGTAAATTTATTTTTTTTATTTAAATCCAAGATAGTTAACATATAGTGTATTATTAGTTTCCGAGTAGAATTCAGTGATTTGTCAGTTGCATATAACACCCAGTGCTCATTACATCAAGTGCCTTCCTTAATGCCATTCACCCAAGTACCCCATCCTCCCACCCACTTCCCCTCCAGCAACCCTTAGTTTGGTCCCTATAGTTAAAAGTCCCTTATGGTTTGCCTCTCTCTCTGTTTTTATCTTATTTTATTTTTCCTTCCCTTTCCCTATTCATCTGTTTTGTTTTATAATTCCACATAAGTGAAATCATATGGTATTTGTCTTTCTCTGACTTCTATCACTTAGCGTAATACCCTCTAGTTCCATCCACTTTATTGCAAATGGCAAGATTTCATTCTTTTTGATAGCTGAGTAATATTCCATTATCTATACCTATATCTATCAATCTACCACATCTTCTTTATCCATCCGTTAAAGATGGACATCTGGGTTCTTTCAGGGTAAATTTAACGAGCTATGTGCAAGACTGGTACATAGAAAATTACAAAATATTTTGAGAGAAATTAAAGAAGGTATACATAAATGGAAAAATATAGCATGATAATAGATCAAAAGACTAACCATTGCTGAAATGTCAATTCTGCCCAAATTGATCCCTAGATTCAATGTGATCCCAATTATAATGCTAATGCCTTTTTCCATAGAAATTGGCAAGCTTATTCTAAAATGTATATGGAAATTCAAAAGGCCAATAACTGCACTGCACATTTTAGTAGTCACTAGCCATATGTACCTACTTAAACTTATATCTAGATTAATTAAAATTAAATGCAATTAAAAATTCTGTTCCTTAGTTGTACTAACCACATTTTAAGGGCTAAATACTAACATGTGGCTAGTGGTTACCTCCTTAAACAGTGCAGATATAGAATATTTTTATCACTGCAGAAAGTTCTATTGGTCATCAGTGACCTTGAATATACAAAGCAACCTTGAAAAAAAATAACGAAATTAGAGGACTTACACTACCTGATTTCAAAACTTACTAAAAAGCTATAGTAATCCAAAAATTGTGGTATTTGCATAGAAAAACAGAAGAATATCTTCATGACTTAAGGATAGACAAAGGTTCAACAAGTCACATAAAGCAATAACCAAAAAAGTAAAATCAGAGTTAATGAAATTAAATGTTTCTGGTTATCAAAAGACATCATAAGGAAAATTAATAGGCAAGAAAATATTTGTAAAACAAACATCTGAAATAGGACTGGTATCCAAGATATATAAAGAATCCCTCCAATTCAACAATTATAGTAAAAGCAAAAACAACACCTCTCCTCAAAAAGGGAGCAGGAGGCAAAGGTTTTAAGAAGAGATTTTCCAAAAGAAGATCCACAAATGTCCAATAAGCACAAGAAAAAGTACTCAATATCATTAAAAATCAGGAAAATCTAAGTTAAAATCACAATGACATACTACTATACATCTATTAGAATAGCTAAAATTTTAAAAGAAGAAAACACCAAATGTTGGTGAGAAGGCAATGCAACTAGATATTGTTGGGGAGAATCTATAATAATACAGCCACTTTGGAAATACACCTGTATGTTTTCTATAAATGAATCATACACATATCCTATGACTTAGCAATTCCAGAAGTGGGTGCTTACCTAAGGAAATAAAAATATATATTCGTTCACAAAAAGACTTATGCAAAAAAATGTTTACAGCAGGTTGATTCACAATGGCCTAAAACTGGAAACTATCCCTATGTCCATCAACCAAAAAATGGACAAATTGTGGTATGTTCATGTCACAGAATAACATTCCACAACAATAACAACAAAACTACTGATACACACAACATGGGTAAACTGCAAAAATTAGGCTAAGTGCAAGAACCAAACAACAGAAGAATACATACAGTATGATTCTATTTATATGAAATTGTAGAACAGAAGAAACTAATCCATAGTGTAAAAAAATGTCAGAAGAGTTTCTGCCTCTCAGGGTTTGAGGGTGGAGACTGAGTGGGAAGTAGCAGCAGGAAACTTTCTAGGGTGATGCTAATGTTCTCTCTCTGGGCAGAAGTTTGGATTGCAGAGTATGAATTTGTCAAAACTCAGTGTATTTGTTTTCTGGCATTGCATAACAAGTTACCACAAACTCTGGGGCTTGAAACCGCACAATTTATTATCTCATAGTTTTTGTTAGTTGGAGGTTCACACACAACTGAACTGGATACTCTTCTCAGGGTCTCTCGGAGCTGTGATCGAGGGGACAGCCGGGCTGTGTTCTCATGCGGAGGTCGTCCGGGGAAGAATCTGCTTCCGTGCTCGTTCGGGCTGTTGGCAGAATTCGCGTCCCGGCAGCTCTTAGGCTGATCATCTGGAGACCGCCTTCCATCCTACAGCCAGCCCCTCCACAGTTCCCAGGTGCCCTGGGTCCTCTGTTGTGCGGGATTCTGCAACGTGGCCCCTCATTCCAGCGTGCTGGGGGGGAGTGGTCCATGGGCCACACCTTCCAGAGGTCTTCCGGCTTGACTGAGAGGATCTGTGAGGAATGCCCTCTGAAAGTCTCTCGGACTGAATAATCTGACCTTTTGATTGGGGAGTTTTAAACGCGAGAGGTTGTACTGTTGCACCCTCAGATTTTTCTGTAGACCATGCTGTCCAGATTTGAGCACCTGTCGACTGGAGACGTGTAGAATTTTCACAATCTCCCACTGCCGCTTCCTTTCCGTTTCCAGTTCCCCCCATCAATGCTCTTTCCACCCACTTTTTCTGGTAAGCAGCCAGGAGAAACGAGGGGATGCCTTCAACACTTGGCTTAGCATTTCAGGAGCTATGTAACCAAGTTCACGACCTACAGGTCCTGCTTTCCACGCCACCACAGGAAGCAAGGTCACTTAACTCCCGGCCACTACCTGTCAAGGACTCCCCTCCTCCAATTTCCAAGTGCTCATTTCTTACTTCCTTATAAGCCTCAAAAGCCGCCCCGTTAAAAGTCCGGGTTTCTATTAGTAACAGCCTTTTCGGGAAGACGTAGGCTTTCTGCATCCTGCTTCTCTAGCCGCTGGCGAGCTCCAGAACCACTCCACATTTTTAGGTACTCTTGATGACAGCATTCCACGTCCAGATACCAATACCTGGGTTAGTTTCTTATTGCTGCATAACAGATCCCCACCGACTGAGCAACTTCAAACCACACACATTCATCATCTCGTAGTTTCTGTAGCTCAGAAGCTTGGGCGTGACTCAGCTAGGTCCTCTGTTCAGGGTCCTGCAGGGCCATGTTCTCATCTGGAGGCTCAGCTGGAGAAGAATCCACTTCTAAGTTATACTCTCATGTTGTTTCAAGAATTATTTCCTTGCTGCATGGCTGAGGGCCCAAGCTTTTCGCTGGTTCTTGCTGGAGACCACTCTCACACCCTAGGTGCCACCCACAGCTCCGTGTGATATGAGCTCCCCCAATAGGGGCTCCTGCTTCATCAAGCCCACAAGAAGTCCTGCTCCAGTCTACCAGCACGATGGACTCGTAAATCACGCCACATAGTCACAGGAGGGACATCTTAGCCTCTTTGCCATATGCTGTTGGTTATAAGCAAGTTTATGGGGGTGCGAATGCCATGAGAGTGTCACTGGGGGTCACCTTAGTGTATACCCAACACACTCCGGGAATGAAGACTTAAGATTTGGGCATTTTACACCAAAAGGAAAAACAGGGGGCACCTGTGTGGCTCAGATAATTAAGCGTCTGCCTTCCCTTCGGCTTGGGTCATGACCTCAGGGTCCTGGATTGAGCCCCGCATCGGGCTCCCAGCTCCGTGGGGAGCCTGCTTCTCCCTCTCCCTCTGCCTCTCCTGCTGCTTGTGCTCGCTCTGTCTCTCAAATAAATAAATAAGTAAAATCTTTTTAAAAATTTGAAAAAGGGAAAATAGAATGAACTCTACATATGCATGCTGAATTGTTGAAAAGCGTTAATAAAATAAGGTGGAGTGATGGAGGGATAGAGGGATGGACAGATGGATAAATACATGATAAAGCAAGTATAGCAAAATGTCAACGGCAAAATCTAGGTGTGGACGTATGAGTATTCACTGAAAATTTCTGCTATCCACTTGAAATTTCTCATAATAAAATAGTAGACAAATCAAAGTACACCTATTAAAAAGAGCATAGACACAGCAATCATCACTGAGTAACAAGAATGAGTCTTTTCTATTTCTTTATACTTTTTAGCATTTCCTCACTCTACTGCAATAAGCTTGAATTCTGTGTATAATCAGGAGTTGGGAAATTTTGTTTAATTCATAATGGAGCTAATACATAAGCCAAAGATCTCTCCAGCCCAGCGCTGGACTCCAGTAGCATCACTGCCTTCCCAGGCATGGGTCTCCAAGAGAGCAGCATGGGTCTCCAAGAGAGCAGGACGTGATCTCGAACATTCTCGAACTTCCCTAATACCCAGCTCTGGGTGGGTCGTTAGCAAATTCCCCTAAGCCCCCTGAGAGCTCATGTTCTGGGGATGCATCAGTCATCTCTCAGGCATAACAGCTGTATAACAATAACAGGTGAAGTACGGCTGTTGTTTTTACATTTCCTAAAACTATCTCAGTTCTCTCTGATTCTAGTATTTCTGAATTTGGTAAATAAACCTAAGTCCGGCTAATCTTAGTGATTCCGATTCTATCATAAAAACAACTGTGTAAATACGGAGTGCTCAGGACTCATAAACCACATACCGAGGAGTACCTATTAATGTGATGCTGTTGTAGGTGAATTAATTAGTCAGTATTATTTAAAACATGTCCTACCACAGCCAATACCAACAAGAGATGTTTGGGGAATGAAGTAACTGGTGTTACACAGGCCTGGTAGACATTACCTTTTTCATTTTCTTTTTTTACAAGAGGAAATGGTCCTGCCCAGCCAGGCACGTGATCAAGGCATTCATATTTAATAAGTGGGTCCTGACATATGGAAGAAAGTTCTAAGGCTACTTATTGGCTGTTAATGGATTATCTATGCTCCCTGTAAAATCATTTGATCTCTAAGCACAAGTCACTTCCTCTGGGCTAGAGGCAAGAATATAGAAAAAGAGAAGAGAGTAAATACACAATATCATTAGCAAATAATACAGTCCAGTATATAGCATGCTAGAATAACGATTTAATTCAGCATTTGTTAAGCTAGACACTGGAAGCACGAAGGTAAGCTATTACTCCATTACTCACGGTGCTAGGCAGAACAGAGCTGAGACGGATGTCCTCGATAACCATCTGCCACACTAAGACCGACTAGAAAAGTCAATGAGTCAACAGAGATGGTAAAAATTCGTGGACAAGAAAGCTAAGACCCTTAAATGATGGGTTGGTTTTGCACTGGCATAAGAAAAACAAAGGAATAGCCTTAAATATCATCTTTAATTTGGGGGTAAACCAACAGCAAGGACGATGATATCGTTTGAGGTTTTAACCATAACCTGGCTACTCCCAAGACGGAGAACAAACTCAAACTCTAGCATGGAGTGTTCAGAGAAAACGTCTCTTAGGATACGGCCTATATGATGAGGGTAAAGAACAAATAATAAACCAAAGCAATGATTTCTATAGTTGCAACCAGCATTCTCTGTGAAAGTTTTAGGGGTATTGAGAAAAACTGGGAGGGGGGAACCATTTTGCTGACAATTTTGCAAACAGTTTTGGCTGGGAGATGCTATTTGAATTTTTAATAACCCTATTGCCATAAAAAGGAAATACAAAAAACCTGCATATATTTAAAGTATTCAAGCTGGTGAGTCTCTACGCGTATAAACCAGTGAAGCCATTACTGCAATCAAGATAATAAAATGATTCATCACCACCCGCCCCAAGGAGTCTCCTTGTGCTCCTCTGTGCCACGCCCCTCCCCACCATCCTTAAGCAGATACGACTCGGCTTCCTGTCACCATAGTTGACTTTCTGTTTTCCAGAGCTTCATGTAAATGAACTCATACTGTATATACTCTGTCTGGCTTCTTTCACTCAGTGCAATGAATCTGAAATGCATCCATACCTAGCATATGTTAATAGTTTCCTTTTATTAATGATCGATTGATTGATTCCACCGTATGGATATACTACAGTTGATCCATTCACCTACGGATGACATTTGGGCTGTTTCTAGATATTGGCAATTAACAAATAAAGCTTCTATGAACATCGGCATATGAGTTTTTGTGTAGACATATGTCCACGTGTCTGTCATTTCTCTTGGATGGAGTGGAATGGCCATCAAACTATTTTCTTTGCAAAGTGGCTTCCTCATTCTACCATCCTACTTGCAGGGGACGAGAGTTTCAAATGCTCCGCATTCTTGCCAGCACTTGCTATGATGAATTTTTTTAATGTATCCATTTTAATGGGTCTGTAGTGGCAGCTCATTGTTTTTAATTTATAGTTCCCTAATGACTAATGATGTTGAGAATCTTTCCATGCCCGTATTTGCCATCCATGTATCTTCTTTAGCCAAGCGTTTGTTCACACTGTTTGCTGAATTTTTAGTTAGAGTATTTATTTTCTCATCGCTGAGTCTTTAAAATTCTTCATATAATCTGGACATATATTTTATCAGATACGAGATTTGCAAATATCTCCTCCAGCCAGCTAATTCTCCTAAGACTGTTTTTTGAAGAGCAGTCTTTAGTTTTGATCACGTCTAATTTACCAATTTGTTCTTTTGCGGATCATGCTTTTATTGTTGTATCAAAGAAATCTTCATCTAATCCAGTCTCAACAAAGTTTTCTCCTCTTTTTCTCCTACAAGTTCTAGAGCTTCAGTTTTGCGAGGAAGACCAGGATCCACTTGGGTAAAGTTCTGTACATGCTTGTGTCAGAGCCCCAGCACCAACCGTCCACAAGATTACCCTCCCCTGCTGACCCACCTTGAACCTCTGTGGAGTAGTTCATATACATGCAGGTTTATATCTAAGCTTTGTCCTGTTTCACTCATGCATTTTTCCAAGCCAATACATCACTGCCTTGATTACTGTTATTTTATGATGTCTTGAAATTTAAAAATGTTCATCTTCATTTTCAAAGTTGATTGGGCTATTCCTGGTCCTTCACATTTCCATGGGAATCTTAGAATCCCTTTGTCAGGCGCTACAAAAGAGCCTTGGGACTGGGATTTCTGACTGGGATTGCAGTCAGGCCATACAGCAAATGTGGGAGAATTCACGTGTGACCAGGAGACTCTTCTGACATGTGGACAGAGGACATCTTTCTATGTGTTTAGCTCTCCTTTGATTATTCTCAGCAACTTCTGTAGGTTTCAGTGTTCAGAACCCACCCATCGTTTGGTAAATTTACCCTTAACGTATTTCATACTTTTGATGCTGTTATGAAAGATATCTTTAAACTTTTATGGTTTTTCATTATTAATACAGAGAAATACAATTACTATTTGTTCATTGATTTTTGCATCCTACAGCCTTGTTAAGCTAACTTAGCAGTTCTGACAGCTTTGTCGTCTATTCCGTCAGATTTCTATTATAGATAATCTCATCATTTGGGAATAAGGTCAGTTTTACTTTGTTTCCAAACTAATTGCCTTTTATTGCTTTTTCTTTCCTGATTTCCCTGGCTAGGACGCCCCGTACAAGAACCAAAGTGCTGAGAGAACACGCCCTGTTCCCGCTCCTCCTGATCTTGGAGGAAACGCAGGCTGTGATGTGAGCTGAAGGCTTTTTTGTGGAAACCCTATAAAACATTGTGGAAATCCTTTCAATCCCTGTTTGTCAATAGTATGTATTAGAGACAGATACTGGATTGCATTCAATGCTTTTTGATGGGAGAAGAGGAGATCCTCTGTTTGAAGGACCATGTGGTTCTTCTTTTGTTGTTTAATAAGATACATTACATTGATTCATTTTCTGATATTAAATCAACAGTGCGTTCCTGAGATAAACCACACATAGTCATGATGCATGATCCTTTTTATGTATTGTTTGAGTGCTTTGCTAAAATCTTGTTTAGAATTTTTGCATCTATGGTCATAAAGGACATTGCTCTAGAATTCTTTTTTGTGATGTCTTCGTCTTGTTTTTAAACAAATTCTCAATTGTTTATATTTTTTTTAATGTTTGTATAGAATTGGTATGATTTCCTCTTTAAATGTTTGGTAGAACTGACCAGCAAAGTCATTTAAGCTTGACGTTTTCTTTGTGAAAAGGCATTTGACCACAAACTCAATGTTTACGATAGATATAGGGTTCTTTAGGTTACTTCATTTCTGATGAGCAAGCATTGGTGTCTTTCGAAGTGCTTGTTCATCGAGTTGCAAATTAGTGGCATAAAGTTTTTCTTAGTATCCCCTTATTTTAAAGATTTTATTTATCTATTTGACAGAAAGAGAGAGCACAAGCAGGGGGAGTAGCAGGCAGAGGGAGAGGGAGAAGCAGGCTCCCCACTGAGCGGAGAGTCCGACGTGGGGCTCCGATCCCAGGACCCTGGGATCATGACCTGAGCCAAAGGCAGACACGTAATAACTGAGCCACTCAGGCGCCCCAGCGTTGCCCTATTTTAAACGATGATATAATCCACAGGATGTCATCTCACTCATTCCTGATGCCGGTTATTTGTTGCTTCTCTCTTTTTGCCTCATCATTCCATATAGAGGTTTATCAGTATTATTGATCTATTAAAGAATCAGCTTTCGGGGTGGCGCCTGGGTGGCTCAGTCATTAAGCATCTGCCTTCGGCTCAGGTCATGATCCCAGGGTCTGGGGATCGAGCCCCACGTCGGGCTCCCTTCTCAGTGGGAATCCTGCTTCTCCCTCTCCCACTCCCCCTGCTTGTGTTCCCTCTCCCGCTGTGTGTCTCTATCAAATAAATAATATCTAAAAAAAAAAAAAAAAAAAAGAATCAGCTTTTGGGTTCAGTGATTTTCTCTATTGTCCTTTGGGGACTTTTTTTAAATGGATTTCTACTCTGATCTTTTCTTTTTCCTTTCTTCTACTTAATTTAGTTTTACTTTGCCCTTCTTCATGCTTCTTAGGGTGGAGCCTGAGGTCATTGATATGAGGTCAATTTTCTTTTCTAACATAGGAGTTTCATGCAACTCGCCCCCTGGAGTTCTCCATCAGGGCGCTCCCACAAATTCTGATGTGTAGTACTTTAGTTTTAATTCAGTTCACAACACTTTCTGAACTCTCTTCTGATTTCTTCTTTAACCCATGGTTATTTATCTGTGTGTTCCTAAGTTTCCAAGTATTTGGGGATTGTCCAGATATCCTTCTGTTGTTGATTTCTAATTTGATTCCACTGTCGTCAGAGAATACTCTTCATATACCCTAAACCTCTTTAATTTATTGAGACTTGTTTTATGGCCCGGAATATGATCTATTTTGGTAAATAGGTCATGTCCAATTCAAAGAATGTGCATCCTTCTATCGCTGGATGGAGTGTTCGACAAATGTCAATTAGGTCAAGTTGTTCAAATCTTATCAATTATGAAGAGGGGGTATTGAAATCTCTGACCATAATTGTGGATGTTTTCCATTTCCCCTCGCAGGTCTATCAGATTTTGCTTTATTTGTTTTGATGTTCTTTTATTAGGTGCATAAATTGTTAAGATGTCCTCTTGCTGAATTGACTTCAATATCCTTATAAGATGACCTTCTTTATCCCTTTACTCTGATATCTTCTTTGTCTGATATTAATATAGCCACTCCAATTTTCTTTTGATTATTATTATCACAGTAAATCTTTTCCTATCTCTTTGTGTCTTTGTAGTTAAGGTGCATTTTGTTTTGTTTTATTTTTTGCAGGCGGCATACAGCTGAGTATTGCTTTTTTCGTCTTCTAACAATCTCTAACTTTTAATAGGGGTATTTTATATTTAAATTTAATGTGATTATTGGTATGGTTAGATTTAAATCTATAAACTCATTGTTTCCTGTTCATTCCATCTGTTCTTTTTTCTCTTTTGAATTGATCATGTATTTTTTTATGATTCTATTTTATCTTTTTTGTTAGCTTCTGAGCAATATGTCTTTGTTTTGCTATTTCAGTGGTGGCTTTGGGATGTATAGTATACATTTCTACTTTCTCACGGTCTGCCTTCAACAGATATTTTATCACTCTTCATACAGGATATGAACCTTAAAAGAGTGTGCTTCCATGCTTCCCACTGACTTTTATGCTACTGTGGTCATGCATTTTCCTTTTACACTTTTACATTTGTTATAAACCTCATGCTAATTCTTATTTTTTTAAACACTCAACTGTCTTTCAAAGAGATCTAAACAATACGTATTAATCAAAAATAATAAAAATATATTAATACATTATTTAAATTAAATAATAAAAATACATATGATAATAAGAAAAATTATATATATATGTCTCTCTTAAATATTTGCCCATGTCATTCCACTTCCGGTACCATTCATTCCTGCATATAATCCGTATTTCTATATGGTATCAATATCCTTTTGCCTGAAGGAC
>CM052896.1:123705209-123721542 GCA_028534135.1 Potos flavus
CGCACATCTCAGAGGTACATCTGGTGAAATAACATCCACCTTTACTATTCCTGTTTTCCGTTTCAGTTTTTAAATATTGGTCACTAAGATGAAAACAGAGAGGGAGACAAACCATAAGAGACACTTAACTCTAGGAAACAAACACGGCTGCTGAGGGGAGGGGGGTGGGGGGGTACGGTAACTGGGTGTCGGGCATTAAGAAGGGCACTTGATATAATGAGCACTGGGAGTTGTACACAACCGATGAATCACTAAATTGTACCTCTGAAACTAATAATACACTATATGTTACCTAACTTGAATTTCAATAAAACCTAAAAAAACAAAAGTTGGTCACGACTCCCTAAAGTAATTTTACTAACCGAGTAATGTGTATGACGCACAGTTTGAAAAACGCTGCCTGTAATGCTTAGCAAAGTGAGTCACACGTAAGAGGTACTCCATAAATATTTTATGAATGATTAAGCGATTGGCTGGTTATGAGAATATCCAACTAACGGTCTGGAAAGGCCTTGACCTCTGGCTCTGGGTCTTTGGATCTTTCCAATTTGTTAGATTTCCTGGCAAGTTCCATGATTCCCCTTCACAGATGGTGAGGCCCCTCATGGGGCCCCGGGAGGGAGGGGATCAATCCAAAGGGCCCTTGTGGGTGTGTTTGCCCAAGTCCTTAGGCTCCCAGACAAGTCCTATCGTTTTAGAAATAGGCAAATGGTGACAAATTGAAGGCAGCCAACAGTGACCAGAAATTAGCTCAAAGTATTACCTCCAGAGAACAACTGCCAAAGAAGGCTGCAAGTGAATAAAATGGGAATCATGAATGAAAGCAGAAAAATAAAAAATAATAAAAAATTTAAAGCAGCAAAGAAGGCTGTGAGAGCGTTCGGTATCATTACTATAGGATGTCAGGCTGCCAAGCCATAATCGGGAAAGCACTCGTTCTCTCTGTGGGTTCCTGAAGAAGGCACACACATTTAAAAAAAAAAAAAAAAAACAACTGGGGGAAGGAGCTACCTCGTTATGAGCTGGGCCAGTGCACAAGCCCTCCCAAACCCAAGGGCTCCCGGGTCACGGTGGAGGTAGGCGACTCGGGGCCTGTGTCCGATACAAAACAATAAGGTCCATGCGCTTTTTTTCAGCTGTGCTGGCTTTTCCAAGATGAGAGAAAGAAAGAAGAACAGCATAGAAGGGGGGCACAAGAGCTGTGCATCGGGGCCACTGCCGGGCCACGCCAGGGGGGCACGCACAGCGGCCACTGCCCTTCGTCCTGCTCGGCGCAGCGGGCCACCCCCTCCCCCTGCATCTGACGGCTTCAGGGGCTGGGCCCTACCCCAGCGACAAACCCAGCATCTCCGGGTCTGCCCTTCCATGACCCTACTATCCATGAACCCTTGATTTCCCCTTTTATCAACTACCATTCCCCAGATGAAGCAACGTCACTTTGACTTATTTGTAACTACCGTTTACTGCAAAGGAGGCTGTGAACTTGAGTGGGAAGAGGTTTCGGCTTCCAGTCCACTGCTCTCCGACAGACATTAGTATGCTCCCTTCCGCTAGGAAGGCAGGCAGCACATCTCCCCAGCGTCAACGGTGCCAGTGACCTCGTCATCAACAGAAATCACGAATGTTCTCTTACCACATCCACAGTCCCGCAGGCATCTCAAAATACCACAGACGCTCGTCGCTTCTTTGAAATTATGGTAGTTGCTACGTTTACCACCAGATCTTATTCAAAATAAAAGCACACATATGACTCCATCTCAAGTCTGCCTTTTCATATAGTGTAACTTTATTTCAGTAGAACGGGTTTCCTTTGTAAGCCTTTATATTTTAAATTATTCATTTAAAAACATGTGTCTGAGCTGGGTCTGCAGGCTTCACTGGACCACCGACGTGGGCCGGCAAACAGGCCCGTGGCCCAGATGAGGACCCTGGATGAACGCCTCTGTATGCCATTGCGTTTATTTCTTATTTCTTCTCGTTTTCACCTACTTCCTTCTTTTGATTTAAAAGACTATATATTATTTACATACACTCAAATTATAAGAATAACTTAAGCGTATGTGAACCAGTGAAACAAGGCAAAAAAATGACCCAAGACTCGCTACGAGCACCTCCTCCGTGCCCCTCAACGTCTGTGCCCTGAAGAAACCCACCACGCCCTTCTCCTTGCTTCTACAAACACACGAGGCTGCTTTATACCAAAATAGAATCATTCTACACACATTATTCCGTAACTTATATTTGTCACTTGGCAATTGACACTGCAACACAGACATTCCTACAAGTCTGTGACTACATGTTTCCCTAGTTTCTTTATATGCGCTTCTATAAAATCGTATGTGAATGAACTCCCATCGTGCACGTCACGGTGCTTCGGCCCAGCCTTCCCCTCTTGTCCACCTCCGCGCCTCCCCGTCTTGCCTTAGTTACCCACTGCTACATAACAAGGTAACTCGGACCCTAGCAGCTTAAAACAACACATTTCTGGTCTCAGAGCTTTGGGACATCAGGAGTCCGGGAGCGCTGAACTGGGTGGTTCTGGGTGGAGGGTCTCTCATCAGGTTGCCGTCCGGAGGCTGGACAGGTAGGCCGTCATCTGAGGGCTTGATCGGGGCAGGGAGCTCTCAGAGTCCACGTCCTTGGCAGGCGAGTGCCAGCCAGTGACAGGAGGCCTGTGTCCCTCATCACGTGGGCCTTTCTAGAGGGCTGCTTGAGGGGCCTCACAACATGGCAGCCGGCTTCTCTCGCGGCAGAAAGGGAGAGCACCGTGGAAGCTGCGATATCTTTTATGAGCCAGCCTCAAAAATCAGCCATCTGCATTTCTGTGCTGCTCTACCGGTTAGCCAGGTGGGCCCTGTTCACTGAGGGCAGGGGCTGCGCCAAGGTGCGAACACAGGAGGCAAGGGTCCCCGGGGGCCTTCCTGGACGTTGAGTCCACAACCACCGCCTCCTGCAAGGGCCACCTCCCCCAACCGCTCCTGTCAACAACCTTCTATATTCTGTTCCATGCTTATAAGAACACGTGCAAGTAGATTACTTACAAGGTAGGTATTGTTCACATTAGAATTAATATTTTTGAACACGTCATATGTCTGTAATTTATAGAAAGCTGATGAAATTTGAAAAAAGCATTTTTAAATATTTAAAAATAAAGAAACCGAAACTCTGGTTCAAGATCACGTGAGGAAGAAGTGGAGGTGCTGGTTTTGGGAGGCACGGGCTGCGGACAGCAAAGCCCACCCTCTTCCCCAGACGCCAAGCCATGGGCCCCGCGCTATGCGGCGGCCTCCCTCTTGGCGACGGCCCTGAGCCTCCTTCCAGGGGTTCGTCACCCGTTCTGATCGCTTGTGGGAGCGAAGACTCGAGCGGTCAGGGCTTCTCCTCCAGGCCCTGTGCTCTCTGCCCAGAGCCCTTGGTGAAAACCTGGTGCCACCCACTCGACCGCGTCCGTTAACTTAATTTGCGTCTGCTCTGGGCCTTAGTCCGCCCATTATTGCTCTTCTGAATGTTATAACAAAAAGAAGTTCTCTTTATGCTTTTATTCTCTCAGGTACAAATACAGATCAAGACTTCAGGGAAGGTATCCGTCCCCCCCCACCCGGACCCTCCCCAGGAATTGGAATGCAGGAAGCAGGGAGCCCTGGAGCTGGGCCAGCGCTGTGTCTTTATTTCCACTGCCTTCCTGCTCCTCAAGCTCTTGTTTCTAACCTTTATGGCCACCAGCAGGTCCTAAGCGGGCCTAGGTCCTTCGGTGACCCACCGCGGGATGGGCTGTCAACAGGCGGCAAGGGGATGCCCCTCCTTGCACCGGGCGCTTTGCAATCACACAGATGAGACAGGGAAAGTATGGTCTGTCCCTAGACCTGGACACACACACACGACAGCGGACTGTCCATTCCAGCGACGCGGAGGAAGTTCTGTGGGGCGAGCCCGGAGGACAGAGAGGGTGGTGGGCCTAGTGGCTGCTCGCAGCCAGCCTTCCCTTCATGCGGGAGGGGGGGCACGCAGGGTTTCCCACGGACGTTAGCAGGTGCCCCCTGGGAAGGGTTCCATGCTCTCCCGGGACAAGCGTTGGGTAAAGCACAGAAAGAAACGACATTCTCCTACCCTGCTAAAGGGCTCTCGTGACTGCGGGGGAGGGAAATTCGTGCCAGGTTTCTGAGACCGAGTGGGCTACGGAGCCCTTCTCCCCCTCCCCCAAGAAGTACCCTCTAGTCCCTGGAACGTGGCTTGCGAGCTGCTGAAACAGGGTAATCTAAGTTTTGTTCTGACCTCAGCAATTCAAAACATGCAACCAACAATGGCTGCAGCCTTTGTTTTCTTCTCCTTCGGTCAGTAACGAGATCCGAGAGGTTTCTGTCTTGCCAGAATTCTTTATTTAAATACATTTAAAAACGGGGGGGGGGGGGGAGTACAACGCCCAACAACGGTTTCGCTCCTTTTTTGTACTCAAATACTCGGGTGCCAGCCTCCACCTTGCTGGGGGCGGGGGGCGCTTAGCTTACAGGCTTTGCCAGGGCCGCTCTGGGTTCAACCGCACCACTGTTTACACTGCAGCCCATGTTACAGAATCCCACGGACCGTGGCTCCTCCGTGTCCTCCCTTGGAGGCCAAGGCCGTGCTTTCAGCGACACGCACAGAAGAGTTTCAGAAGGCCCAGCCCCCCTTCTGGACAACGCATGGATCCAGGGATCGGCACCCCAGCCCCGCACATGAGGCTGCATTTCCCCCCTCCCCAGCTCCCCCCCAGAGAGGTCAGTTAAGATTCCTAATCAACCGCTCGAACGATTATCCCGAATCATCCCGCAGAGAGACCCTGCAAGCCCCCCCACCCCCAGCCAGAGCGCCACCAAAGCCAGACCACCGTCTCAAAATGGAGGATGACCGCCGTCCTTCCCTTGCCTGGATGGGCCTCAAAATCCGCGTTTCCAAAGAATACCAAGAAACCTCGGCGCCTCCCCCGCAGGAAAAACACTTTTATGGCTGATTAATCAGCAATAATGCTGCGAATGACCCGTCTGCAAAAAAATCTTCAGCGCCTTGAGATCGAAATTACTCTAATTTTTCTCCCCCCAAAATTAGGTATAATATTATCATTTCAAGTAATGCCGGAGCCATTTCTCCCTTCATTGGATACCAAGCGCAAGATGTTACAGGAAAAAGAAATAGCTTTTACCGCTGATATGAGAAATTTAAAAGACAGACAAGTGTGAGCAAACAAAAGCTGTCACATCAAATACTGCGGGGGGGGCGCGGGGGGAATCTGGAAAAAATGCCAGAAATGCTCAAGTCTGAATAAAGTCATTTATTTGTTATTTTAACCCCTTCGCTGTCCGTCGCTGGCAAGGCCGGCGAGCCCCCCGGGGGGCGGGAGGTTCAGGAGACACCTCGAGGGGCGGTCCCCGGGTCTCCAACAGGGTTTCCAAACACAGAGCACACCACTGATGCTTCTCTGCTCCCGACTGCTGCGCGGGCAGCACTTCTCCAGAGAACTCAACTGTGTCCAACTGCCACCTCCTCAAGCAAAGAAACTCGGCCTTGGTCGCCCGAGGGCGGTAGCCACACACGGTTCACGTGCATCCGTGGAAGGCAGGTATGCGGCCGAGCGCGGCGGGAGTCCTTTCTTGAATTCCGTGTCCTAGGCGGCTAGCATGCAACTCCAAGATATGACTCCTTCGGGAAAGGGGAGAAGACACAACCCGGACAGACCTGGGGCGCATGCCTTGCTCCTTCCTGGTCCCGTTCCTAAGCCTGTTTCCTAGCTCAAGCTGATGTACTTTTACAAAAAACTGATAAGGTTGGTGAAAGTTGGTAAGGTTGGTAAGGTCGGTAAGGTCGGTAAGGTTGGTGTCCGCTAAGGACAGTCTGCAGAACCAGAGGCAAAGTATCTCCAGTTAAAACGGATTGATCAGGCACCAATTTTGCACACTTCAGCGGGCCCCGAGATGAGTGAGCCACAGCTCTGTCCTTCAGAATCTACCCCCTCCGCCCCCACTCTCTCGGCCCAAGACAGTGGGGCTTCTGCTTCCAACAAACTGCTTCGGCGGTGGCTAGCAGCACCTCCCAACCGAGAGGGTCCCGCAGACACAGCTCCCGCCCGCGTGCCGATCCCTTGACGCTCCTGGTCTCCAAACTTCCTCCCAAGTGCCCAGGCGTCCCTCCCCGGTAGGGGGCCCACCTTGAGCTGGCACACGCCTGTGGCTCCCAGAGGGGAGCCTGGAGGGATCCCGGGTCCTCGGCCCTCCCTGAAGCCAGCCAGCTCCTCAGCACAGTACCCAAACCCCCGTGGCCCTCAGGTCCCCTTCCTTCTCTGCAGCCTTGCCCCCTCGATCACCCTCGCGCACACTCAAACACGCTCATCTCTGCTCAGGATGCTTCCTCGGGCCCCGAGCTCATGCCCAGTCCGACTCCGGGCTCACCCACCCCCGTCTCCGGGTGCCCCCCCGCCTGCATTCCCTCTCCTTGGCTCCTCGGCACCAAGCACTGTGCCCGACCAGGTTTACGCAACTCGACCTTCCTCCTAGTGATGGGTGCCTCGTGGGCAGGAACCCAGCTGCTCGGCTTGGGGAAGCCCCAGGGCCTGGTACGTCGGGGGGGGGGGGGGGGGAGGCAGGGCAGGCCCTTAAAATGGGACGGAGTGAGAGGCGCGCGATCTACCTACTAAAGCGGCGCCCTTGGATCTGCAACAGGTAAGGCCCGCTGGCTTTCCCAAGAAGCCTGGTTAAGTGAAATGCTGTGTTTTTCCAAAATATGCACGAACAGGGGGAAAGTGCTGGGTCTCCCATCCAGAATTACGGGCTGCCTGGGGCTCGTCTGACCATTTTGCCACATTCCCCAGATTCCTCCCATCTGGCTGCACCTGTGTCTCGGGACCTTCTTGGCGGTCCCTCACCTCGTGCGGGTTTGCTGTGGGTGGCGGAGAAGGTGCCTCCGGGGTCCCCGGCGCCTGGTGGCGGCCACCTGCTCGCCCGCCGGCGTCGCGGCTGCCCCGAGTCCTCGGAGTCCGTGCCAGGGGCGGCCGCTGCCGGGGGCCTGTCCTCCCGTGTGCGGCTCCGAGGGAGGCCAGGGATGTGCAGCCATGTGTGCTCAGCCCAGACACTCTGATGTGGGTTTCCGCGTGGGAGAGGAGAAGATGCACACACTCCCCGAGTCTAGGATTTGTGGCTTGTGTTATCTCACAACTTCACATTTGGAAGAGGTATTTTAATTTCTTATGAGTTGTGAAAATAATTATGTAATTCTGCCACCTTCTTAAAACTAAGATATTTCAAACTGACTCCGTGTAGTCTGGGGCTGACACCCTTAAGGGGACTTGGCTTTTTTTTTTTTTTTCTTGGAGTTTTCAGCCAATTTGTGCCAAACAAACTCTTGAGTTGTTAAAACAGTTCGTGATGGAGAACCATCTTGCATAAAGAAGTAAAGGAAAATCCTTCTTCCCTCCCAAAATTAACTGTCAACAATGACTTCTGAAATACAAATGCCGTCTGCGGTCTCAGCGAAGCCCACTTTCCGATCTCTTTCCGAGCTCCCGCGGTCTCTAGTGCTACCGGATTTCTCCATCGTCCTGTCTCACTCTTGTTTGTCCCTCCCTGGGTCTCCCTTACTCGTCCTCGGTTGTTTGGGAACCTAGGGAAAGGTTCGAGAAGATTGCACCAGCAAATGCCACTATGAAGTCCTCAACGGTGTATCTTAAATGCCCGAAAGGCACTTCGCTATCGAAAGGCCTCCACTCTAGGTTTACCCCCGCCGACCGTGAAGTCACTTGGTCGTCAATATTTCTGAGCATCTGCACATCCCAGACCTCGTCTGGGGCTCTAGTGACCCTGAGCGGGCAGGCAGATGAAATCAGAGACCCACGAGTGACCACAGGAAGTTTATACTTTAACATCACCCACAGCCGACCGCGTGACATTCACACTACAAGGCGATCGTTTCATTAAATACAGACCAGAGACTGTCAGTAGTTAGAATGTGTTTATCATTTCTTCCAGGGCATGAGTTTTTCTTTCTCATATGTATTTCATATTCCTAGCTGGAGGAATATCAAAAAAATCTGAATATCACCATCTGGAAGTTATGCCATGGGCTCCAGTGGGCAGGATTAGAGCTGGGTTTCTCTTCTTCCTCTAAAAGTGTGTTTCTTCTGCTTTGAAATGAGCACAGCCACGTTTGGTCCCCTGGTGAGACCGACCCAGGCTCTAAACAGCACTGAGTCTCCACCCTCCGTCCTCGCGGCCTCCGGGGATTCTCCAGTGCGGAGGGATGGGGGAAGGGCCCTTCAAGGACCCGCGATCGGCCGTGACTCACTCGCCCAATAAATCGAATGCGCTGACATAGACGAAGGCCAGCGACGCGGCGGCCCGCTACTCACCAGGCAGTCTGCTGGTCTACCTGGGTCCCGGGCTGTGCAACGGAACCCTCGGGAGCCCTTCCAGTTTCGAAAGCATGCGCTCACCACCGAGTGCGTCGCAAGGCGTCCCTCCCCTCCACTAGCTCGCCCCTCTCTGGTGTGTAATGGTTACTTTTGAAACGACTGGCATTCTTCGGGAACAGAGGCTGTTATTTGAGAACGCTCACTTTGTAAACCTCTAGTACATCACGCTTACGTTTGTAAGTCTCTGTGCCCACCCAGAATGCTTTTGTCCTCTCCTTGCGTGGTTCTCTCTCTTGCCTGACCAGCCCGGGAGCTCCCGAAAGAAGCCTCGCCACCTGGCCCGTGACAGACGTGCGAGACCCAGGATGATTTTTAAAATTAAAATTGGAGGGCGCCTGGGTGGCTCAGTTGGTTGGGCGACTGCCTTCAGCTCAGGTCATGATCCCGGAGTCCCGGGAGTGAGTCCCACATCGGGCTCCTGGTTCCCCGGGGAGTCTGCTTCTCCCTCTGATCTTCTCCCCTCTCATGCTCTCTCTCTCTCTCTCTCTCAAATAAATAATCTTTTAAAAACAATTAAAATTAAAATTGTATTTTTTAAAAAAATTTTTATTATTATTATAGATATAGCTAGAAAAATGTGGCTATGGCCCATGTCAGAGAGATTACTGCCTGTGCTCTCTTCTATGAATTTCATGATTTCAGGTCTCTCACTTAGGTCTTTAATCCATTTTGAGTTCACTTTGGGGTATGGTGTAAGAAAGCAGTCCAGCTGCATTCTTCTGCATATAGCCGTCCAGTTCTCCCAGCACCATTTCTTGAAGAGACTCATCCTTTCCCCACTATGATTCCTGCCTTCTTTGTCATAGATTACAGCCACTGTGGAAAATAGGATGGAGCTTCCTCAAAGAATTAAAAATAGAAATACCATACGATCCAGTAATTGCACTACTGAGTATTCACCCAAAGAAAATGAAAACCCTAATTCGAAAAGATATACACACCCCTATGTTTATTGCAGCATTATTTACGGTAGCCAAGATAGGGAAGCAGCCCAAGCATCCACTGGTAGACAAATGGATAAGGAGGCTGTGGTATGTAGATGCAGTGGAATATTACGCAGCCATAAAAAGGAGAGGCTCTTGCCATTTGCGATGACGTGGGTGGACCTAGATGGTATCGTGCTAAGTGAAACAAGTCAGGCCAAGAAAGACAAATACCATATGCTCTCACTCATAGGTGGATTCTAAAAAAACAAACGAGTAAACAAATAAGAAGAATCAGACCTGTAAATACAGAGAACAGACCGACGGTTGCCAAGGGGCGGGAGCGGGAAGTGGACAAAATGGGCAAAGGGGAGTGGGAGACCCCGGCTCCCAGGGACGGGAAGGAAAGGCACAGGGCAGGGAACTCGGTCAACGACACCGTAGTACGATGGCAGCTACGCATGCGGTAAGCACAGTGTAACGTTCGCAGTTGGCCAATCACCGCACTGGCCACCTGAAACTAAGGTAACGCTGTGTGTCAGCTAGGCTCAAATTCAGGAGCTTAAAAATTCCAAATAAAATCAAGTTGCCTTCTTAGCTCTCCCGTGATAACTATTAGTTAACAGTTTGCATTGTGTGCAGAGTCCGTATTGATAACCTAACATTAGCTGCTGCTTAAATTTTCACAGGACAAATTCGGTTTGGAAACATGCTCTCATGCTCATGCAGGGATGGTGTCCGACCTGGGCGAGGCTTCCTAAATCCCGGCTGTAACTGGGGCCTGCTACAGACATCTATTTCCAGTCATTTCAAGTTAGAAATGCCTGCCCTGGTGAAATCCGTCCAATAGCCCTAACTTACGCCCAATCCCTCGTTATCATCAGATGGTCTGTAACACAAATGAAGGACCCCCAGACGCCTCTTTAATGCCGAGAAGCAGAGCGGCACATCCCTGAGGCCTAACCCCGGGTGAGGCGTCCGGCCTCCCCGAGCGGCGGTTCCCTCCCCCGTGAGATGGACGTGCCAAGAGCCCCGGGCCCGCCGGCTGGACAGCGGGAATAAGTGAGTCGTCAGGCGAAGCCCGCAGAACGGCAGCGGCAGAGGCAGCCGTTCGCTAAGATGTTTGCTCTTTAATTCCTTTGGCCTCAGGACGACGCAAGTGAAGATGTTTACAGCACCGCAGAGGGCTGGAGCACGAGGTTCTCGGGGGGAAGAAATATAGAAACCATTGTAACGAAGCATTTTACAACAATGCATTATATGACCCGTGCTCAGAACTTCGACCCGAAATGCTATCTTTCCGTAAACAAGCCTCACGTGGAGACTCCGTCTACACACAACAAACCAGCTTTATAGTTGGATGAGATCAAACAACTGATCGCTAACAATGTTTTGTACAAACTGGTTTATATTCATGGACCCAATACTCAATGTTTTTTTACCAAGTTACCTTAACTACGTCAAGAAAGGTTTTTGGTGGACAGCCTTGAACCTAACTTTATAGTCTGAGGGTAAATTAATAGCACAGTAGTGTCGTATACTGTAAACGCACTTTGTAAAGTATTAGGTAGAAGATACTCTAATACTGGGCCTATTCTGGGCTCAGGAAACAAAGCCCCTCGACATTGACAACATGATCTAGCTCGGTTATCCAGACAGAACTGGGTAGGGAGTCATCTGGATTTTATTTTCCCACACTCTTAATGTAGGTTGGAAGGGTCTTTATGCGGGGCAACAATTCACGGTCTAAGTAGGCTTTCTCTTCTCTCTGACCCAAGGGTAACTGCAAGGTGGGAGAAGCTCTCCGTGGAAAAGAGTGTGCCCAGGAAAACAGATCCGTGGGAGGCAGGGCTGGACAAACTACGCGGGCTCCCACGACCACTGCCTTCCGTCAGACGTCCTACTGCGGTTCCTGCCTCTGGTGTTTATAAAAGCAAACTGCTCCGGAAAGCAACTCTTTCTCAGCTGGGACGTGCTCTTATCACACTAAGTGGCAGCGATCACCCACCTGGCCCAGACCCGGGGAGAGCAGCTCCTGCAGCTAATCTTGGTGACATTAGCTAGTCTTCATACAACAGAAGGAAGGTGAGGTTCTGGACGCTTCTGAGGCTTGCCCGAGGCCCTGGGCTGAGCCAGATCGGTACAAGGCCATCTCTGGGTCCTTCCCTTAGACCTTGCTCATGCCTCCCTCTGCAAGGGACCAGCCTGGGCGTCAGCACCCGCCTGCCAGGTACGCCTGGGGCACGGGCCAGCTCTGGGGCGCTGGCTGTTCCTTTCCATCAGGAGGAAGAGGAAAGGAGCCTTCCTCTCAGGTCCCCAGTGGTGCCAAGGAGCCTCTGAGGCCCCATTTCCCGAGCCCTTCCTCGGCAGCAGCCGCGATCCTGCAACCCGACAGAGAGCCACACGCTCACACGCTCAGTGTTCCGATTTCGGGGGCCGTGCTCACGGTCGTCCCTAGCTCGAGTTAGCTGTAGGGAGGGGAGGCCGCTAACAGCGCCACTGCTGTGCCCCGACAGCCTACGACACGGACAAAGTGCCTGAACAGACGTACGCACATGCACTAGTAGCCTAAAAACGGCTGAGAGCCACAAACACTTCAATCTCTTCGGGCCTCGGACACGGAGAACCTACGTAACCACAGTGGCCGGTAACACCCTCAGCACGGCACCAGAGAAGAACACAGATCGCTTGCAAGACCAGGATCCAGCGACCTCGGTTTTCCCGAGTTCGTTTTTGGAAAACCCCGTCTTCTCCTTAACAGGCCGACTTCCCCCCCAGGCGCCCTTCCCTGGGGTGCCGGGTGAGTC
Source organism: Potos flavus (assembly GCA_028534135.1). Lineage (NCBI taxonomy): Eukaryota > Metazoa > Chordata > Mammalia > Carnivora > Procyonidae > Potos > Potos flavus. Next base: position 123,717,374 of record CM052896.1, read on the forward strand.
CCTACGGGAGCCAGCCGATGGCGACACGGACGCCCACATCTGCAGCCGGCGAGGGGACACGGGCGCAGGTGACGAGGGACCCGCACGTCACAGCGCCGAGCTGAAGGCCGCGGCCGGGCCCGAGGCGGGGCCTCCGCCGCCATGTTCCTCCCGAGCTGCACGTCTGCAGGGGACTCACCTTCTCCGCAGACCCGGAGGGTGGAGGCGGCCGCGTTACTCTCCATGGAGAAGGAGCTTTCTTCCCAGTCCGTCCCGATCCACAGGGACCTACATGAACAATACAGATAAAGTATATCTCAGGGATTGGTAGACACAATACAGTTAACTTAAAAATGATTCCAGACAGTAGAGAAACGACTTCCCATCCTTTAGAGGTTCAGTAATGGTTGGGCTGAGGCTTACTACCGGTCGACGGGAGCGCTGGACCCTGGGAGGGAGAATAGAACGTATCGGGGGGTGGGGCCCTCCCTCGACCCCAGAGATCAGAGTCGGGTTCTGATCTTTATCTGATCAAAGGCAGAGAAGTTGCACATTCCCGAAAGTTCTGCTTATTCCTGACACGAGCCGGGTTCCACACCAGAAGCTCAGCCGTCAAACACCGCGGATGGAAGTCTAGTAGGAACACGGCGCGTTAACAACCCTGGGATTGAAATTTTTAAAATTTCAATTTTTAAAATTTTAAAATAAAATCTTTAAACTCCACGTTAGGAAGAAAAATGGAGGAAGGGAGTATTTCGGGGGAGGGAGAGGACCCCTGAGCTCTTGCCTCGTGGCCAGAGAGGAGGCTGTGGCAACACGTGCCGTGTGGCGGTCCCGTTTGCTCCCGGGAGCGAGCCGGAGCCCACCGAGCGGGGAGCAGATGCGGCGGGTTCACGTGGGGCTGGTAATATTGCTTCTGCTTTACTATTTTTAAGATGCCAGAAGACTGCTTTGTCTTTTTCTTTAAAAAAAAAAAAAAAATACAGATTAACTTAAAACCGGTGGGGTAGACATCTCTCCTTTTCTTTCAGGAGGAGAATTTTGGAATCACTTAAAAACTCATCGCCTGGTTCCTCAAACATCATGGCTGCTGACTTGGGTATTTGTCTTTGAGCGTGATGAGCTTCGTGCTGAATACTGATTTGAGGTGTGGTTCACCGCGCTGCAGACTTAAATTGTCCTTCCCACAACTTTATCTGAGAAGCCTGACGGTGGTGACAATCACAGGACTGCTTTCGTTGGGTAAAACTCTGCTATCTGCAATTTACTCTGACAGGCTCCACAATTTTAAGTGCAATTAAATCCTAAGAATTTGCCCAGAAGAAAAAAATTCTATCACATTTAAAAAAAAAAGAATTTAAGAGAAGGTTAAAAAAAAAAAAAAGAAAAAAAAACAGTTGAACAACTAATTTCTAACTGGTTGCTCTTTTATAAAAAAAAAGAAAAAGAAAAATGTAATTTGGCTGAGCCCAGAAATCGGTTTCGGTGTGCAGGCAGCCCTCTCGGCCTGAGAACGGGGCCCGCGGGGGTCACAGCCTGCTGACCGGCTACTCGGCCACGGGTCGGACCCACACCCTCACAGCGAAAGTGGGGTAAAATAGGAACCTTGCAGGAAACAGCCTTCAGAAGCTGCTGTCACCTGATCACCCGTCAGCAGCAGTGGCCGGCTCCAAAGCAGGTGGGGGCTGCCGGCCCGCCTCGCTGCTGTCCACGACCTCACCCCTCCCTCGTAATCACAGAGACGGAACCCAAAGGAACGAGCCAGCCAGGCCTGCCTGCCATCTGACCCGACGCGGGGCCAGCGGGCGGGGAAGTCTTCCTTTGTCACCGTCTAGGGATGGGCTCCGAGGGGGAACTGTCCGACTGCTTGCCTTTGGGGAAATTCCAGTTGCATTTCTAATCCGCAGCCAGGGTCACTGGTGTCTTGGAAAAGGACCCGTGTCCCTACCCCTTCTTGGCATTCCACACTCGAAATCTTTATTCAACAGGAAGTTAATCTGACACTGAAACGGCTACCCAGGTTACATTTGGGAAATCAGATTTTTCTTTAAGAGATGTCAAATTATACCTGATGTTGGGGAACATTTCGTATAAAATATGCATTGAATTCAGTAGAACATCTTGGATGGGGACGGCTTCGAGCTTCCTGACTCTTGTCATCGAGCAGCACAGAACTCAACGGCCCCAGCCATCTGGCCCGCTGCCCCTCTCCACCGCCATCCCACCCTCTCCCCAACTCCAACTAAGGGTTACTGGCCCCCCGAGAGACCCGCCGTTTGGCCATTTTCCCTCCTCCGGGCAGGCCCCTGGCACGGCCCTGACCACACCCTGCAAAGCTCCCCCGATCCCCCGGAGACTTCTACCACTGACAACACTCCAACGACCTTGCCCATCTTTCCCTACCAGGTCCAGAACTCCCTGAAAATGGGGACAACCTCGTGCACTCCCCAGCATCTCACAGGGTGCCTGGCACACGGCAGGGTTCCCAGCGATGTTTGCTGAAGCCTCCTTTCCTTCGGAGCTGCTGAAACAGCGGGCACTCAAAAGCCTCCCGGGTGACACGCCGCCCTTGCTGACGGTCTTCCCCGGCCAGCTGGAAGCCCGGCGAGGGCAGAGACCGCTCACCCCAGTGCCTCGGCCAGCGCTCTGCACCTGGGAGATGCTCAGTAACTGTTCCCTGAATACATGAATTAAAGACAATACTGATACAGAGATCCTGAAAGTATGATTCGAAACCTTCAAGCATCGCTGCATAAGAGAATATTAGGAAATTGTCCGTCGGCGCTTCTCTTTCGCAGGTGCCTGTTAAAGTCTACGGAACTTGGCATTGAACTTGCTGCAACCCAGTATGGTATTGGACCGATCATGCGGTAGGGCAAGAGGTCACTCCATCGACGTGTCGTGGAGAAACGGGATGGGGAGCTGATGCCTCGTGATGGAGAGGGGCACCCCGGAATCCCTGCCCCCACCTCCTGGGTTGTTTGTTGCATTTTCCTGGACAACCCTCTCTTGCCCATCACCCACTGCTGTCCCCTTGCCTCTGTCGAGGCCAACTTACCCCGTACGACTCAGCTCAGCCACTGCCTCCCAAGGACATGTTGCTGGGCCCCTCCTCACCCCCTAAACACACCCGCACTATGCACCTGACACAACATCCCCCCCATAGCCGCCCCCTGTGGCCCTCACTGGGCCTTGGGTCAGGAGGGGACGAGAGGATTTCTTCTTCATCTTCAGAGCAGTGTCTGAGCCCGCTCGCCCCGGGCAGAGTTAGGTCTGCTGTCACTGGTCCCTGCGACCCGTCCCGGGCCCTGGCTCTCTTTTCCCCAGCCTACGCCTTCACCTGCTTCCTCTCATTTTAATCCCACAAAATGAAGTCGATCCTGCCCACATAAGAAGCTGTGTAAACACCCTGAGGTCTCCGGGCCGGGGGGGGGCGCGGGGGGGGAGACCAGGCAGGAGACACGCTAAGTGGAACCTCGGAAGGGACGTCCCCTCGGGGCAGGTGTGGCCTCGGTCTCTGAGGTTCACCTCCCTGTGGTCAGGCCTCTCCCTTCAGCGTGCCAGGTCAGTGGAGGGGGGGCGAGGCCGAATGCCACCGCCTCAGCCACCGCGCTAAGGGACACCTGCTACTTTGGGCAGCTCCGGGACACACACTCCAGCGGCCCCTTGCAGGACTGTCCCCTAAGAGCCGCCGGCCCTCCCGGTCATGTCAGACACGGGGCATGCCGGCCCTCAAAGGCCCTTCCCCCTTTATTAGCATGATTACGGAACCCCGACGGCATGCATCACTGAAACCCAGCCGCTCTGCTTTGAGCACGAGATGGACCCCTGAAGAGTCTGTGCAAAACAGAACACAGGCGTGGTGGGCCTCGGTCCCACGACCGACGCTGTACTTCCCGAAGCGCGTTCCTACAGGTCGCGCACTCGCGTCCAACGCAGCGCACACCCGGACAAAGCATTCCGGTCCTTCCCGAGCACACGCGGCCCCTGTGCACGGAATGTGCTGGTAGAGGCCCTAGAAAAAACTCCAACCCACAAACAGCCCGCGACCTTCTTAGCAAATAAACAAGTGCTAATTGAGAGAGACGCCACATCCCCACTTAAATGGGAATGCTCACGATCTCCGCGCAGAAACGGTCCCGTCCCTTAGAACGCTCGGTGTTTATTATCAGCCCGAAGACGGGCCACAC
>CM052896.1:123721642-123802435 GCA_028534135.1 Potos flavus
TGGCGCTGTGTCCAGCCCTCACCTAGGGCAGGACATGGAAATTAGCCTCGGGTGTTAGTACCGGGCGCTTTTAATACGCTAAAGCAAGGTCCTTAGTCCATTTTTTTTCTAAAGCGTCTGAAAACAGGTAAGCATTCTTGAAACAATGCTGAGGGACCTTGGAACTGGTGCCTTTTTTTTGTTTAAAGGAAAGGGGGGGTTGGGGAAGTGGTCCTATAATCCAGATCCATAATCCCTTACACACACACACACACACACACACACACACACACAAGTCCAAAACTCCAAGAACTCTGAAAACCAAAGTTCTTTCATGTGCTTAGCATACTACCCTGACGGGAGGCCACTTAGAGTCCCCATTCTGTCCCACTTGGGGTGAATATTCATGTGATCACTGTGAAAACACCCGTGTCTTTGATGAGGGAGGGCTTCCTGGCTGTGGACCTCCATACTATCCACTAGACATGATATACTGTATTCCCTTTCTAACATCAGGGGGGGAAAAAAAATCCAAGTTCTGGAAAACACCCAGTGCCAAACGTTCTGTGGACCAGTGTTGTCAAAGTCTGATGTGAGAAGGGGAAAGCAGCGCCCAAACTGGAGAAAATAAGGTCAGGGGATTACAAGGAGCTTGGGGTTACAAGTGGAAACCTTGACCTAAAGCTGCCTCTCCCAAACCCCCAAACACATGGCACCTGTCCCCCGGTCGCTGGCCCAAACCTCACGTTAATTCTGGATTGAACCATAAGTCTGAAGTAGGGATTTCTGTTTTGTTTCTCTTTTTCTCCCCCCAGAAGGACACCAAAATCAGAACGTCAAAATCAGAACATCAAAATACTGTCCAAAACTAACGCGAACAGGATCAGTGTTCAACTATATCCCTGGTCGAAGAGACGCAGCGAGAAGGTCGGATGGCGTCAGGGACGGGAGACGCTTAGACCACCCGTCCGCTTGTTACGGCTCTGCCTCGGGGAGGAAGCTCTTCAGGTCCTTACAACAGCTGGGAAACCACACCACGCGCACGTCTTCACCTGGCAGCCCTCCAGACGCCACTGTGCGCTGCGGGTACACACCTGCTGCTTCTTTGGCCGGTTCTGCCGGCACTCACAGGGACGAGCTGAGAATCGGACACTCCACAACAGAATCCGGGTTCTCCCCTGAAGATCGGGACTCTCGGGGTGGCCCCCTTCAGAAGCAGGACCCCCGTGCAAACGCGCGTCCGCCTGCTTTGGGGAACTTGATCAAGTGGCCAGAAATGATGCCTTTCTCGTGGATGGGTTGTTAACATATTTTCATGGGAATCGGAATGCTAACCTTTCCTCCTTCAAATTCCTGAGAGCGTTGCTTTTCACTTCTTCCTGTCCCTCCGTAAACTGCTAATCTCTTTGTTCCCTGAAGAGTTTCCCAAGTGGATTTGTTCAGGTCGTTTTTGTCTTGTTACTTGCAGCGCGCACTACTGACTGGAGTGAGACTTTTTCCTCCTCTGCGGAGCCAGCCCCAGCACCGGTGTGCCAGCGGGAGGCAGCGGAGGTGGCCCGTGAGAAGGTGCTGGAGGGTCCTGTCCACCTCCCAGACGCCTCGGGGCCACAGGCCTTCGCCAAGACATGACAGCACTTTGAGACTTTCTGAGCCTGTTTCTCAGGAATCCATTCCTTTTCTTGGGCAAATCAAGGATATCCAAAGCAGACCCAACTGTTTGGATTTCTGCATTTGCTTTTGGTTTTTTTCCCCCCACTTTCTACTGCAGTCCAACTGAATCATCCACATTTTTTAAACAATTTGAGATTCCATCTAATCGAAAGAGTTTTATGTCGGTTTGAAAAAGTCCAGGGACAGGTCCTGCGAGTTCGACAGAGAAGCATGTCAGCTTCTCCTGGTGCCTTCGGTGAACGGAGGCATTTGTCACTGGTTTTTTCTCCTCCCTGCTTGCTGAAATGTGATTCTGATTCATAAATCGACACCCGATTGACAGATGGATGGCCTACTTTCTGGGCGCTGGCTGCTGACAGAGCCCCAAGACATGCGTAAAGTGATACCTGCTCTCAAGGGGTCTTCATTGTTTTCTTCTCAACCAGAAACATTCCCAAAGCCAAGCTACAATATGAGAAAAATGAAAGACAGACGGTGTCACCAGGCCCTCCGTGAGAGCCCGGTGGTGGAGATGGTTCCCCAGGAGCCTGACGCAGGCCAGGCCCACTTGGGTCCAAGAGATGAGGAGGGAACGGGGTCTGACAGGTGCGGTCCAGACAGGCAGAGAGGAGGATGCAAGGTGTTTCACGAAGGCAGAGGGCGGGAAGGAAATCTAGAGGCAAGAAAGAGAGAAAGAGTCAGTGAAGAAACCAATGTGGCTAAGGCAGAAGATTGTAAAGCCAGGGCTGGAAGTGCCTGAGGCTGGGATCTGCAGGTCCTGAATCCGGCTGTCTGTCCTTTCCTGCCAGACGGTGTGGACTGGCTGGAGGTGTGGTGTGTGCACAGAACAAGAGGTCAGAGGCCCAGTCACTGGCAACCACAGGGCCAAGAAGGGCAATGAAATGAGAGAAAAGAGGGGCAGATTTGAGAAAATTTTCCAAATCATTGATGACTAATACAAACTACTCAAAAAATAAACATTCAATTTTGCACCCACATTTTTAATTACTCCTTTATGGATTTTGTACACAGCCCACTTCCCCTATAACCCATGCTCATTTCGTTGCCGTCAAAATTGTAATTCCTTAGTTATGAACCTATCACCTATTCCCCTTTCCTAAAACCAATCCAGAAACCACCAGGTACAAACTTCTATTTAATAAAATGAACATCTGTGATGACACGCCAGGAGCAAAATCCTAATTGTTCTAAAACTGGCACTTTGCTTTGACAACCAACTACCTATTTTTTTTTTACAAAAAAAAAAAAGAAAGAAAGAAAATACTTTATTCCTTTAAAACACCTGCTTTCTTTCCTTTCTGATTTCTAAAGGAAGAGATTAATTTTTATTGGCAAGAAGAGAAGTCACTCTCCAACAAAGGAAAAGCTATGCTCTATGGAAGAGTTGCCCTCTATATTAAATAACATACAAAAATATCAACCCCAAACCACAAATCAAAGTGAGGCCAATCCCGTTTTCCCACATGAAAGCCCGCAGTCTGATAACCTCACTCCTTTGGAATTAGGCTGCAATTCTTGCTCCTCGAGGAGGGTGGCCCGCACCACCGGCATTTCTGGACGGCCGGATTTCCATTAGAATCGCCTTCTCTCATTCACTCCCTTCTCCGCCACCCCTCCACCCCAGCGCGGTTATTCAGTGAGTTATAATTTGGCACTAAAATTCAATTAAGCTGAAACTTTGGTCATATGTGGCCTTTTTCTCAGCAACGCGCGATTCCTCCCACCGGGTCTTCCAAACGTTAGCCAATCGATTTGAAAGCGGAGGGAGGTAAAAGTTTACTGAGACCGCGCTCTCCTTTCTAGCAACCGGCTGGACTCTCTACAAACGCAAAGACCCGCAGCGCGGGGTCAGTGCACCAAAGCGCTCCGAGTTTTGACAGCGCTCGCGCGTGGGCCCCCGCGGCCAGGGCCTCGCGCTCCGGCGGCCGCCCCGCGGCCAGGACACCGGCGCGCCCCGATGGCAGTGCGGCTTGCAGGGGGCTCCCGGTGTGAGCCGGACAAAGTCTGTCCGAGCATTGAGACCCCATTGAAGACTGTGGGAGTTTGGGCGGCTTCATGGGATTGTGTTCGGTGCTTCAGGCGCTCCTTTAAAAGATTCCATGGCACCAACGAAACTCCAATAAAAGGGCCTCTCTAATTGCTCTCTGACTTTCTATGAAACTTTCTAAGCTGTGCTGACATCCTCGAATACAACTATGGAATTCAACGGGGGGGACCAAGGGGGTGTGCGCAGAGCAAGCGGTTCTCAGCGAGGCGTGTGCGAGGTGGGGGGTGACCTGGGGGAGGGGAGATGGGGCGGGTGTGAAGTCTGCGCCGGGAAAGAAAAATATGAGTCTTCTCCTTTGTGTGCGGACTAACAGCCGGGCGCGGGAGGTCGGGGCCGGGGTCACGCGGCTCCGAGCTGCAGCTGCTGCCGCGGGGCGGGGGTCCCAGGCGGGCCCCCCGGGCGTCGCGGCCGGCGGCTGCATCAGCATTCCGGAGGCGCGGGCGGCCGCTGTCCTCGCACGACCCCAGCCCGTCCAGAGCGCGCCCCGCTCCGACCCTCGGGGCGCCCCGGCGCGGGGAGCGCGGGCCTGGCGCCCCGGCAAGGTAAGTACCGCGCGCCAGCGCCCCTCACCCTTCGACAGGGCGCGCGGGAGGCCCAGGCCGGCCCCGCTGCCCCGAGCCCCGCGGTCCCCTCGCTCCTGGGGCCCGACGCCCAGCCGGGGACCCCTCCCGCAGCCCCGCCACCGCTGCGCCCGGCCTGGGCCTGGGCCTGGGCTTGGCCTGCAGGGCCCGCGGCGCCTCACTCCGGGCCGGAGAGGACGGAGCCGCCACGGGGCAGGCTCGCCCTTCTCGGGAGGGGCGCTCACGAGAGCACAGGTGACTGCCCAGGCCGCCCGCGGCGGGGGTCACCCTCCCTCCGAACCGCTCCGTGGGCGGCGGCCTTACCAGGGTCCCGGGCCCGGAGCGCTGGCGTCCCTGGGGCCCTGCGCGAGCCCCCGCCGCCCCCTCGAGCGCTCCCGTGCGCAGGCGCGGGCCGCAGGGGGCCAGGCTTCGGCCGGCGTGGGCGCGCGAGCGTGGGCCCGGGCCTGCGACGCTGACCTGCGTGCCCACGCGGTCACCCGAGGGCGAAGGCGCGTTGGGGGGGCGGGGACAGAGATGGCGGCGTCGGCGAGAACCAGGCGCCGGCAATCAAAGGCTGGGGATGGCGCCCGCAGCGTTGCCCACGGCCAGGCCCGGGGCATGAAAGGATCTTTATCCTCGAGTGACACGGCGGCGGTTTCCTCCTGCCTCCCCCTCCCGCGGCCCTAATTGGGGCCGGCTGCTAATGTGATTAAAGGCCAGTTAAATGTTTCTTGGGGCAGATGGTGGGAAGAGGCCGAGACCCCTGCCCCCTCCCCGGGGTCACGCCGGGCCCGCGGTCAGGGAGCCGGTGGTGGTGCCAGTCCCAGGGCAGCCTGGCCGGGCGCCCGCCGATTGTTCACCCCGAGTCGGGGAGGCCGCGGGCGGGCTCCTGGGGCTTTATGTAAGCTGGTGGGCTTGGGGCCCGGCCGGATTTGGGGATTCTTTTCGCACAGTTTCCATTTTCTGGCCTTTGGAACAGTGCCCTGGGCCCTTGGGGCCCTCCCCCTCCGGTGCCCGGCGCCTGCGGGGCCCAGCCGTGGAGGCAGGCCTGGGGGCGCGGGGCGCTGGGGGTCCAGCAGGCTCGGAGCAGTTCGGCTTAGGGTCTCCCCACTGAGGACAGTGACTCAGGATGGTGGTGCTGCCGGGGGCCAGGCAGAGCCCCCCACCCACCGCGCCCCCAGGCCTCGGCGACAACCTGGTTCCCACGTCGGCGGCGGCGTGGGTGGTCTCGCCCTCCCTGGAGGACTGCGCATCGTGGCTGCCCCGGGGCGCAGGGCCTAGGAGCCAGTGTGTGCGCTGCGCCGCCCGCCGCGCCTGCTTCCGAGGGCGCCCAGAGGCCCTGGGGACCCCTCCCCAAGCCTGCCTGACCTGGCGGACGGAGGCTGTGCGCGGGGGTGGCCCCCAGACAGCCCCGCTGCGCCCGGCGCGGAGAAGGCCAGGCAAGTGCCCGGGGCAGCGGAGTCAGAGCCCCGAGACCCAGCCCCGCGGCCCGCTCCCCGCCCGTGGCCCTTTCCCCCCGCGGGCCCGGCCATGCGCTCGCGCGGGTTCATTGCTCGGGAGTCCCCGAGCGGCCAAGAGCGCGGCCCGGCTGAGTCTCTGTGCCTCCGAAGTGGCAAATCTGGAACCCGTTAGGATGGAGGAGGCAGATAAAAGCCAAATGGAAGCCCGGCGGAAGAGTGAGCTCGGGACGGTCCGCCAGGTGGCCTTGGCCGTGCGCTCGGGCGGCGGCGGCGCGGGGAGCGCGGGGCCGGGCGGAGCAGGTGGGACGCGGCCGGACGCACGCCGCAGGCCGCGCACCCTCTTCCGGCCCCCGCGGGGCTCTCCCCACGGCCTCGGTGCGCCGCAGAGGGGAAAAATGCTAGCCAACTGCAAGGCCGCGCGGGGCCGGGGCTGCGGGACGGCGGGAGGGCGCCCAGGGCTGCGCGCGGAGCAAGGGGAAGGCCGCCGCCGGCGCCCCCGGCGCGCTGCGCTCCGAGAACCCGGCGCCACGCTGCCTTGAAAACTACCGTTAACCAAGCAAGCGTGCTTCGGTGGAAATTTTACATATCGGTCGTTTACTTTTTTTCCAATATTTTCTGGAACAGTCTACAGAACTTTCTCACATCTAACAAATGTCAGACTGAACAGATCAGAAAATATGAAATAAAAAGAATGACATTTCAGTTTAAGCGGAGTGAAAGCAAACGGTATTTTTTAATAATATTTTTGCCAGAGTGTATTGTGGATCTAAAATTTTGCCATGTTCAAAATATATCATTTTTTATACTTAAAATACACATTTTGTACATTTTTCAACCCAAAGAAGTAAAGCGTTGAAAAAGCAAAAACCGAGAAACCAAGGAGAGCCCACAGAGAAAATGGTGAGGAACCAAAGCCTGTCTTTCTCCTGCTCCTATTTTTTTTTTCTTTTCCTCCCTAATAGCCTGAAGGAAAATAGAGTCAAAATAAAACAATTTCATATTAAACTAACACATAGATGGAATTCATTCCTTCCCAGATGGTCTGAGGGACCTGGCTGTTCTAGTGGGCTCAGAAAACGCTAGATTCAAGGTGATTTTCTTTCCTTCAGCTGCTCAGAGAATTGTAAACAGCGTCAGCCTCATGATTTGTTTTAATCTGCCTATTGAACACAGATAAAATTAGAATCGTCTTCCACTTGACATAAACGTGGCGCAGGGAAAGTCATCATTTTTTTTTTAACCAAAGGAATATCTGTTTTTGTTTTGTACAAAACAGTACTATTTAGCTAGTCTGTAACAAACCGAGTGACCTTGCGTTTGTTTAAAATGGCAAATGTTCTAATGTCAGTAACCCCGATGGCTGTAAAAAAAAAAAAATCAGTTTTTTAAGCTCATCTTCCATTTGCTCTTTTCCAGTGATCTTGTGTCAACAAGCAAGTAGCATAGAGTAAAACAAATAATTTGTGTGTTCCTGGTAAATAACTTTTTGAGTCTCAAAAAATCAGAAATACGTCAACTGCTGCTTTTTAGGAATAACCTTTAAACTGGACAGGAGAGGGGAAAATACGGTTTTGTTGACACTGGGGAAACTGGCCGCACTCTGTGAGGGGCAGTGCCGCTGGACGGGAAGGGCTGGTGATGTGAGGCCCTAGGTACACAGGGGCACCTCTGCAGACACAGCTCAGCCCCCTTAGGTTATGACACGGGTGATGATGTCATGAGCCAGACAGGTCCCCTGTGCACCTGCAGTGGGGGAGGGGCCCCGGACCGTGCAGCCCGGACCCACACCCGCCTGGTCGCGTCCTTGTCCCATCTGGAGGACCCTCTCCATTTTACAACCTTTTCTCTCCTTTTTAAATACTCGGTGCTGGCCCGCTCAGCAACATGCCCGGGGACCCGCTTGTCATTTTCACACACAAAGCCAAAAGTAACCAAAGTCTAGAGCAAAACTTAGGATCAGAGAAGGCCCCGGGCTTCTTGGTCACATCGGCAGCCCGTAGTCTGAAGAGCAGGCCAACCAGGGGACATCTTTGTTCACATCCCACAAAGGCGACTGCATGTCCAACCTCGGGCCCGATTACGCGGTTGCATTTCGGTGTGTGTGAGAGCGTTTGGGGGTTTTTGTTTGTTTGTTTCCATCTTTGTTTGGTTCTGTTTCTCTGGGAAAACTAAGGTCCCCTTCGTAGCGCTTGGGTCCGCCCGCACAGCCAAGGGGAAATCCAGCCAGGACAGGAGGGGGACGAGGCCTCCGCCGGGATGCCAGTTTGCTCCGTGCCTGTTTATTACGACTGAAGGTTTCAAGGTGCCTCAAATTGCCCAAACCAGAGGCCCATTCCCAGGAGGGAATCGAAGGCTTCACTGCCACGAAAAGGCCCCTGCAAAGTTTGTCCAAGAATCTTCCCAGCCTTCCTCGTGGGGGTGGGCCCCTGACGCTCTCCAAGGAACAAAACAGCCAACTCACATATTTTGAACATCCAGAATGTTCAGTGATATTTAGTAAAGTAGACAGCTGGCCTCTGGCCTTGGAGACCTCAAAACAGCATGGCCATAATAGACAGAAGAAGTCAGTGTCTGTGCGAGCTTGGGGGAAGGGAGGGGAAGAAGAGTGCCCCGCAAGGTAGGGAGGGTACATCTGAAAATGTCCACCCAGGGGTTTGTGCCCCATATCCGGGGCTCAGTGGTGGGGGCAGGACCATCGGGAGGACGCCCAACAGATCCGGGGGGCCAGCCCCACACTCTAGCCAGAGTTAGCTCCTGATCGGAAAACAAATCTGATAACCCCAAAAGCCTTCCTCCAGGTGTCCGTTGCTGGCAGGAGGGAGCTCAGACTGCTTCCCCAACAGGCCTCCCAGCCCAGCCCAGCATTTCTCGGCCCCTGCCAGTGTCATTGCCCTGACATCCCTCTGCTCCCCAAGACGCTCTCCTCGGCCACCAACGTTGGGTCAGGGACGGGAAGGGCGCTCACACTGCCGGCTCCCCATAACTACATGGGGTTCAGTGCCTCTCAGAGCAGGCCAGCCTGGGCCTCGCTTTGGGGACCTCCAGAGCACCCCTGGCCTGCAGGTGAGGAACCCTGTGGGATCGCAGTCAAATCTCGACACCCCGACCTCTCAGACCCCACACAGCGGTGCCGCCACCTTGCTGAGCCAGCCCCATTGGTGTGCGGGTGGGGGCACATAGCGGAAATCCTCCAGCACGTCCTGGCTCCTGTCCTGTGCCCAGCACTGGCGTTCTTGTTCGGAGAACAAAGGCCCGGAGGCCCCTGCAGAAGAGAGAAAGGCTGAAAGCAGTGGCTTTCAAAGCTTGCTGACCGTGGCCAGCGTAAGAAATACATTGTGCGTCTCAACCCAGGGCACACAGAATGGCTACGTATAAAATAAGCCAGGAACCGTTTATACACGTCTAACGGAACGTTTTCACCCAAGAACACTTCTCTCTCCCTACATCGTGAACCCTGATGTTTGTTACCCCGTTTCACGTCTTCTCAGTGACGGCAGCCACCTGCTGAAGCGGTCCCATGACCCTGGTGGGTCGGAGCTCGGTTTCTGCAGAGCTGAGGCTGTGCGGGCTGCAGGAGCTCGGACTCAACCCGGGGCCACCGTCGGTCCCCGCCTGCCAGCTTTGCGTCCCCCTAGCCCAGCCCTGGAGTCAGACCATCGTGCGGGGATTCCTAGAGCCGTGACGCTGGGGAACTAACCTCATTCCACTGAGTTTCTTTCTCTTAGAATGGGGGTGACAGCGCCCACCTCCTAGGGTCACAGGGAGGTTCGAATGAGTGCACCTGTCCCTTCCGTTCCTCTGCCTCTCGGCTGCACCTCTGGTCCTGCCCAGGATGCCGGCCCCCGGCTGCCTGCCTCCCAGTGGGATTCTCCCCCTGCCGGCTCTGCTCCCGGCTTCCCTCTGGGCCACCTCCTCCTGGGTTCCCACTGCGGGGTTCAGTCCAGCTCAGCCTCCACCAGGCCCCGATTAAGTGCTGCTGCCCTGATGGAACGCCAGGTGCTGTCACACACCCGTGGACCGCCAGCTGTCGGCCGGGAGCTGCGGCAGCTTCCCCAACCGCCCCCGAGTGCATCCTTGGACACGGGGGCTGCTCCTCTCCTCGTGTTGCAGATCAAGTATCGGGGGCCTGGAGGGGTGCCGCGCAGCTAGTAAAGGGAGGGCTGGGGTTAGGCCGGCTCTCCTGGCCTTGGAACATTGTCCCACCCCGCCCGATGCACAGCCCCTGATCCACGCCCCGTGCCCTCCCTGGGGCCGGGCAGAGATGACTCCTGCTTCGCGCTCTCTCCCCAGCCGCCCATGGGCGATGGCTCCTGTCCTGGGGCTGCGGGGTGCTCCATGGGGAAGGACGAGGAGCTCCCCCAAGTCACAGGGGAAAGACTTCCCTGGCCCACCTTCACCTTCTCAGCCCTGAGACGGCTGACTTCATTTTCCTTTGAGCGGCCCCTGCCCTTGGGGGCGGAACCACAGTCTTCCCGCATCCCCTCGCCGGGCTCGCTCAGGGCTCCAGTGACGCAGTCACACACATCGGGCCAGGATGGCTGCCCTGCATTCTCTGCACACGGGCACACGTGTAGGCAAGTATGCACGAACTCACGCGTGCACACACACATGCGTGCAGACATACACATGCGTGCAAACACACACACACACACACACACACACACTTGCCATGTACATTTTCATTGGCAAATTATTCTCACACCCTTTACCACTCCAGCCTTCCTATGATCAGTAAATAAACATTAGGAAATAGACAGCTAGCTTGCTCTTGAGGGGGGGCAATAAAATTTTGGGGAAACATGGAAATTGGGGGAAGGCCTCTTCCCCCAAGTTTTTTCAGGTTTTATGAGTCTCCCATGGCCCTGATGTGGGAGGTCGCTGGGCGGGGAATCTGTGTGTCCTTCTGTGGGCCCGGCCCTGCTGCAGACACCCAGGTCCCTGCCCGAGGAGCCGATGTTCTAGTGGGAGACAGCCCGGCAGGCAGAGGAGGCAGCTGGGATGGACCGTGGCTGGGAGTAGGCGGTGGTCGTGGAGGAAAGTGCCAGCAACGCTCTGGAGGAATGTTCTGGCACCTGTGTATGCAGAGGCCTGATCCTGGACCAGGTCCAGGACACAGGAGCAGGAAGGAGCTGGTCGGGCTGCAGCAAGAGGCAAGTGGCAGAAGAAATGAAAAGGAAGGAGGAATGATGGGTCTCTCTGGCCCTCCAGCCCTGGACATGCCACCTTTCCCTCCCCCGCCTCCCAGCCCAGGGGCACTGCGGGGCCCTCCCCCAACACCCCCAGCCCACCCCGCCTCTCAGGGCTGCGGCAAGGTCACGGCAGCCCAGGTCCATGCGCTCTGTAGAGCCAGCCCCGTGTGGCTTCTGCAGTCTGTCCCTCTGAGTCAATTTTCCCTTGTAAGGATTTTCCCCTTTCTTGTTTTGTTCCTCTGACAGCTTTTTCTCTCTTTGAAGTTGCTCTTGTATGATCCAGCTGTTCTGGCCTGCCATTTTCCTCCCTCTCGGGCCCTTCTCGGGGGGGGGGGGGGTACTGAGATCAGTGGACACCTCTGCCACCGCTTTCTCGTGGCCTTCACCGTCCGTCTGCCCGCAGGGGCGGAGCCCCGGAACACTGGAGGGACCATCAGAGCACTGACAAGGCTCACGCTCCGGGCTGTGAACTGCAATGTGGGGAGGCTCCGGCACCCCCATTCCCCACGCACAGACGCGTGCATGCACGCGCGCACACACACACACACACACCTGTGGTCCCATGAAGAGAACCGTCCCCATCCAGGAGTGAGCTGCCCGGCACCCGATGCCTTCTGAGGCTCGTTCTGACCCTGGGCAGCGGGGCACAGGTGTTTCCCTTGAATCCGTCCGCCTGGAAAGCAGGTGCCAGAGACCTGGGCTTCTGCAGTCCTCCCTCCCGGCCCCCCGCCCACCGACGGCCAGCTCAGGTGTGCCGCTCACCTTCAGCATCCATGAGTGTTGCCATCTGCCCACTGTTTCCGCTGGACAGCTCTTCGCGGTGTGTGCAAGCATTCTAGAAAATGCTCTGAGCTCCACGGGGCCCCGGACCATCAGCGATGATAGAGCCGGCTTCGCAAGGCAGACAGGCAATGTGCACAGAGGCGAGCAGGCTCCTCTGAGGGGTGGGGACCCGGCCCTCCCAGCCTCCCGCTGGCCCGCTTGGCTTTCCCAGGTGCCCTGCCCACCTCATGCTTCCCTCTTGCTTTCCGTCCCCCCTGCCCGCTGGACTTTGGATGCATTTTTTTTCCCTTGCTGCCAACCTGTCACCTTGGTCACTGCCTTTCCCCCAGTGCCTCCACCAATATATTTTCCTCTGAGGTTTTCCGCCAGCATAACCCTCCAAAGTTTTTGCTTTAGTGTGCAGTAATTTCATATTCTTAGGGGCACAAAAACCCCAAAGCAAAAGAATGCCTGATGGCAGCAGGTGCCCGGGTGAAGTGGGGACCGTGTGAGCCCAGCCACCCCGCCCGGAGCTTGCTGAGCTACATGTCCAAGCAAGACACTCAAAGTGCGTCCCCAAACTTCAGTTCAAAGCACACCTGATTTGGAGTCTGATAAAGTCAGGGACCCATAAAAGGAGGAAATTCCTCAGAGGGCATCTAGCCGGGCCCCTTATGACCATGGTAGCTCAGAGAGGGAAAGGACCAGCCCAAGGTCACACAGCCAGATGCTAATGTGGTAAGACGGGGGTGGGAGGGCTCTCGGCTTCTGCTCTGGCTCGTTAGGCACGGCGAGCAGTGACCCCACTGTCATGAAAGGTGCGATTTACACACCAGTCTGGGCCAAGCATTCGCCGTGTGGGGGTACCAGCATGCCTCTGCCTCGCCACACTCCTCTGAAGAATCCACCCCTTCCCCGGCACAGTGAGCACAGTCTATACCAAGCAAGGAAGCCTTCCGGGCCACACTCCCTGGACAGAGCTCTGTGCTCCAGTCCGGCCCCTGCCATCAGACTCTGTCAAGAATTTGAAGTAAGTACAGCTGCTGAATCAGCCTGAGCCGGGCCTGGGGACATGAGATCCCACAGATGCAGAGGGTGACATCTTTGTGTAGTAAATCATACGTTTTCAGGAGCACCCCGGCCCCCCTCTATGCCTCTGCCCCCCCAGGGGCCTTTTTGGCCCCCCATCAGTGAAGCGAGGCCCTGCTGCTCCAGGGGTGGGATGAGACCAGGGCTGGGGAACAGAGGGGGACGTGATGGAGGCAGCCTGGGCCCCAGAGGGCGGGATGAAGGCTCCCGCACCTGGGAGAGACTGATGCTGAATGCCCAGGGCGAGGGTTCCACCCCCGGGACCACCTCTGTGGCCCAGACACACCGGCCTGTGGCCCCTCCCAGCTCCAGACCCTCCGGGACACCTGCGTCCATCTCCTCGCACTCCCAGAATGAATGACCGAAAGCTGGGCGATTTAATGCGACAGTCCGTCGCATTTCTGGAGGCCGTGAGTCTGGGACCAGGGTGTCTGCGGGGCCGGACTCCCTCTGAAGCCTTCAGGGGAGGGCCCTTCCTGGCCTCTTCCTCACAAGGACACCGCCATTGATGGTTTAGGGCCCAGTGATGGGTTTAGGCCTGTATGATCTCCACTAATCACGGCTGCAAAGACCGGATGTCCAAATAAGGTCATTCCTGAGGCTCCAGATGGATGTGAATTTCTTGGGGGAGGGGAGGACATGATTCAACCAGACACAACCCCCACGCTCTCTAAAGAAGGGAGGTCCCCATATACCTTGAGGGGCCACCGGGTGTGAAGACAACGCGAGGATTCCACGACAGGCCAGGCTGGTCGTGTCAAACCAGGGCGGCGATGATGTCAGGCGAGCCAGGTTCGAGGGGAAACTGAGGGCCTGCGGGAAAAGGGCAGGAGCGAGGAGCAGAGGGGAGCTCCAGAGAGAGAAGCTGCCAGCCATCTTCCTGTCCCTGCTGCGTGTGGCCTCCCTTTCCTGGCGCTGGTTTGCGCGGCGCGGTAGACATCCACGGTTCCGTTGGCCCCAAACCCCAGGGTTTTCCTTCCCCACTGTGGTCCTTAGAGTTCGGGCGGGGCCGGGCCAGCGGGGCTCCTGGCCAGGTGCGTGAGCCGTGTCCGGCCCGGCGGCCTGTGCCATCCCTCTGCACACTGTGGTTGCCCACTCGGGACGCGAGGGCGGGGCCGGGCCAAATCAGGGCTCTGAGGGGGCGCTGAGATTGCTGAATGGCAGAATGACCTTCGGTGTCACCTTGCCACCTTGTGGGGGAAGCCGACCGCACAGTGACAGGGGTCTGGCCGGACGCCGAGTGCAGAAGGATGGACACAGGCCGTGACATCGTGCGAGCCAGGGGGTCCCGCTGAACTGTGGACCCCTCGATCACAAGAGCCAGTCAGTTCCCCTGAAGCCAGCCGGAGGGGAGTTTCAGCGCTAACCGGCCACACCTGTGCCCCCCCCAGCCCTGGCCACCTGCAGGGACCGAGTGTCCCAGAAGGCGTGTCTGACTCAGTGCCGAGTGTGCACATAGCGCCCCGTCCACCCTCAGTCCCCAGGAGGGCCACGGACGTGCGCCAGGGCCGAGGCCAGAGCCCGGGTCTCTAGCACAGATGGCCAAGACCACGTCCCCGCTAGAGACCCTGGGCCGCCGGGCTCAGCCCACCGCCGCCGTGGAAGTGCCCGGCGATGCGCAACTGCCAGGGCTGTCTAAGCTCCTCGGTCCCCGAGCTCCGAGGCCCCCAGGCCCTGCATGTGTGGCCTCCCTTGTAAGGCGGCCGCTAGAAGCCGCGGTTCCGGGAAATAAGGGTGGAGTTAGGGGGCCCACGTGGGAGAGAAGACTCCGTCTGCAAGCTGAGAGACGTCAAGAATGAGGGGAGCCCGCGGTGGGGACCGGGCGGCATTGCTGCTCTAAGTCCGGCCTCGGGGGCGAGGGGTCTGCCTTGTGACAGAGGGACATGGGGCGCACTCCAGGTCTTCGGTGGCTGCCGGCCAGACCCTGCTGCCTTCTCAGCCCCTCAAGGTCTAGCTCCGTTCTGTAAAATGAGGCCCTTGGTCTTCATGAGTACCCTCCATTACCAAGTTTCCAAGGGTCTAAAAATCAAGGTCACCAATCAGTAGGAGGCTTGGGGCTGGAGCCCACCGCTTCCCAGGTGACCATCAGGAGACTGGCCAGAGATCGGGTGCGCGGGTCTCCACGGAGACAAGACCCCCAAGACCCATTGGTCTGTCCTTCCTCTGACCTGAAGCAGGAGCAAAGCCAGGAAGAAGCCCATCTTGAAGGCCTGAGGTCCTCTAGGCCACCCCCATTGTTCTACAGAGGGGAAACTGAGGCCCGGGGGGGTCCTCGGGCAAGGGCAGAACTGGACGCCTGCCCCACCGCCATTGCCCGTGGGAACTTGTTCCTCATGAGCGCCCAAAGTGGCCTTCCCGCACCGGGCCGCGGGGGGACCTGTGGTCACCAGTGGCAACGTCACCCTCTCAGCAGCCAGGTGACGACTGCCAGGTCGAGTGTGTGCAGGATTGGGGACAGGGTCATCGTACCAGGCCGCCTTTGGGGGGCCGGGCCGACAGGAGACGCTTTGGTCCCCGGCGGTCTTCGGCTTGTGTCTTGTGCGAATTAGAGGTCCTTGGCTACTTTGACTCGGTTATGGAGAAACTATGACGGAGAAAGAAGTGGTGTCCTCCCCTCCAGCTTCGGGTCCAGAGCATCAGGGCGGGCCCTGCGGGGGGCCCGGGGGACACTGAGAGCAAGGCAGCCCCTCTCCTGGCCTCACTTGGCCCCCCATGAAATGAGGACTTGGACCAGAAATTGTCCAGGGTCGCCCACCTCCCATGTTCTGGAAACCACGGGAACTGGCACTGATCTGGAAGCAAGCGCCGGTCCCCCCCCCCCCCCCCCAGACCCCTGAGGCTTCACTTTCTGGAATCCTGGTGTTCTCTTCGGTTTTCTTCCGAGGGTCCCAGCATTCTATTTGGGGGTGGGGGGTTAAAACGGCATGACCGTCGTTTCTCTCTTTAATACAGAAAAACGCAGTCGAGGAATGGAAGGCTGTTAGGCCCCTCCAGAGACCCCTGGTGAGGTTTTCTAAAATAAAGGCATACTTGCAGCCGGAGAGGGGCCCCAGAGGGCACGGAAAAGGTGAACAGTGGAAACCCACAGCCCGCGGCCTGAGGCCTCGCCTCCAGCAGCCCAGCAGAGAGGGGCTCGCGGCCTGCACCCCCACACCCCCGGGCAGGGCCCTCACCTCCCCAGACCTCGCTATCCTCGTCGGCAGAGGGGGCCGAATGGTAATACCCACCTCCCGGACCCTCTAAGGACCTGGTGAGTTATAGGCCCTCGGGCTCCTAGAGCAGAGCTCACACGGTGGGGGATGGGCTCCCGGAACTCGCCCCCAGCGCCACCGCCATCTCTCTCTTCCCCCTTTCTTCACTCAAAAAGGATTAGACTTTGTTTAGCATCTTGTTTTCTTTGCCCTGTTTATTCTAGAGACCTGTCCGTCCCAACACGTGCGGGCAGACGCACCTCCCTCTCGCTCGGGAGCCTTTCGGTCCACGGGCCCACCCTCTGTCCCTGTTTCCGGCCCCGGGGCCACCAGGACGTCGGATTCCCAGAAGCGTCCACTCCGGCCCACACTGTGTATGCATTTTCAGCGTGGCTGGATTCACGCTTCCATGGTCCGGCGTCCCCCCCGCGAAATCCCCTGCCAGCCCAGGGATCACTGCGGTCTGGGTAGTTTCCCATCTGGGCCAGGCACCCCTCGGGGACAGCCTTGCAAAGCGGCGCGGGGATCGCAAGGGCCGCAGCGATGCGGCAGAGGCACGGAGACCGGGGGTGGGCTCCAGCGCTGAGGGACGTCTCAGGGACCCCGGGGGGACAGCAGGAGCCACAGCCAGCAGCCGGGTGCTCACGCCCATCAGGCCTGGCCTGGCATCGGGCTCCCGGGACGTTCGGTAAAACGAGCACCTGCCTTGCACCTGGGAAGTCAGCCGGGACGCTCACAGCCCGCTTTCTCTGAGCCTCTCCCGAGGCAGCCCTCTGCAGCCCGGGGCTGGCCGGGACGCCTGCCCTGGGCCCCTTCGGGGGGCCTGCGGAGACAGCCCGTTGTGTGGCCTCATTAGCAGGTTCAGCCGTGACCTCAGAGAGCCGGCAACTTGTGGAAACAGCCAGACGCCGCTCCGAGCCAAGCCCAGCGGGGCTGCTGCTGGGGCCAACCCAGGTCACCCATTCGAGTGGCCACAAAACAATGAAGCCCATCTGCCCCTGCACCGTGACTGGCCTGGAGAAGCTTCCAGAAGAGAGGCTGCAAACCTGTTTCCAGTGAAGGTGGCTCCGCCGGGTAAGGGGGCAGCCTCCAGGGTGAAAGGGGACTCGTTGGGAAAGGCCGAAATTTAGCTCACCGGTTAAGACGGTCACATGCTGGGTCTAATCGCCTGCTTGGACGCGGGTCGGGCTGCAACCGCCGGGCTCGGCCACATCCGTGGCTTTGCAGACACTGTTCCCTGTGCTCCGCCCACCTGGCCCTTTGGCGCCTTCACCCCTCCTGTGGCCGCTGAGCCATGGCCTCGTCCTCCAGACAGATGATGAGCCTCCGGAGGTCACAGCTCGTGTCTCTCCATGTCTGCGTCTCTGTAGCCCAAAGCAGTCGTGCCCGCTGACAGGGATTTCACTGGAGGAAGGGCGACGTTTAGAGCAGCCTCCGGACGAGGTCATCGGAAGACCTGGGGCCGGGGCCCGAGCCAGCCACAGGGCCCGGCATCTCGCACCTCAGTTTCCTAACCTCTGAAATGGGGTGCTGGGAGCACAGGAATCCAAGGCCCCCTCCGATCCTGTCATTTGTGGGTTTTCTCATGGCGGAAGCCGGAGGGTGGGAGAGGGCAGGGGAGGCCGAGCGCCTGTGCCCCGTGCGCAGCGAAGGGACAGCCCCAACCATAGCCCCCAGGATAGTTCCCAGACCCCACGGTGCCCCCGGTAAAGGCGGCAGAGGTGCGCGCGAGGGCACGGGAGGACACGCTTTCACTGACCGTCCAGCCCGGCAAAGCTAGAAACCGTCAAAAAGTAAAAATTCCATTTGTAAACAAGATCGAATTATTCGATTGTGAAACCAGGGTCCGTGGAATTTAAAATAATTTAATATGAAACAATATCATTTGAAATGCTGGCCAGCCAAGGACCTGGGGGCAGGGGAAGGGGGGGATCTAGCCTCCTGTGGCCGGACACGTGGAACCCAGCCTCAGGGAATAACAACAAGTCACCGGTCAACAGGCGAGGCTGAGAGTCGAGCGCATGGCTAGCCGGGATGGGGCCCCTGTCCTCCTGGGGTTCACGGTCGTGATAGGCAAGCAAGACGCCAGCCGTTTAAAAAGCAGTGCCAGGGAACCGGGGGTCTGGTTAGATGGCATATAATCCAAACCAAAAGGGAGGCCGGATGAGGCCAGATGGGGCCCCGGGGAGCGCACGCCCGGGGCCCTCGCGGGCGCCATCCGGGACACTCCAGGCGGTCCCCGATCGTGGCGAGGAGGCACAGCGGAAAAGGAAAGCTCAGAAGAGAAACAATGAACGCTTCTGACCCCGGCTCTGTCTGCACTGCCTGCGTGACCTGGGACAAGCAAGCCAGTCCCAGCCTCTGTTTCGTCACCTGTGGAATGGGACTAATCCCAGTCTTCACTCCCTGGGGACAGTGAGGGTCAAAAACCCTTCACGTGCCTTCCCCTGAGAGCCAATGTCCCCGATGGACAGGGCCGCTCCAGGTACAAGGTGTGACGCACTTGGCACTGTCAACAGATGCCCGCGGGCGGGAGGCACGGGGCAGGTGCCCCGGCCGCCTGTGCGCGAGGCTGGCTCGGGATCCCAGCCGCGGCGCCCGCCGGGGCGCCTGCAGAAGGATGGTAGAGGCAGGACCCAGCAGATCCTGGTCCAGCAGTCCCCTGCCTCCACGCGTCCTGCCTCAACACAAACACGGTCGGGAATATTTCAGGACTGTGCAGGAAAAACAAACCCAGGGAACCCAGACGCAGAGACAAATGCTAACTTTCATGTCACATCCAGAAACCACGTGTCCATCAAGCCACCTGCAGGCTCGTGGCTCAGCAGGGAGGCGCAGGCTTGCTGTGTTTAGAAACCCAGCTAGCCGTACAGCTGGGGCGCCAGCTCCCTCCAGCCTCCCAGACCCTGCGCCCGCCGCGGAGCAGCCCTTGGGGCTGCCTGGGATTTCGGCGTGGGGACAGGCACAGGTGCCTCTGGGTTTCACATCACCTGGGCGTCAGTGGGGCGGAGTGGGAACTTTCCAGCACTGCGGTACCACCTGGGCGCCTCTCCCCGCACAGAAGGGTCTGGAAAACGCCCCAGGTCGCCTGGCCAGGGAGTAGCAGAACTCACACCAGGCCCCCTGACTCCCCAGACACATCTTCCTCCCCCGCCGCCCCGGGCTCCCCAGCCGCCGTCCTGCTCATCCAAACCAGCTACCGATGGCCTCAGGGCGGGCTCCAGATCCCTCCTACCCTCCGAGACAGCGATGCTGAGAAGTGTTATTTTTATTCGTCCCCAAGCCTTGCCAGATTACATTGTCAAGGCCAGCACTTTGGAGATATTCCCTGGGTTTCGCAATTCACGCGGTGACTAACACATGTTACATTTTGCAAACCTCTCCTGGTAAAAATTTAAGCTGAATTGTAAATACATAAAAGTCTCGATGTTAATGGGGTGCATGATTTCACAGTGGCTGTTTTGTAATCCCAAGGTTCAGAAAGGATGTGGAATTCTATAAAAATGGGTAACAAGCTCCCGCCCAAAGCTGCCCTTTGAAACCATCCCTATGGGCAGCAAAGCAGCCCTTACAGTGGTCCGTCGTTACGTAAGTTACAAAATCGCTCCGAGTTTCCTGCCTCCGACGGGCCCCGGACGCTCCGTGGGTAGATCAGAGCAGGGCACGGCAGAGGTCCACAGCAGAGAATGGAGACCCTCCGTGGAGCATGAGCCCGCGCTCGTGGGTGGGATGCCGGGCATACGTCACCAGAGACACGGAGATGTCAGGTTGTGATAAGGGGTAGAGCAGGAGCCCATCCCAGGCCCCATGCCTCTCTGCCGTATGGGAGACCCCCGGCCGTGCCCATCACGCCCACCGCCCCTGCTCCTGAGCGCCCCTGTCGCCGGTCACTCGCTCTGCACCCACGTCGGCTGATTACACCTGGGACAGTGAGTGCGTAGGTGGACAAGCGGGTCTCTGTTGGAGCATCGGAACTAGGACGTGAGAGAGGATGGGGCGGATGGCAGCAGGGCACATGTTCCCGTGCACGCAGGAGTTGGCATAAGAAGGTGACGGGGAGACGAAGAGGGGAGCAGACAAGTCGAGAGGGGCGCAGAGTGGCCATCGGCTGTGAGGGAGGCTGGTAAGGGAGTGGGCCCAGGGCTCCCCCGGCCCCTGCGGGTTCAGGTGGGTGGCAGGCATCCAGAGGGCGGGCAGAGCCTTCGGGCCCCGCCAGCACCTCCCTCACACCCCCGATTTATTGCCTTGGTGGATAACGCTTATCAGTCTGTAGTTACCCTGTTTCTTCTTTCGTTTACCATTCAAAGCCGGTCCCCACGCTGGACTGTAGACTCCGGGCATTCAGTGGCCTGTCTGGCTGGCTCCCCGCCATATCAGCAGAGCCCGGCCCAGTGTCTGGGCATAGTGGGCGCTCAATAATTGCTCGTTGAATTCACGCATCTCTGAAAGAACCAGAGAGCCACCCTATTCCAGCCGCTGCACCCCTGTGGGTAACCGTAAGAAGTTGGACCAGAGGCAAGGGCTGCTCCGCAGACGGGCAACATGGGGGTGGGGCAGGGGCTCCCCCATCCGCAGAAGGCTCACCTGGGCCGTGCAAGAGCCAGGAAGTGGCAGTGCATATCGAGACAAGTGTACAATTCAATGAAATCCAGGATGAGCACTGATTTTCTCCCAAGTTCACGGCCGATCTGTCTGGGATTCTCCTGGGGCCCCAACCACCACTGAGCTGCCTGCCAAGCCCGGGGACTCGGGCCATCAAGGCACAGTCTACTCGATGCTGTGAGACCCCTTGCTGCCAGCATTCCGGTAACCTGGACATCTGCAACCCCGCGGTTGTTGCAATAAAGCTAAAAAAAAAAAAAAAAAAAAAAAAGTCCAACCAAAGATAAAAAGTGGAGAAGGTGCTTTCTGAAGAAACGTTCACGGCTGTGGAAGAACTCAATTCGGGAGGGTCGCACGTGGTTCTTTTTTGTGCTACCTAAGTGGGCAGGGCACAGCCCAAGCCCTGGAGACACCCATGTGGGCGGTGAAACCGTGGGAGACACACCCAGAAGTGACCACACTACTGTGGGATTGTGACATAGACACAGAAACAGCCGCACGTCCGGGGCCCGGGCGGGAGGGACCGGCTCTAAATGGAGGTCATCCGGGGGTCCCCAAAGGAAGGAAATTTCCACTGTCTCTCGTCATTTTAATTCGGCAGCTCTAGAAGACCTGGCATAGTAGAGCCAACGGAATCACTCAGCTTTCGGTAACAACGAGCTCGTCTAGGTCGTGCGGGGAAGTGCTTTAAAGTTATTCTTTCTTTTCTATGATAACAACCACTCACAGTGCTTGAAAGGACATTTTCCTTAATTCAATTACCAAGCGAGCTAAATGCATTTGCTGGAGATAATTAAGAATCTTTATAAATATAAAACAATTATCCCATCAAAATACAGAGCTCGATGTTATTATTCAAACTAGCTTTTCAATCAAGCCCCCCTCCTTTCAAAGCAGTTCCAGAGCATTCCAGGCCCGCCTTCGCTGGTCTTCCCAGGCAGAGGTGGCTGTGTCCAGGCTCCCCGCATCAGGCCACGTCGTCCTGCCCATGACACGAGTGTTTGCCCGCGTCCACCTCACTCCCTGGACCACGAGCTGCCCGTGGCCGAAGCTCTCCCCGCTCACGTCTCGGGCCCTCGCCTTGGCCCAGAGCAGGTATCAAAAGACAACGTGACATGGCCCAGAGGAGCCTGGGGAGACAAGATGACCGCGCTCAGCGCGTTCCCCGGCTCGGATGCGGAGCAGAGAGAGAACGTCGGCGGGACGACTGGGGACATCCAAATCAAGTCTGGAGTCAAGTTGCTGATGGACCAATGTCAGCTTCTCGGTACTGGCACACGTCCCACGGTGACCCGGGGGGAAACTGGCTGAGGGGCGTATGGGAACTCGGTACGGTCTTCGCAACGTCTCTATAAATCTGAAATTATTCTAAAACTAAACATTTTTATTGGGGTGCCTGGGTGGCTCAATCAGTTGAGCGCCCAATCTTGATTTTGGTTCAGATCCTGATCTCAGGGTCCCGGGATCAAGCCCCGTGTTGGGCTCTGTGTTCGGCTAGCAGTGAGGTTGAGGATCATCTCTCTGCCCCTCCCCCCACTCCTGTGCACGCACACTCTCTCTCTCAAATATATCTTTAAAAAAAACCTTTTAAAATTAAATGTTTATTAAAAAAGCAAAGGCTATAATGTGACTGAACACACAAGTGGAAAGGCAGATTCACTACTGCTCAGTGCTCCCCATCTTTAGAAGCCTGCGTTGGACCCCCCCACCCCCAACTCCAGGGCAGGAACGGCAATGTTCTCTCGCATGCGGGGGCTGGGAAAGGGGGGGCACCCTTCTGCCAGAGCCGTGTTTGACGTCAGGGGCACCGCAGCCGTCCACAGCCCTACGGTAACGAGCATCATCCGCACGCCTCCCGAGAATCTGACCTCCAGAGGGGCCGGGCCAGGTTACAAACCCTCGGAGCTGCATTGTGATGCTCACGGCCACACCATAATGATGTCTACATTAAACATTTTTTTTTTTATAAACTCTCAAATAGTCAACATTTTTCCGCAGTCGGCAAAATCAAACTGATGTTTGCAAGCCCCTTAGAACGGCGTCGAGACTTAGGCTTGCACGGCGCCTGGCGGACCTAATGGGGAAGCGAGGTCCCCGGGCCACACTTCCCGGCTAAGTGACCCAGAGCGACTTCCTTAACCACCGCATCTCTGATCCGTCCCTTGAGAAGCAGGGATAATGATGCCTGCCTTGCAGGCTTTTATGAGGACTGCCCGAGTTAATGGGTGTGAAAGCCCTCATCGAGCCCGGCCCCCAGGAGGAGATCGATAGGGACCAGCTGCCTTTCTGAAACATCCCAGCCATCCGAGCGGACCACAGCATTTCCAGCTTCTGAGCATTCCCGAGAGAGCCTCGAGGGGAGTCAGCCCACTAGGCCTCTTGATTTTATTCCACAGCTGTCTCGTTACCTGCAATTAGAAGTACCTGAAAGGCGCCTGGCCCCTCTGCCTTGCCCGAGTGCTGTGTGGTACCCCACTTACCGCCCGAGGCCAACACACTAGGTTTCCCGGGATGGTTGCCTCTAGGGGGCGGGGATCTTTCTGGATCTCATCCTTCCTCCAGGCCAAGGACTCAAGTTCTCGCACTAAACCAAGGGAGGGTGTTTATGAAGGAGCGCTGACCGAAGTCTAGGCTCAACCCAGAATTTCCCTGTTTGCTTTCGCTCCTCCCGGGGGAGCTGGCGGGACGGCCTGGGGACTCGCGCCACCCCGATGACAGTCTCGGCGTGGACGCCGGGGCTGACCTCCCAGCTAGGTCCTCTGTGCCACTCCTGCTGAGGGCTCAGACAGGCTGAGCCCGCGAGGGAGACTCGCTCCTTGGCATTCCCACAAGTGCTTCCCGGTTTGTTTAGCTTGGGAAATTAGGCAAGAGCAGGTAGAAAAACTGTGGGTCAAACACGAGCCATTGCAAGAAACTGACTCACACTTTACCAACAGCAATTATTCATCCTCTTTCCTCTAGCTGGCTATTATGTATTCATTTATTCAGCAAATATTTATGGAGCGGCCAACATGGGTCTCTGGGTTCCCTCACACCCTGACCTCACATCCTTGCAGACCAGGTCAAAGGTCGCGTCCCTCTGGGAAGCCTGTGCCGGGTCTCTGTGCCAGACCCTCTGTCCCGAGGAAGGCCAGGGGAGGAGCTAGCTGTGGGATCAGACGGGCCTGCTGAGAAGCAAGGCTCCAGGACCCCCGACGTGTGTCCTCGGGCAGGTTCCTGAGACTTTCTGCCTGTTTCCTCACCTATAACGTGTGGATAATAATACTTACCTCCTGAAATGAAATGCCTGGGAATGCTACATAAAATGCAAGAAACTTCGTTTGCAATATGCAAATGAGCTTATAGAAAGTAGAGGAGTCACCCAGGGGCCCAAACCAAGGGGATCGGAAAGGGAGAGTGACGAGCTGATCCCGACACTGAAGCAACCTCAGGGCATCGGGCTGCCCCAGCATCCTCGCAGGGAAGGTGCTCAGGTATAGGAGAGGGCCGTGGGCACGAGCGAGGTGGGGAGTCGGGACCAGCATCCACGCCCGAAGCCAGGCTGACTCAGAGGGCTCCCGCGCCGAGGAATGGGCATCTAGGTGAATTCCACCTGCTGGAGGACTGATGACTTCTAACGCACCCAGGTTCAACGTTCCTCTTCCTCCAGGTGCAGATGAATGGGTTTCCGGCCCCTTCCAATTAGTCTGTTCTTGGGACTGGTTCTGGCCAAAGGGTTCTGAGAAGAAGAGATGTGAGCCACTTCTAGACTAAAGCCATCAACAGCCAGTGCCAGACTCTCCAGTGCTATCTCCCACCCCAGGCCCCAGGTGCCTGTGGATGCCGCACACTCAGACGACGGAGCTGTGTTGCGACTGATGAAACCTGGATCATTGCTTGGCGCCATCCATGGTGGAAAGTTGCCTGGAGAGTTGCTCAGATTCCCTGCAAACTTTGCAAGAGCTTCAAGAAATAAACCTTTGTTGGGTTTCACCAGTGAGAGGGACCATTTGTTACTGAAGCAGTACATAGACTACCCTGACTGGCAAATAGAGATAGCAAGCAAGGGAGTGAGTAGCATAACAAGGTAACTCTATCTGTTCATCTCTATCTAGAAAACTAATCTCCTCTGAGAATTCATATCCACAGTCCTTACTTCACAAGAGTTTGGGGGTTGGATTTACACCATCTTTGTGATCCAGAAAACCCCAAGCTGTCAAATCAATTTAAAGGTATTTCTGGTAAGGTCCAGCTACTGGAAGCAAACTGAAATCCCCCTCAACCTGGCCTCATAGGATTTCCACAAATATAGAGCCATCAAACAGGGAATCCCAATCCCAAATTAGAACCCCCAAGTTCATCAAATAAATGCAATTACTGAGTAGGAAACTTAACCTTTTTTTTTTTTTTTTTTTAGTGTTGTAAGAAAGGAAATCAAGAAACCAAACTATGGGCAATTAGCAAAAGACTATCAAAAAAGACCAAATAAACTTGAAAAAGAACCAAAACAACTGGCCGTGAAAATCTTATTAATAGTATTTAAAACCTCAATTTTTGGTAAAAGAGCTAATTAGAGGCAGCTGAAAACAGAATTCATGAACTGGAAGGTATACTTAGTGAAACAGAGGGTGGGGGGTGCACTCCGGGGAGAGGGAACAGCTGGTGGATTGAGCATTTGCACATCATCTTCTGTGGAGTAGCTGTTCAAAGCTTTTGTCCAATGGTGTGCTGTTTGCCTCACCATAGAGTTGTGAAAATGTTCTTACGTTTTCTGATAGGGTCCTTTACCATATGGGTGTTGTGTATTGCAAACCTGTTCTCCCAGGCTGTGCTTTGTCCATTCATTGTAACAGGTCCTTTGAAATGCAGATTTTATTCATTTTGATGACTTCTACTTTGCCAAGTTCTACTTTTATGTTTTTGGTCATTTGGGTCATATTAAGAAACCTCCACCTACCCCGAGGTCACAAATATTTTTTCTATATTTTCTAGAAGTTTTATAGTGTTGGCCTTTATGTTTAGGTCTGTGTTCTCTTTCAGGTTAATTTTTGTGTATGGTGTGAGTAGGGGTTGAGGTTTATGTTTTTACATACAGATATCCAGTTGTTGCAAAAACATCTGATTTAAAGATTTTGCTTTTCCTGGTGATTTATCTCAGCCCATTTTTAAAAAAAACAATTGGTCATTTATACATGGATCCATTTCTAGGTTTTCTATTCTGTGTTGAACTGGATGTCTATCCTTATGTCAATGCCATGCTATTGCTTTATAATAGGTCTTAAAATTCAATAATATAAATCCTCTCACTTTGTTCTCTTTGAAAATTGCTTTGGCTATTCTAGGTCCTTTGCAGTTCCATTTAAATTTTAGAATCACCTTGTTAATTTCTACAAAAAGACATGTTGTAATTATAATTGGGATTATGTTGAATCTATAGATTATCGAGGACAGGATTGACATCTAATAGCATCAAGTCTTTGGATCCATGAACATGGTATATCTCTTTATTTCTTTATGCCATCTTTAATTTCTTTTAGCCTCGCTTTGTAGATTTTAGCATGCAGGTCTTATATATATTTTGCAAAATAAATCCCTAGGCATTTCATATATTTTATGCTATTGTAAATGGTATTATTTTTTAAGCTTTTTTATTTTGAGATCATTTTAAAATATCAGAAGAGTTGCTAAAAGAATACAAAGAGTTATCCTATAACCTTCACTCAGCTTCCCTTAATGTTAATACCTAAATCATGGTACAATTATGAAAACCAGGTATAATATAAAATATAATATGAAATATGAAAACCATTGGTATAATACTATTAACTAAACTACAGACTTTATTTGGATTTTACCAGTTTTTCCACTAGGATTCTTTTTGACTCCAGGATCCCACATCGTGTTTAGTTGGAACATCTCCTTAGTCTGCTATAATCTGTGACAGTTGTTCAGTATTCCCGTCTTTCATGACTTGACACCTTTGAAGAGTAATGGTCAGGCGTTTTATAAACTATCCCTCAATCTGGCTTTGTCTAATGTTTTCACATAATTATTTGAGGTTAGGCATTATTGAGAAAAACACCACTGGGACTATGTGCATTATATCAGGGAATTCATCATCATTTGGTGATGATGATATCTGCCAGATTCCTGCTGGTATTATATGGTTTTTCTGTTCATTTGTAACTTTGGGATGGGAGACACTTTGAGACTAAGCAAATGCTCTGCTTCTTAAATTTTTGCCCAGTAATCTTAACATCCATTGGAGTATTTTGCCTCCATTACTTCCGTGGAATTCTATGATGATTTTTCTGTCTCCCTCAATTCTTTGACATTTATTAATTAGAATTCTGTAAGGGGGTGTTTTCCCTTTCTCCCATTTATTTATTAGATTATTAATTTATATAGGCATGGACTAACAGATATTTACTTTATTCTTTGGATTATATTTTGATATTGCCATTGTTTATTCTCTTACTCAAATTGTTCCAGCTTTGGCCATTGGAAACTCTTTCAGATTGGCTCCAATGCCTTTTTGGTATGCTGCGATCCTCTTGCCTTTTGATTATATGATTCCTTTGTAGTAAAGTATGTTTTTATTTTGATTACCAACTGTTCTTTGCTAGTGTATATGTGTATATACATATTCATATATATGAATTCATTCATATATATTCATATTTGTTCATATATATTCACATATATATTCATATATATATTCATATGTATGCTATATATACACACAGTTGACTTTCGTGGTAATTAAAATGGGTTTCTTATAGGCAACATAGAGTTGGGCCTTGCTTTTTTATCCAGTCTCCCTTTTATTGGAGTATTTAGACCTTTACATTTAATATAGTTATCAGCATCACTGGCTTTAATTCTAGCATAGTTCTGTTTTCTATTTGTCCCACCTGTTCTTTGTTCCTTTTTCCCTTTCTTCTTCCTTCTTTGGGATTAATTGTGGTTCTTTTATTCCATTTTAAAAAAAGAACTTCCTTTAACATTTCTTGCAGTGCCAGTCTGCTGGTGTCTTTAAAACGCTTTATTTTCC
Source organism: Potos flavus (assembly GCA_028534135.1). Lineage (NCBI taxonomy): Eukaryota > Metazoa > Chordata > Mammalia > Carnivora > Procyonidae > Potos > Potos flavus. The sequence continues at coordinate 123,749,226 of CM052896.1, forward strand.
CTTCATTTTTAAAGATATTTTTGCAGAGTGTAGAATTCTAGATTACATTTCTTTCGTTATTTTAAAGATGTCACCCCATTGACTACTGGCTTGCCTTATTTCCAAAAACAAAACATTTTTATATTGTTCTCTCTGTACGTCTCATTCTCTGGTGGCCTTTGGGATTTTTTCTCTAACTCTGGTTTCAGAAAATTCAGTTTGATGTGTCTTGGTGTGGTTTTCTTTGTATTTATCCTACTTGGGATTTGTTAAACTTGTTGGATTTGTAGACTTACAGTGCTCCTCAAATTTGGATGTGGTGTTTCTGCTGGGCCTCCTGGAAAGAGCTCTTCTGTCTTTGAGTATAAAGGCCAACCAATGTGTTATTAGCGACCTGGGTGGTTACTCACTTCTTAGGATGCTGTCCAGGAGCCTGAACAAATGGTTAGAGCTCAGTGTTAATGGTCCTGTGGTATGTGGTAGAGTCTGATGAGAATCCCTGAGGTTGTCTCAATTACTTAGAGAGTTAGGACAGCATTGCCACCACCTTTGGGCACAGCCGTGGTGATGGATACACCACGCGCTGCCCTGGATGCAGGAAGAAACATGAGTCCTTTGGAAAAGTGGTGCAGCTTGAGCTTGGGGAGGAGTCCTCTCGAGCAGACCCATCTTCCCTGGCCACTGTGGACGCACCATGGCCACACAGGCACGGAAAAGCCCAGCGGGTAGGAAAATATGTCTGCCTTGCCTCTGGGATCTCCCTCCCTGGAAGATTTAGATCTCTTGGCACTCATCCAAGTGTCTCCCTGAGAAGCTAGCATTGCTGAGCACTTGACTTCTCCTGGTTACTTCTGTGTCCCCATTCTCTGCCCCACATTTGCGTCTCTTCCTCTACCCCTCCCAGGTGTTGGCCCAAATATGGAACTCAGCTCTTTGTCCTTCCTTGCCAGAAGAAACCACATGTGGAAGGCCCACGGCTAAGCACAGGCTCTACTGAAGGTTAGAGGGGAGGGAGGAGCTACTACGTCACAGCCACGAGGACACCAGAGGTCAGACATTCCTCGGCCCTCCCCTCTCTTTCCTGCCAGGCCCCCACACTCCCTTCCTTGCCTGCTGTCCCCTACCTTGAGGGTCACCCTCCCCTCCAATGGGCTTATCTAGGAATTTTCCTCCCCAAAAGACACAGGGCTGGAACTAGTGTGTGCAAAGGAGGTACTCACCTCGGGGGAAAAAGTGAAGGAGGCACCAAAAATTCTGTGATAAAGATGAGCCACATTTAGTGTCATAGTTTTAAAGTCAAAAGTAATGCAAATACATCCCAACCGCAAAACAATAAGCAGCCCGATTCAAAAATGGGCAAAGGACTTGAGCAGGCATTGCTCCAAAGAAATTACAGAAATGGCCACCAGCACATAAAAAGATGCCCCACGTCATTAGTCAGCAGGGAAATGCAAAGCAAAATCACAGTATGATACCACTCCACACCCACAGGGATGGAAAGAAGAAAAAAATCATTTAAAAATGGAAAATAACAAATGCTGGCAAAGATGCAGAGAAACTGGAACCCTCACGCACTGCTGGTGGAAATGCAATATGGTGCAGCCCTTGTGGAAGACAGTGTGGTGGTTCCTCAAAACGTTAACCATAGAATTACCATATAATCCATGAGTTCCCGTTCTATGTAGATACTCAAAATCATTGAGGGGGGAAAAAATGACCTTAAACACCAATGTTCACAGCAGCACTATTCACAGTAGCCCAAAGTGGAAACAAACCCAAACTTCAATCAGCAGATGAATGGATACATGAGATGGGGTACAAGGAAGTATCATCTACTCGTTAAAAGGAAGGAAATTCTGACACCTGGTATAACATGGATGAACCTGGAGGACACTGTGCGAAGAGAAATCGGCAGTCACCAAAGAACCAAGATCATATGACTCCGCTTACGTGAGGTCCCTGGAGGACACGAATTCATGGAGGCAGAAAGTAGAAAAGGGGGCGCCAGGGGCTGGGAAGGTGGCCATGAGGAAGTTAGGGTTTGGGAGGGACAGAGTTTTCTGTTTTGCCAAATGTGAAAGTTCTGGGGATGGATGGATGGTGTTGGTTGTCCAACAGTGAAAATGGATTTAATGCCACTGAATTATACACCTAAAAGTGAATTAAATGGTCAAGTTTGTGTTATGGATATCCTACCACAACTTAAGACAACACTGATGCAAAAACTCCATGATTAAAAAAAATAAAATTTTGAATAGAGACGAGATCTGTGCTATGACAAGTCACATTGGAGCCAAGACAAAGAGAACAACCCCTCAAGACCGATCTTGTCTTTATTTAAAATTTGGGCATTTTGCTCGTCATAGATTTTTTGCGTTACTTTGATTTTCGTTAATACCACAGTGAAATGCGATTTCTCTGGAGCACTGGACACCCCTTCCATTCTGCACCCGGTGCCAGTACCCCACTTTCACCGCCCCCAGTTCTAGCCTGAGGAATGCCGCATCGGCCCCTGAAATTGTAAGTCTCCCTCGGTCCTCCTGCCGGGCGCATCCCAGGAACCCCGTCTCGTTCCGAGCAAGGGGGCCTGGCCACTCCTTTCGGGGTCAGGGTCCATCCTTTTTCTCTCTTTGAATTCCCCACTGCCATCAGTCCACAGAATAAAACCAAAGGCCTCTTGGACTATTCTTTAGCCTTAAAAAGGAAGGGAATTCTGACATCTTCGACCAGTGCATGGATGCTGACGACATAATGCTAAGTGAGACGGATCGGTCAGACAAACACGGACACCGTAGGATCGCGCGTACACAAGCTATCTAGAGAAGTTGATTCATACGGGGGGGGGGAGGGGGCGGCGCCAGGGGCTGGGGAGGGTGATGAGGGTCCGCGTGTCCTGGGGTCTGAGTTCCAGTTTGGGGACATGAAAACGTTCTGGAGACGGGTGGCGGCAACGGCTCACACGACAGTGTGAATGTGCTCAGTGCCCCCGAGCCCCACTTAAACATTACTTAGAAAGTCATTATAAATACATTTTACCACGATACAAAATAGAAGCGCCAGGCAAACACACACACGGCCTCCGCTCCAGGTCCCTGGCTCTCCGCGGCGGCTGGAAACGAGGAGCCTCCAGGCCGGGCTTCGTCCACCCTTTGCCCTCTGAGCTCCGCGGACCAACATCCCCTTTCCCCCTGGCCCCGGGCCACCGCTTGTAAAACAAAGATAAATATTTTCTACCTTGACTTGGTAGAACATAAACAGAAAAGATCCTGTTCGATTTCGAGAGTAACTAGGTTTTGTTCCCCAAACGCTTTTTCTGACCTTTAGGTTGTCAACCCTCCTTAATTCGGGAAGCCCACAGGGGCTCGCTCCTCAAGCCTCGGGCCGTGAGTCGCGGGATTGGAGCCCTAGTCCCCATGCCCCCCGGGGTGACAGTGCAGCGAGGGTGCGTGACCCGCAAGCCCAGGGTGTCCAAGTGACTGGCCCAAGGTCACACAGCTGGCCGAAACTTTGGCTTTGGGCTCTGGCCCTCCCCTCTTCCCATCGCCCCTCCCGCCGCCCCGCCGGACACGTCATCTGGCATCTTAACCACAGCTTGTGACCCTGGTTCAAGCCCGTATCCCCGCAAGGCTCCCCGCCCCCCACGACAATTAATGCGCGCAAGTGGGAGCCCAGGGCCTCAGCCCGGGGCAGCCGGGGCCCAAGCTCCTCCAGGGGCCTGTTTCCTCCTGCGAATGAGGCTGGGGGCCTTCGGGGTGGGGGGCCGAAGCCCCTGAGAACCAGGCTCGACGGCCCGAGGTGCCGGTGCCAAGGCCGGGACGGTGCGGCAGCCAGCGCACGTCCCTGGGCCCGGCCTCCTCCGCGGGGTCGGCTGTCCTTTCCCACAAGGCCCCACGTCTCTGCTTGGTATGCGCCGGGGGTCCCCTCCAGGGTCCAGCTGCCTTCCCAGGCCATTCAAGTCAACTCCAGCAAAGGCTTTTTGTTGTTATTACCACCCTCCACCATTAGCAGGGGCGGCTTTTGTCTTCCCAAATGGGAAAGTATCTTTTACTTTTCTCTTTTGACACTGACTATTTGGCCCAAAGCAGGGACCAATTAAACTAATTAATCCCTGGGCATTCTGCCGACGGAGACCAGGCTCTTACCCTTCCCGTCGCTCCAGAGGGGGCAAGAGGCCTCTCGCATCCTGCACGGCCCTGACCTCTGGGCCCGTCAGCGACCCCGAAAGCCCGGGCTTGGGCGCGCGGCCCCCAGCCGGCCTCCGGGGACTCAGGCATTCGGGTCCTGAGGTCCCCCGCCCCCCCGCCTGCCACACGGGGGACCTCAGGCCCCCGCCCAGCTCTGCCACCGTCCCCTCGGATACAAGCCAGCCTGCGGCTCCAAGGGGGACCGCTGCCCACTGCCATGTGCAATTAGCACTTCCTCTTAGAAGGGGGGATACAGGACCCCAAATTCAGAAAGAAAGGAGGCGCTCAAGGTGGAGCTCGGAGGCCCTTGGGGACCCCGGGTGGGGGCGGCGGGGGCGGCGGGGGCGGGGAGCTGTTCTTGGGTGGGGGCAGCGCCTGCGGAACCAGTCCCTCGTCAAACGCGTTTTCTTCATGGACAACAGCAGACTTTCCGGGGCTGCGGCAGGAGGAGCAGCTGTCCACACTGTTTACTCAGATACCATCCTGGCAGGATCCGGAAGGCGGTTTTCTCTTCCCTGCCGGCTCGGAGACCATCCACGGGGCACTTGGACGCACGTGTCTACACATGGCTTCCCGGTGCAGCGTCTTTGAAGAGCGCATACGTCCTCTTCCAAGAGCCCTTTGCCGCGAGTTCCTCCGGGCCCCCTCCCCCGCCTCCCGCCCCCGCGAACGGGCATGTTTCTGCGAACGCTCGAGGTGGAAAACACGCGATTTGGGATGTGTCTCTTTCATGGTCTTGTTCGCTTATTTTTTCGTTGTGCATCTCGGCTGATCCAGGATTTTAAATTCCCAGCAGCTATTCCCAGGTTGGTTTTCAAAGTGTTTTGCACCTTGGACCCCACTGCCCCACCCCACTCCTAAAAAAGAAGAAAACCAGAGGGCACTGGCCAGGGACGTGGAGCCTGTCTCTGAAAGCATTCTTTTTTTTCTTTCTTTATTTCTTTCTTTATTTATTTATTTGACAGAGAGAGAGACATCACAAGCAGGCAGAGAGGGAGGCAGAGAGAGAGGGGGAAGCAGGCTGAGCAGAGAGCCCGATCCAGGACTTGATCCCAGGACCACAAGATCATGACCTGAGCCGAAGGCAGAGGCTTAACCCACTGAGCAGCCCAGGCGCCCCTCGAAAGCATTCTTCAGTAAAAGCCGCATGGTTTCGCCTCTGGTTTCCCCTTGCTGCTGGGAGCCCTGGGCTCTCAGACCCCAGACTCATTCCTCGCCTTGCACCCACGGTACAGCCTGACAAGCACCAGCTTCCAGAACTTTCCCAACACTGTGACCACAAGCACTCGGGATAAGTGAGGCCATGTCTCCCCGTTGTCTTCCAACGCCGGGTCGTTTCTTGGCCCAGAGGCCCCACCAGGGCCCTGCCCACTGCCCCACCCCCGTCGGGTGTCTCTTCCTCCAAACCGAGTGTAGACCCGGACAGGGTGCTCAGGGCCCCAGCCTCCCAGCCAGCCTCACCCTGCAGCCCCTCCCTGGCCCCGCAGGCTGGTCCGAGGGGCTGCTTCCCATCCAGCAAACAGCTTACACTCCGCTTCTGGGCCTTTCCAGCCAGCGCCGGTCCCGCTGCAGTCCCCCCACCGCCCTGGTGTCTCCTGATGCGGCCATACCAGGAGACCACAGCACCATAAACTGCAGGGCTCAAACAACACCAATTTATGATCACACGGTGTGACCTTGCGGGGCTAAAAGCCAAGTGTCAGCAGGCCTGCTTCCTTCTGGGGGCTCTGGGGCCTTGTCCGTCCCCGGCCGTGTCCAACTTCCAGAGGCAGCTGCGTTCCTCACTCACGCACCTGTCTCCATCTTCAAAGTGCACATTACGACCTCGGCGTCCCCCATCACGTCACCTTCCCTGTGATTCTGACCCCTTTGTAAGGACCCTTGAGATCCGCCGCATCCGCCGGGGTCATCCATCCCCCCATCTCACCGTCCTTGGCCTCAATCACAGGAGCACAGTCCCTCGGGCACGGGGCACAGCGTCTGCCACAGCCCTCAGCCCACAGCCCACCGCGGACTCACTTCCAGATCCTGCTTGATGCCCAGAGCGACACGAGAAGTAACCGGACAGAAGCGCCACCCCCATGCCGCAGGCGGAAAGCAGAGAGACACAGGGCCAGACACATCAGAGCAAGATGGGCAGGAAGGGGTTGCCCGGGGACCCTGCCAGGACTGCAGCCCATCGCCGCTCAGACAGCAGGCATCTGGGCCTCGAGGCAAATGGCCACAAGTGCACAAGGCAGGTCAGCAAATCATTCCGCGGTGTGGGGGCACAGCACAGCGTGCCGGCTGTTCATGGGTGGAAAGGGGGTGGAACAAGACCCACCTCTTGCCCATGGAGCTGCCTGAGGAAAGAGCTCTGGACAAAGGGGCAGACAGACCCGAGCAACACAACAGCTCACACGCACACATGCATACACACAGACACATGCGTGTGAGCAACTGGGCATCCCGAACCTCAGATCCTACCTCACTGTAGGCTATGAGCAGATCGATGTGTGCACATTTCAAGCCCTGGGCTTCAGAGGAAGGGGCAGAGCATGTCTTCTGCTTCCTCTTCTCTGCTCGGCCCTGACGGGAATGCAGACGAGATGGAGGGAGCTGCCGCAGCCTTATGAGACCATGAGGTCAGAGTCTCTTGTTGAGGACAGCAGAGCAACAGGTGCCTCAGCATCTAGGCTTCTGGCATCCTGTTGTCTCCATATGATCCTGAACCACATGTGTTTGGACTGTAATGTGAGAAAGAAAAAAAACTTCTGTCATGTTTAAGCCACTCTTGGTCAGGGAGTGGGGTGCAGGGTGTCCTTGTTCTAGCAGCAAGCCCTGACAGCATCCTCGCTGATAGAGATTCAGGTACACAGAAGGGATGGGTACTGCTCCCAGGGCTAACCCCCACCCCAGTCTGGCCTCCACAGTCCAAGACACAGATTTTGTGAGCTAGAAAGCTGTTGACCCTTGGACTGTGGAAATCTTCATCAAATCTTTCATAAAAGAGCTCCTGCAGATGCTTAGAAGGCAGACCATATCCTGATGGGCCCCGGAACTTTAGAACTGGGTTGAAAAACTCAGAATGTAGGCGTGTGGGCCTGCTGCTCCCTGCCTTCGGGAAGTGATCTAGGAGAGTCACCAGATGGCTTTGAAGACACAGTGTTGGTGGAAGAGGAGGCTGGTCTCAGGAGTTCTCAGCCGGACACGAGGGCCAGCCCTGGGGCTGTGATCTGAATGAGGTACTACCTCCCTGCCCAAGCCCATTGGGGTTCAGGCGACAGACAGCAAGGCAGTCACTCTTGAATGAACAAGATGGGCCGAGAACAGAGGCCTGGGAATAAGAGAGACCAACTTTATAAGAATGAAAAGCCAGGTCTGCCCAAGATCTTTAGGTGGGGTTCCTGCACCATGGAAATAACTAGTTGTCAATACACCAGAAATTTACTAGTGTTAGAAGGAATTGTATTCTCAAATAAACCACAAGCCCGGGCTTTCAAAATCACGCTGTGTTTTGAAACCACCCCCCCCTAAAGAAATCCCTGGTCACCCCAGAAGTGTAGACATGAAGGTCGAGCGCATGCCCACTTCGGGTGTGGGCTCAGGGAGGACAGCGGGCTGGTGTGCGCTCCCAGAGGACAGAGCCAGGATGGCGGAGGACAGCCGACAAGGTGTGGGGAGCGGGCAGATGCAGGGGTGCCGAGAGGGCTGGCCGAGGCGGGGTGGTGGCCGAGCTGGCCCCGCCGGGTGCGGCCTCGGTCCCCCCCGAGTGACTGCCCCGCAGTCCCTTCTTCTCTGTGCCAAAGGCACGTTTTTACAGCAGTCTGACTACTCCTGCATGGCCGCGGGCTCCCGAGGGGGTTGCAGACCACCTGCACTTTCCATTTGTAGTTCACAGCTCCCTGCTCAGGAGGGCTCACATCAGCCTTGGTGAGCATCACACAAGGGTCCTGGACGCGGCCGGACGCGGTGCCTGGAAGGGACCTCAGGGCTGTGTCCACTGCAAGGGGCTGAGTGTGCTCAGAGCACAGAAGGGAGAGTTTGCAGGGGATTGCGTGGCCCAGAGGGCTGGGCTGGCCTAGACAGCTAGCGGTCCCCCAGGCCCTTCCTTTCCCTCGGAGCACCAGAGTCCTTTAAGTTCAAGCCCGGGGCAAAGCCATCACCTGCAAGGATGCTTCACGGCGACCTGCGGCCATGTGACCAACTTCTGGCTAATGGGGAGTGAGCAAAGGCCCACGTGTGGCTTCCCGGGGGATGGGCCATGAACCCTGCTCTCTTCTCTCGTCTCTCCCTGGCTGCACTGTGGGGCCGGGACACAGGGTCACGCGCGCATGAGGCTGCCGCAGGTCCCCAGCCCTCGGCGGGGTGAAGGGAAGGGTCCAGGAGACACTCGTGCGCTCGCTGCGTGTCCTGGGGAAACAGGTCATCTCTGTCTCCATGCGGCCGTCTCTAGCAGTGGAGATGGCAATCCAAGCAGCCTCCCTCGGCTGTCGGAGTGGCAAAGTGATGCACGTAAAGCCCGGCCCTCAGTCAGCTCTCAGTGATGTCACCTCCTGCCTTCCGACCCCGGGGCTCAGAGTCCCGGGACCCCGAGCAGAAGGCAGGTGGGACACGGCGCATCCAGGAGACCTGAGTGCCGCCTACATAGCTCAGGAGGCACGGGAGGGAGAGACAGTGTGAGATGTCCAGAGGGATGTGCGGGGGCCACAGGAGAGGGGCCGCAGCATGTAGCGTCCACGGCAGGGACAACACGGGTGGCTTGAGGTCCGCTAGAAAGGGTCCACTTCCTTGGGTAGGAGGAGGAGAGGTCTCTGGCCCAGCCCTGGAGAGCCGTGACCTTGGGAAGGGAAGGACGATGCAGACAGGTCATGGGGGCAGCACGGAGGCCGGCGATGTCCAACCCCGCAGGGGGACCCAGATCCTCCCACCCTGGGCTACACCCCAGCAGGGTCCTGGCTGGACTGTGGGCTTTGGGGGAGCAGGGATGCGTCTGAGGCCTCTGTCCCTTCTCCGGGGTCTCTGTCCCTTCAGCGGCCTCATGACCTACCTCCCTGCCACCACACATGGCAAGAGGACATGGGCAGCCCCGTGCCAAGAGCCCTGCAATGTCTCTGCACCGTGTGGAAGGTGCCTATTGAATGTTTGGTGCGTGAGGGCCTGGCACACAGTAGGTGCTCAGTCGACGTCTGAGGAATAAACCCAGTGGGCGCTCAGCAGTGCGGGTGCTTTCACTTTAGCCAAATCAGCCCTCGGTCTCCTGCCCGGGGTGGGTCTGGGGGCTCCCCGGCCTGACCCGTGTGTGCTCACCCCGGGGAGACCTCGGTCGCCTGGCTTCTCCTTGCCCACCTCTGCTGGGATCGGGGTGTCCTCAGGGGACCCCGAGAAGCGGGTGCCACAGAACTGGGAGGCAGTGTTCCTTTCTGTCTTCACATCGGGCTAAGACTCAAAACAAAACTGTCAGATTTCAGAACATTTCACAGCGGCAAAAATAACTGCACTTGGGGAAAAAACACGCAGACACTTCTCAAAGTCATCTAGTCGCTTCAACAATGTGCCAAAAGCTTCTGGAATTGACAGGTTCGGTTTGCCACGCACCAACTGTGCCTACCCTGCCAGACTCGTCTCCCGAGGACCCCCAAGGGCCCCGAGGCCCCCACGAACCAAAACCTTGGCAAACAAGAGGCAGAGGGGGAGACGCACAGAGCCACCTTCGTCGGCCCCTGCTAAAGTGCCAGTTCAAATGCTGTCCCCAGAAGTCTCAAGCATGGATGCCACACCGGAGGGGACAGAGGCGGGGCAGGGAGGAGAGAGGCCTCGCTGGAAAGGTCCCTGACGGTGTGCAGCGCACGAGCCATTGATGATCTCACCGGCTCCTCACAAGCACCCTACAGAAAGGTCTCCCCACTTTAGACACGGACACTGACGCACAGGGACGTCCCTTGGGTCAGGGGCAAGCCATCCTCTCCTGGGAAGGAGCTCCAGCTGTCCTCCCAGTCCTCTCTCCCCTCTTCCATAGTAACACAAGAGGTAGCCAGACACGCACAGCCTGTCTGGAAACCATGTTTCCAGCCTCCTTGGCAGCCAGGTGGGGCCACACAAGGAAGCCTGGTCGTTGGGTACAAGCAGGAGGACTGTGTCCAACTTCCTGGTTGTGCTCTCCCCTCCGTCTGGGATGGCAGGAGCTCAGGCAGCCACCTTAGACCCATGAGGACAGCAGAGCCACAAGACAGAAGGAGCCTGGGCTGCCAACACCGTGGCGATGCCCTGGGCGCCTAGACCACGTCTGCGGGCTCATGAGGCAAGAGGAGGAACACCTACCCTAAGTTAAGCACTTGGCGACAGGTTTGCTGAGCCAGCCTCCCCTGTGGTTCTGCATCAAGAGACCAACAGGGGGAGGGTGGGCTTATAGATGCTGAGGAGCCTGGATCTTATCCCGGGGGTGGGGAGCCAGCGTCGAGGAAGGTTCTAAGCAGGGCAGTGATCCGGTCCCACTCGTGACTTTCAATCTTTCAAATATCCAACAGATTGCAGCAGGCGATTGGCCTCGGAAGTCTGGGAGGTGACGGGACTCGGACCAGGGTGGTAGCGGAGAGAGGGAGGAGGGTGGCTAGATCCAGGACACATCCCAGAGGAGGAGGGCACACTGGACAGGAGACGGGGACACACACACTTGCCCCGAGCAGCTGGGGCAACAGAGGCCAGCTCGGCGGGAGGTGGGGAGGTCCAGGTCTCAGCTCAGGGGGCAAATTCTGAGACACCTGTGAGGTGTCCAAGGGGAGACGTCCAGCAGGCAGGCCGGGATTTCGGAAGGTGGTGTGGAGCCATAAACGGGGGACTTACCGGCTTGAAGTCAGTAGTAAATGGCAGGGAGGACGTAAGGTCAGCGAAGAAGGGGGTCAGCAGCTCACACGAGGAGGGTCTGAGGAGCACCAGCACTGGGGTGGGGGAGGGGGTCCTCAGAGGAGCCCGGGGAGAAGCAGTCGGGGAGGCGAGGGAAGGCAGGCAGGGTGGGCTCCGGGAGCCCCAAGAGGAAGCGGCCACCTGGGTCAGCGCTGCCCACGAGGTCACCCGTGCACCTCCTTACTGGGTGGCCCCTGGGGCCACTGGGACAGTGGCTGCTGGGGAAGGAGGGAGCAGCGGTCAGACCGCAGAGGATCCGGGAGAGGGGCTGCAGCGGGGGTCCTGCTCTGCAGAGGCTTTCCCTGAGACAGAGGGGGTGTGGGCAGCTGGCGGGAGTGGGACCTGGGGTGGGGGGGTGGGGAAGCCCGCTGAGCCCCGCGGAGCCTGGGGTGCAGGACGCGGGGGCCAGTACAGCGCTCCGCGTTTTTCCAAGTCCCTGGGTTTTTGTTGCTGTTGTTTTTTGCCATCCTCCGATCCAGACCGATTTTTACTAAACATTGCTTTTAAATGCAATCCTTAATAGTCTTGCCTTTTAAAACTTGCTTTTTTTTTCTAGGAAATATTCTCAGTGAAGTCGCAGGTTCGATGGCTTCACTTTTTTGCTAATTCACGTGATGACAAATACACGTAAAAGGTCCACCCGTGCATCTCGAAGAGTCTAGGGACCCACCCAGTCTACCATGCTTCTGACACGGAGATGGGAGGAGGACCACGGAGATGTCCCTGGTGTCAGGGGACCCGGGGCCAACCCCGCCTCACCTCTTGCCAGCGGGGCGACCTCAGGCAAGTTACGAAAGCCCTCCAGACTCCACGTCCATAAACCGGAGACAACACTGAAGAGTGGGCGTGAGGAGGGAGCGAGATCAACCCCCAGAGCCCTTAGCAGAGAGGTGGCGCTCCGGCCGGGAGGCGCTGGGCGCGGGCGCCCACCAGGACTGCTTGCGAAGGTGCGGCTGAGTCAGGATCCCGTGGGACCTGCCGGTGCCTGTGCCCAGCCCGCCTCGCTCCGGCCGGGCCCCGCAAGGGTTGTAATGCATTCCAGCGAGGCTCTGGAACACATGACACCCCAGCAGCCAAACACGAGCAGAGGAGGGGCCCACGTGCGCCAGTCTGTGCCACCCCCACGCCCAAGGACATTGGCCTCTCCAAGGACCCGCCGGGGAAGGATGTCCATGACCGCGGACGGGCCCAACCTGGGAGGCTCGTGGGCAAAGAGCTCACGGGCCGGAAACATACCATCCCGCCCATTTTTCACCATTTTTCAATGCGGTTCTCTCTGAGCTACCAGGAGCTGCAACTAAAACCTCGGTCTTCCTTTCTGGAGCTGTCTTCCTGACTTCTACCCTCGTGCAGGTGGAAAACCGAGGCAGCAAGAGCGAGGAAATTTCAAAACAGGACAGAACTCAGAAGAGCAACCAGTCCGGGGCACCTGGGGGGCTCAGTGGGTGAAGCGTCTGCCTTCGGCTCAGGTCATGATCTCGGGGTCCTGGGATCGAGCTCCGCATCGGGCTCTCTGCCCCGAGGGGTGTCTGCTTCTTCCTCTCTCTCTGTTCCTCCTCCCCCCTGCTCGTGCCTTGTTTCTCTCTCTCTCTCTGTCAAATAAATAAATAAAATCTTTAAAAACAAAAAGAACAGCCTGTCCGACCTGCCCCAGCCTATGAAAAGTGAAGGCCTGCGGGCCAGGGACTCCGAGCCATCCCCCAGCAGTGAGGAGGTCGGGGGCCTGCCTCCCACCGCCGCAGGCTCAGGGAACCATTGTCCTGGGGACTTTTCTCCCCAGGTAATACCCTGTCACCACGTAAAAGGGGACACCGCAGGCCTCACCTCTCTCTCTCTCCTCCGCCAAGTTGACAGCTTATCCCACGGAAGCCGGGCACTCGGGCTGGGAGGCGGCCGTCCGGGCAGAGCGGAGACTAGCTGAGCTCGGCGGGGACAGAGCCGGGACCGAGCTGGGCCAACACGTGCCTTCCGACAGCAGCCGAGCCCTCAGCAAAGGGCACCCTGTCCTGCCTGCCTCCTCCACCCTCCGGCCCAAGCCCGCGGCTCCCCGAGGGGCCAGCTCTCTACGCAGATAAGGAGTGTCTGCGATTAGCCTGCAGTCATGTGCGCTGGGACACCGGGCTCTCCAGAGCCCGGGGCCGTCCCTCTGCCCTCTAGGGCCTCTCTCGGCCTGTGGGGCAAAGGTGGGCCGCCGCCCAGCCCTGTGTCAACTCCTTCAAATTCTAAACTCACAAGGTCCAAAGAGCAGCCCCAAACATACCCCTATAAAAATGTGTTTGAAAAGAACATTCTCTACTCCTGCTGGCCCTCTGCCCGCCCCCACTTTGGGGCTCTGGGCAGACTTTTAGAAGCAAACCTCTCACCAATTACCAAGAGCAAAACAACTCGCAGAAGATCTCGGCGGGTGCCAAGCAGAACATAAGCCACAAGTCCCTTTTGCAGAGAGTTTCCGTTCGGCCTCTAGAAATCCCAGGAGATGAGCCTCGCGTTGGCCCTGGCCTTGTCCAGAGCTGAGCTGCTCCCGTCGAGCCTGGGCCCCTGCCCGCTCCCGGCCCCAGCCGTCTCTTGCCTTCCTCCTCGGCTCCTGGACCAGGGGGAGCCCCTCGGCTGTCAGCAGCCAAGCCAGAGCACCCCGGACCACCAGCACACGGGTCCCGAGGCTCCGGACAGAAAAGGGCGCCGTAGCCAGCTCGGGATCCCGGGACCCACCGTCTAAGATGCGGTGACCGCCCCCCCTCCCCTCACCGTCACTGCAGGTCCTTGGGTTCTGAGCAACACAGGCCAGAACTCATTTCTCGGCCACACAAGGATGCTGAGCACTCTGGGGCGAGGTCTTGTCCCGTGGTGGCCTGACGCTGCCCAGGAGAGGGGGCTCCAGGAGGCCCGTCTCTGCTCCTCCTCTCCCACCGGCCTGCTGCGGATCACTAAAGGGAAAAGCAGGAGGAAGGGCCTTCAGAGGGGCTCTGCACACGGCCAGGGCCAGGGAAGCGGGCCTCGCCGTGTCCCGGAATGATCCCAGTAGGCTCCGAGCTGGGCCTTTCAGGAGCAGATTGGAAAATCCCCCGGAGCGGGTGGGGCCTTACCAGCTGCTTAGGAAAATGTCTTTTCAGAGCTTAAGGGTGGCATCTCCTTGCTTCCCTCTCATTCAGACTGCAGGCTGCATAGCCCTGGGCTGCAGGCCGGAGGCTAGGACCCTGGAGAGGACTCCAGCCGAGCCCCGGTCTTGCCGGAGGAGCCTCCGCCCAGAGCAGGAGAGAGTCCTGACGGGCGACAGCAGCAATCATGCAGGATAACTAGGGGCCGTGCGCAGGGTGCCAGGTTGAAGGAGGGAAGGGGTCAGGGAAGACTTCCCGGAGGAGGCAGCTCCTGAGGACCGAGTGGGAGTTAACCGGAAAACAAGTGGGGGAAGGGCATCCCCGGGGGCGAAAGCAGAGGTGCAAAGACCCTGGGGGGAAGCAGAAGCAGGCTGTGAGCACGGCTACGACAGAGCCCATGCAATGGTGTGGACAAGAGCAGATGGGCGCCCAGAGGAGGGGCGCATTGGGGGGACACTCAGGGACCAGTCCAGGGGGGCCTCTGCGCCACACGAAGGAGTATGGGCTTCATCTGGAGAGCAGTGGGGAGCCATGGAGGGCTTCAAGCTGGCGATGACCCAGCCTGGGTTTATGTCTTGGAAAGTCCACTCTCGTGGCTGCCTGGCATCGGGCAGCACGAAGGGAGGCAAGCCGTGGGGATCGGGGTGGGGGGACTGTCCTTTCTGGATCCACAGCAGTATATTCCCAGCCCTCTCCCCTCCCCCGAGCCCCTTCTCCAGCCTCCCCATCCTTCAAACTTGCCATGCTCGCCCTACCTCTGAGTCTTTGCATATGCTGTTCCCTCTACCTGCAGGACACGTGCTCGGGAGCGGCCAGAATGCCCATCCTGGTGTGCCTCCCTGTCCACCCCTCCTCTGGCAAGAATCTGCTGCTGCTTTAGACGGTTCCTGCAGACACCTGGCCATGTCCCAGCTGTGATAATCCTCTGGTCCAGAGGGACCTCCCCACCAGACTAGAAGCCTCCTGGAGGCAGGGATGGGCCTTGGGTCCCTCTGGATCCTGAGCCCTCAAGCAGGGCAGGGGGTGGGCTCTAGGGAAGGGCCTGGAAGGCGGGCAGGGTGTCCTGGGAGACCTGGTTCTGAGGGCCCCTTGAGGCCCGTGACCTCGGCTCTAGCTCACCCCCCAGCAGTTCATCCTCACGCTGGCGAGCTCAGTCTGCGTGCCCCGCGTTCCTCGGAGCGGGGCGGCGGGGACCAGCTGGGTCGTTGTCAAACCATCTCCCTCCCCCCGGCAACCCAAAGCCAAGCGCTGTGCTGAGTTCTGTCCAATGCGACGCGAGAACCCACCCCCTCCAGCCTGGCCCCAGCAGTCGCCGGATCTGTCTTGCTCTTGCTGTCCCTTGCTCGCTGGCTGGGTGGAGAAGTTTCGTGGGAGGCCCCAGGGCCCTGGGAACAGTGAGAAGTTCTTCCCCGCGGGAAGGAGGACGTCTTCCCCGGCCTCTGGACGTGCCCCAAGTGCCAGCTACTGCCGTCAGCCCTCCAGCAAGTGGCTCGGTTGAGTAGGGCTCCCTCACCAGGACCACGCCCCCTCCCCAGGGTGGCCCACATCCAGCGACCCACCACCATGGGGCTATACAGGGCCAAGCCGTGCACCCCAACCTGAGACAACCCTGAGCGGCCTCTCCAGCCTCAGACCTCTTCGGGGCTCCTCTGAGGACCCCACGGGGACAGCAGCTCCCTCTGCCCGGTGGGCTTCCTGTCCTTCCTGTCCCCAGGTACTGACCCCGAGCCCCCCACATGGCGTCCTCCACCTCGAAGTCTGCGCCCTGGGAAACAGCCCCGTTCTCACATGAAAATGGGACCTGGGAGTGGGCTCACCCGCTGGCTGGCTGCCTTCAAGGACCCAGGGCAGTTGCCAGGAGGCCAAGGCGGGAGTGCTGCAAGGGTCCAGACACTCACGAGGGAGGACGCGTGGGGCGGGTGTGGTGCCTCAGGCTCCCGAGGAAGATGGGGAGACAGCCGCTGTAGGGGGACCGGAACCGCATGGCTGCTACAAAGTTCAGCTGATCCTTGGGGGAAATACAACGCTGTATCTGGGGAAACCGTGAGGACCCCTCGACAGGATATAATTCCCGGGACTTAGTGATAGGAGCACATAGGCTCCGAAGGTTAAGCCCCCGACACAGGCGGGTCTGCTCTGACAAGGTCAAGGCTGTGATTGGAAAATACTAAGACCTTGACAAATAGCATAGCGACTTCCGACTTGGTGCACCCAAAGCCTTGAGCCCCTAGAGTCCGCCAAGCTTTCCGAGCTAGGAAACGGGGTCCATTTGTTCCTACAAAGGGCAAGTGCTCCCACTTCCTTGAAGATGTCAGAAACCTTCTCGCCGCAGGACAGCAGATGATCCCCCAAAACTCACCCCACCTCCCCTCCAGGCCGGTGACTCAGGCTAAGTCACAACATCTCTCATCCAGCGTCATGAGAGAAAGAGGAGGGGGCCGAGGAGCCGGCCAGCACAGGACTGGCGTCTGAAGGTGCCGGACCGACGGGCGGAACGCCAGGTGGGATCAGGGAGAGCATGTCTCTCTGGGAGCACGTTTGCAGGACGCAGCACGTCACGTCCTGGCAAGGAGCATGGGGGACGGGGCCAGTGCAGGGACCCGGCAGCACCCGGCAGCACGGGGGAGGGATGGCCTCCGCTAAGGGAGGTGGAGATGCGAGGGGGGCTGTGCAGATGGCGGGAGGACCGAGCGAAGGTTCGGAGGTGTAGACGCAGTGTGCTGGATATAACGTGGATGGCTAGAACACCCACCAGATGACTGCGCCCCACGGGAGGTCCTGGAAGATACGCCACTTACCAAAGCGGTGCGGTAAGGAAGGCACCAGCGCCCTCGAGAAGCTTCGGGGTGGCTGTCGTCCGTGAGCCAGGGCTGACGGTAGGAGGTGATGCTTCAGAACGAGGCTCGCTGATGGCATGAAGGTCGCAGGGCCCTAAAACCACAGAGACGCGGTGGCCGTGAGTGACCATCAGAAGCCAGATGGCGACAATTACTGTCATAAGCATCGGAATCTGAGCGGCAGCCAGTGGCCTTTGGAAATGGCCGATCTGGCTGCCAGAACATGGGGCCAAGAGCTGGGCAGCCTCTAAGGGTGAAGTTCAGCTTGTACAATCGAACTAAATCCAGAATGAGTGATCGGGATGCAGAAGGCACTGTCCTAGTGACAAGCCATGATTCCCTGCTTGGTTTCCAATCCGGAACCAGGGTGCAGACCGGGAATCCGTTGACAGAAGGGGAGCCAGCCTCCAGGAAGAAGGACCTCAGGCCACCGTAAGAGTAGAGGTCAGGACACCAGAGGAGTGCGAGGGGATCGACGGAGTGTCCTTACGTGGGGAAAAGGAGGATACCCCGTCGTGTGGGAGGCTCCCGGACACAGGATCCGAGTGGACGCTCCAGTGGGGGAATGAGGCCAACGGGGGCCGGGTCGTTAGTGGCCTCCTGACCCGAGTGGGGCTCCCTGGGTGTGTGGGCCTCTCCCATGTTCCCAGTGGTTATTTCCCTGGTTCTTCAACGAATAATTCAAATAGACTGATTTGGTCATTGGTACAAGCCCCACGGGGCCAAAAAAGTAAACCAAAACCAGAATCGCACACGGGATGATGGCACAAGTGAACAGCCCCTTTAAGGGCCTAAAGGATGCGGGAGTGGCGGTGCCCGATAGAGCGCCATTCATTTCGCCTGTCTGACCCCAGGAGAGTCCGGGGATGGCTCTTGGACGGTGGCAGTGGGTCAGAACAAGCTCAGCAAGGTCTCTGGCCCGGCTGCGAGGCCCGTGCCAAATGCGGTCTTTGTTGAACACGGCCTCGGGGCCTTGGCACAGAGCCACCGCTCTCCCCATCCCTGTATGAAAAGAGGATCCAAAACAGCCTGTAGTGACTCGCAGTCAACAATCATACACAGCTGGCCCTGTACCTGGCTTCCAGCCTCTCCCTCTTCTCTGTCCCCTTTCGGCCGCAAGTCTCTGCCGTGTTCCTGGCTGGACAGCCCCTAGAACAAGACGTCGGTCCAATATCACAATAACATCGAGCAAATCCGACCGCTCGAATGCACCGGGGGCCTTCCGTGCAGAGGGGGAGAACCAAGTCCTTGGAAAACTGCCAGGCCTGTTGCCTCGGTGGTGCGACGAGCGTGGGCACGTCACAGCTGGGACAGCAGAGGTGAAGGTGGCTCCCCACCTTCCACGGCTGGTCTAGCCAATGCCATTGCTGAACGTCCAACCTGCCCACAGTAAGGACCCGCGGGGAGCCCCCAGGACGGAAGCATTCCTACAGGAAACCAATCAGCCTTCTAGAAGCAAGTCAACTGCACGGGACGTTGTCCAGCCTGGAAGAGCCAAGGATGAATTTTGACGGGAAAAGAGAAATACGATGGGTGAGGTTTGCCTTTTCTTGCCACGGGGCTCCGTGAGCACCAGCATCGGAGACCCCACGGACCGTTCAGTCCACGGACGTGGGGTCCCACGTAACGTGACGTCAGAGCAAGGACCCACTTTACAGAAAGGACGGCGCTGGAGTGCGCCTAGGACGGTAGGCTCGGCCCTTCGTGCTGGAGATCACGGCGCCGGGAGGCCGCCAGCCCGGCAGAGGGATGGGATGGCCTGTCCCGGACAGACGTGAGGCACACGCTCAGGGCGGTGCCTTGTAAGGACGGGGTGCAGTCCTCGCCATGCAGTGCACACGCTCAGTCGATGACCTGATGACATCGTTTGTGTCCCCAGTGGGTAGAATATATGGGTCCAAGAAGGAAGAGCTGGGAGCGGGAGTGACAGATTTGGGGACTCTGTGCTTCCTGG
The DNA here is from genome assembly GCA_028534135.1 of Potos flavus. NCBI lineage: Eukaryota > Metazoa > Chordata > Mammalia > Carnivora > Procyonidae > Potos > Potos flavus. The sequence goes on from CM052896.1 coordinate 123,768,157, forward strand.
CCCTTGCAACTCAGGGCTCTGTGAGAGCTGTCCCCAGGGGACGCAGTAAGAGTTTCACGGAACTCCAACTACCGTTTATGCCACGCGTTGGCTCCTTGTGCCAAAGGACCAGCCAGTAAGAAGAAGCATCGCTATCCTCCCAGCTCAGCGTCCTACCTTCCGTTCCAGGGCGATCCCAAGCCCACTCCCCGCCCGTCAGCGTCTGAGCGAACCCCACGGAGCACAGCTCTGGGCCCCGCACACCTGCCTGGCCCCTGACGTGGGCAGGGAGAAAGCTGGCCTGTGCTGAGCTGCCGAACAAGGATTTTGGTTGTCACAGCAGCAGGCCTACCCTGACTCCTCTCTGGACGAATGAGTCACTATCCTGTAATCGAATGAATGCCTCGGGAGGACTCGTGCCTGCCAGAGCAGGGCCCGGCCATCCCCTCTGCCCCTGTGGGGGCCTCGAGGCTGCGGCGGACACCCTGGCGGTGGGGTCTCAGCCCCCCAGCCCCAGAGCCCTTGCTGGCGGCCGTCGGCTAGAGCAGATGCTCGGGGAGCGAGGGGTGAGTGCACTCCAGCCTCTGTCCGTGCCTTCCTCCCGCACGCCTGCCGCGTGAGAGCCTCTCCTCTGGGCGCCGAACACGCATCCGCCCACGAATGGGGGCTGATGCAGGCCGCCCCTCCCGCTGACAACCATTCAGGGGCACTGTGAATCTGGGGTCTGTGTCTCCCACCTGGAGCGGGAGCCCGACGGCCGGGGTTGTGGCGAATGTACCTCCGGGTCCTCAGCACCCAGGACAGGGCAAGGCACTCAGGGAGTACGAGGGATCCAGAATGCCTCGATTTCCCCATCTGTGCGCACGTGCCCCCAAGCAGCAGACCTCTCCGGTTACACCCCCAGGGTCTAGGATCCGAGAGCACTTGGTTAGGGCCAGGAGGTCCTGGGGAAATGCCTGTAGATTTGGGGAAGGCACGCATATGAGCAGCTGGGGGGCCCTGGCCACAAGGTCACATGCCCCTGCCCGCCCTCCAGCCAAAACCCTGGTCACTCTCCCGACCCAGAAATGCCAGCCTAGCCTATTGTAAAAAGACGACATCAGGGGACGCCTGGGTGGCTCAGTTGGTTAAGCGGCTGCCTTTGGCTCAGGTCATGATCCCAGGGTCCTGGGATCGAGTCCCGCATCGGGCTCCTTGCTCGGCAGGGAGCCTGCTTCTCCCTCTGCCTGCCTCTCTGCCCGCTTGTGCTCTCTCTCTGTCAAATAAATAAATAAAATCTTTAAAAAAAAAAAAAAAAAGATGACATCAGCCACAAAGGTGGGTCTCCCTGGTACCCCGGGGCCCCAGTCCAGCCCCACCGCCCCCAGGACCTGGATTTCCTCCCCCCTCCCGAGTCATCGAGATGTAAAGTCGCTGCCCGGGGTTGGTGAGCTGGCAGCTTCTGGCCAGTTCCATTCCTGCCGCTGACGACGTCTTCCAAAGAAGGCTTCCTGCAGGCCATGACCTTGGAAGGAAGCAAAGGACCGATACCCCGTCTCCGTCTGCAGCTTTGATCCTTCCGGGGGAAAGAAACCTCTAAACCCTGAGCTTCCTTCATCTGCCTCAGGATCCCGGCCTGGCAGAGGGTGTGCGGACCCCAGCTACGTCGCACATAGCTTCAGAGGTCCCAAGCAAGGGCCTTCCCTCTCTGAGCCTCGGTACCCCATGCTTGGGGGTCATCCAGGCCCCAGCGCACTAAAGCATCACTAGGCACCCCACGTGGACAGAACCTTCCTCCAAAGAGCACCCTGTTTGCAGGGTGAATCGGAAGGGCCTGGAGGGGAGGCAAGGGGACAACACAGGGGCAGCGGCTGGGACTCGGCCCATGGAGGGAGGAGCCCCCTCGATCAGAGCGCACCCTCTGAAAGATGGTGAATTCCCGGCCCTGAGCTGGGAGCACCCAGGGAGGAGACGGGGGTGGGCCCCAAGCCCCCTGGCAGGACGCCCATTGAGCCCGGGCCCCCGCGGGGACTGTTCGCTCCGGCTCCCGGAGGTGGCACTCCGGACGGGGCCGAGCGCTCTGCACCCGGCTGCCCGCGTCCACTGACGGAGACAGCCTTCCCCGGCCTCCCACCCTTTCTGTGTCCAAATACCGCGCCTTGTGCGGAGTGACGGCAACCCAGTAGACGGTAGCTGTGGTTCTGTTTTTGTTTTCAATGTTCTTACTTGGCAAACCTCAAGTTGGCACCCTATGACAGGAACTAAAGTTGATTTTTTTTTTTTTTTTTTTTTTTTTTTAATTTTAATCGTTTGCGAAATCCACAGGCCCAGGACTTTGGAGGAATCTCTCGTTTAATTCTCCCAACACCACCCCGCACCCCCCCCCCGCCCCGGACAGGGCTCACCGCACCCATTTTACAGATGAGGGGTGGGTGGGAGAGGACTTGCCCAAGATCTAAGCCTGTAGGCTGGGGGGGGCCTTGAACCCCGCTGAGTGGCCCACGCCCCCCTCCCTGACCCAGGCCCCCCCCTTCCTCCGGGGCTGGAGGCCTCCCTGTTCCTGCTCCACCAGCCCCAGAAGAAGGGATCCTTCTCTGGTCCTGACATTGTCCCTCCCTGGGGCTCCTTCTTCCCCGGCCCCCCCTTAGCCTGAGGCCACCCCCAGGAAGCCCCACTCCCACCTTCTCCCAGCCAACTAAACAAGCAGGGCTCGAGGGAACAGCCTCTCTGACCAGACTCACCCCTCCCGGACCCGCCGGCCCGTGAGCCTCCCCCCTTGCCCCAGAACCAGGCTCAGGCCCACGGCCATGGGGGCTTGGCCTGGGCCGGGACAGTGGGGGGTTCCCAGGCCACCCTGCCTGGGCCACCGGCAGCCCGCTGTCCTGAAATGGCTCGGACCAAAGACCCAACTGCAGTTTCTCAATGCCAATGAGGACACGTTGTTTTCGGTGGCCACGGGCCAAGGGCTCTGACTGTGGTCTTGCCTCGCCTGCCGGGAGAGACCTCTGGGAAGGGGGCATGGCTGCACCAGCCCCTCCTGGGCAGCCGCGTCCCCGTGCTCACTGGCCTCAGGTCGAGCCGGCCCTGGTCACGCTGCCCTCCCTCCGGGTTCCTCCGAAAAACACCAAACTCCGCAGGTTGGCATCTGAGGCCCCGACGCATCTCTCGCACCTGATTTCGCACGTCCCCGTGCCACACAAGTCAGCCGGATCCCATCCTCTCCCTTGTTCGGGCCGCTCCCGGAGCCTACGTGCCTCCCTTCCTGCCTCCCTTCCTGCCCAGCCCAGCAGATCTGCGAACTCCCTCCCAGTCCCGGCTCCCACTGCGGCGGCACCACCTCCTCCCTGAGGCCCTCCGGGTGCCCCCTGGGCTGTCTCATCGCGCGCTGAGTCCCCGTGGCCCTTTCTCGGAGCCCTGGTGTTTTCACCTGTAAAACAGGCACAGTAAATAGTACCTAGCTCAGCAGGTGGGGTGAGGACTGAGTAAATGAGACCATTCGTGGAAATCCCAGCCACTCACACCTAGCAGCTGCTCAGGAAATGGTGGACAGATTCCCGTCCGTGTTACTGTGCTTCCCCATCACTGTGGGCAGCTCCTGCGCCTTTTCCGCCTGCCCCACGAGGGCCAGTCTTCCCCGGAGCGCTCTCTGCACCTGCCGGCCTCCCCCTCTCCACCATCCCTGAGCAATGCCACCCATTCCCGTGGCCTTAGCCGCCTCCCGCAGCCGTCCCCGGGGGCCACTCTCCTGGGCTCTGCGCTGACTTGTCCACCTGGAGAACCCTCGGGGCCTCAGAGCCGGCATTTCCAACACGGCCACGTCCCCCACCTCCTCCTGTCCCACTAGACTCTGCTGGTTAGGTGCTGGAAAATCATGTCCAGCCCCACTCTTGGCATGAAATCCTGTACTATTTAGGAATGTCTTTGGCTGCAAATAATAGAAGGCATAGTGAATGACAACTTAACCAAAGAGGGGGCTCGTTTTTCTGGCATAATGACGGGTCCGCTGTGACCGGCTGCCGGCGGTGGTTCGACAGCCCCTGGCCGGCCCCTGACGATTTTGTGTCACGTGGACCCCATTGTTGGAAAATGGCTGCCCTTGCTCCAGCCCCTCGAACAACGTCCAAAGGCAAGAAGCAGGAGGAGGTCCAGGGAGGGCATTCCTCTTCACATACCTTCTCTTATCAGGGAGGACAAAACCTTCCCCAGAAGCTTCCAGTAAACGTCCTCTTGCATCTCCCCAGACAGACCGGGCTCCTCTGAGTGGCTGCCCCTGCTGCAAAGGAGCCTGGGAAGGCCGTTTGCTACCACCACCACGCACCCAGGCACGGGGCCGAAACCCAGACGCCTCTCTCCGCCGCCCCGGCCTCCCGCCAGCCCTGCACCCCACCTCTCCACCCTCCTCCCACCCATCCCCCCCTGCTCAACTCTGGGCTTCCTCGTCTCCCCTGTCCCGGCCCCACTGAACAAGCAGAGTGATATTTTAAAATCCAAACCTTTCCATGACTCCTGACTTCTCTAGGAAATGCTCGAACTCCTTCCCGTGTCCCCCAAGGCCTCCCGACCCGGGCCCCGGGTACCTTTCTAAATGTTCCCCCCACCATTTTCCAATAACCTGCAGGCTCGCTGAGGGTTCCCCAGGTGGACCCTGGCCGGGCACGAGCACACGTGGTTTTGGTGGGCGGGGATCCCAGGACAGCAGGAGGGTGGGGAGGTCAGATCGGGGAAGGGGCCCATGGAGGGTGACCGCTGGGGGAATAGCCTGGGACTCTGGTGTCGCGTCGGAAGGGCAAGGAAGCAGTGCCGAGGTCTGCTTCTGGGCTGGACAGGGTGGGCCTCAATTCTCCGGTACTTCTGGGCTGAACTGCTCCTTCGGGCAAAGTGATTCAGACTCTGGGAGCAGACGTCGGGCATGTTCCACGCCAGGAGGCAGGAGGGAGAGCGGGCCCAGGGCAGTGGGCTCCCTCCCCCACGGCCCGGCACACCTGCCTCCTTTCCGGAATCCCATCCCCGCAGTTCCTGCCCCAGGCCTCCCCACAAGCCTTTCTGGGTGCTCCCCTCCCTCCCATACACCCCCCGTAGCACCCAGCCTGGCCCAGCCAGCCTCACTCCAGCTCCGGGACTAAGAGCTGGATAGTTTCCCAGGTGGAACGCATTCTCTCCCACCCCCGCCCCCGCCCCCGCCTTCACCCAGTTCTGGCTTGAACTCGGGTCCGTCTACACCCCCACCCTCGAGGGGGCTCCAGGACTCAGGCCCTTCCCCGACCCCTGAAAGTGGAGGCAGGAGGGCAGAGGGAAAACACTGCTTCCCCCCCACACCCCACAGACATCGGAGCTGGGTCACCAGGCTTGTCCCCCACTGCTGCTGGGGGTTGGAGACAGGTAGGGGGAGGCTGCGGCCGAGCAGGGAGGGAAGAAGGGAGCCCAGACTAACCCCCCAGCCCTCCGAGGCAGGGTGCGACAGTGCTAGCCAGGAAGGACCCAGGTCTTCAGAGCTCCCGAGGCTGAGACCAAATTCTCCATCGCCATAGAACGGGGCTGCAGTGTGGACAAGCCACGGCACGCCCGGAGCCTCAGTCTTCCCAGCAGGAGAATGGGCACTATCACACCTGCGTCACAGTGGCTCCGAGGAAGGCACATGGTGTGTGCACACTCAGGAGGCCGTGGCAATAGTAGGCAGAGCCTGGCCTGGTCCTAGGTCTCAGGGCAGGTTCATAGGGGAGAGGCCGCCCAGCCTCCCCTGGGGTTTTTTCGGCCACCCCGAGCTGCTCTGCCTCCCTTCTCATCCTGGGAGGCCCGGACCAAATGCCGTCTGGACCAAGTGCCCGACGGGGGGGCAGTGCAGCCGAGAGTCTCAGGGCCGCAAAGGTCTGTGTCCTCACCAGTCACCCCCTCCCCCCGCCAGCCCCACCAGGCAGGCCTGAGCCTCCCCCAGGCCTGCAGGGGCTCGTCCCGGCTCCCCCTGCTCTCCATCCAGGCCCTGGGAGCTCCCCTCTCGGGCCTCACCCTGCAGGCAGCCCCAGGTCAAGGTCAAGGCCCAGGACAGGGTCAGGCAGCAGGGCTGGGGGTGTGCCGGGGGCGTGTCTATGATCACACGGGCTGGAGCTTTGCAATTCGTCCTTTGGGGGCATTCCTCAAATTCCCTCTCATCTCGCTGCTGTGGAGTGGAATCCAAGAGGGGACGTCCCTTAGAGGCCATCTGGAGGCCCGAAGGTGGAGGCCCAGAGAAGGCACGGATGTGACGGAGGTGGCCCAGCACGCTCACGCCGGAGCCGAGCACAGAGCCTGGGCCTGGTGCCTCCCAGCCCAGGAGGTCTCCTCACCCCCACGTCACCTGGCAGCCCCCGTGAGCAGAACCTGGGCTGTGGGAAGGAGCCCGGAGCTAGGGGCTGGGCCTCGAAGCCACTTCCCTGCACCAAGCCTCAGTTTCCCCTTCAGAAGGTGGCTCCCGGGGGCTCCTGGGAGACCTGCAATCTTCTGCAGGGCACACGGCGGAGGAGGGTCCGTCGGAAAGGGTGTCTGTGGCCTGAGTGCCCTGTGATGGGAGACAAGACCCCCGCCTCCTCCCCCACCCAGTCTGCTCCAGGCTAACCGGCCTCTGAAGTCTGGGTGATGGGCAGGGGGGTGGGGGCCGCCCTAGAAGCAGAGAAGGGGCGGCAGGCATGAGCTGCCAAGACCCTCACCACGCCCTGAGGCCCTCCCCCCAGGCCCACCCCCGTTCCCTGGGGTCCAGCCCCAGGGCAATGTCCCCGGCCCGGTGGCACTGGTGTGTGGGTGTGGGGCGGCTGCCAGCTCCCCGGGTGTCTCGCTAATTGTACCCTGGGGTGTGGTCCACTGTGGGCACCGGAGCCCACGGAGCAGATGGCGGGGGCAGGGACTTGGGCGGAGGCGAGGCCGGGAAAGCCCCAGGCGGCAGGGCTGGGTCGGTGACAGGCGGCCCAGCGCCCAGGCCGAGGACAGGACACTGTGTTTTGATTATTTCCAGTTTCCTGACCCCCAAGTAGTGATTTAATGTTCCTGTTTACTCCCAGGGTTAGAACAGAAGGCGGGACAGCTCAGCCGGCCTCCTTGGCCTCCCCTGGCGTCACCCCTAAACTCCCAGCAAAGAAGCAGTCGGAGGGAGCAAAGGGTCCTGGGGGACAGTGTGAGGCCTCGGGGCGCATCGGGGACGTCGACGGGCTTGGGGCCGGACCTTGCACAAAGCAGGTCCTGCCCGGGGTCGAAGGGCGTGACCTGCCCCGGGGAGGCATGGCCGGGTGACCCCCAGAGCTGGCCTGGGGGGCCCAGGGCCCCCTCGCCCAGCTCCACCTGGTTAGAGGCCGGGGCGTCCCCATCCCCGGAGCTCCCGGCCTGACCCGGGCTCGGACTTTGGCTGGGACCCCGTCCCCACTCGGAGTGCGAGTACTCTTCAGGGACTGGCTCGTCGGCAGAGCCAGGAGGCTGCGGCTGGCCGGGAGGGCCTCCAGGAGGTCGGAAGCCCCACTCGGCGCTCCGGGAATGTTGGCGCAGACGGGCGGCTTGGAAAAGCACTCGGATTGTGGCCTTCCGCAAGCACCCTCTGAGGTCGCGGCCGCGCATGGCAACGTGAGGGGTGGTGTTTTCTACAATTACATGTCATCCCGGTTTTTCGCTTAAATCAACACCAGTTCACGTCATCGTTGGCAAAAAGTTTAAAGGCTGGTATAGTTTCTGCCCAGGGACGTCCTGTCTTCGAGGGTCTGTCCCTTTATTCAAGAAGCATCCACCAGCACTGGGCGGAAGCTGGGCCCACAGACAAGCGTCCACAGGGAAGACGCAGGTGAGGGAGGGGCCGCAGCCGGGGCGGGGCTGGGAGAGCCCCTCGAGGGAGGACCAGGGAGGGGACGTCGGGGGGAACCGTGCCCAAGCAATGGGGCCAGCCCCACAGAGACACAGGAGGGCTCTGCGCGAGACGCTCCCCGGACAGAGCCTTGGAGTCTCGAGACCCCAGATACACAGAGCCCCGGAGTGCTCCTCGGAGGACCCACACGCACCCAAAGCCACCACGACTCCTTCTCCCCATAAGCTACGGAGGGGACAGCAGAGTCACAGAGGATAGACATGGGACTCAAGGGTCCTCGCGGCTCAGGGTCCCCCACGGGGTAACAGAGACCAACCTCTGGATGCCACTGGGAGTCTTCAGTTGTCCTTGAGCAGAGACCGGGATGCCAAGGGCAGGGTCTCTGCCGGGTGCCATCCCCCATTGCCCTGCGTAGCACTAAGACCCGGGGGCGCAGAGCCAGGCAGCCCCAAGAGATCACAGCCCAGCCCTGTCTCCACCTCTGAAGTCCTGTTCAGCCATGGACTCAGTTTCTCCCTCGCTGAAACCAGGGTTGACTCCGTGGCCCCCTCGAATGCTCCATCACGTGCCACGGGGTGGGCGGGGGCAGGTAGGTGATGGAGGAGCTCCTCTCTGGAACCGGGCCCTTCATGTCCAAAAAGGTCGCTCCTGACCCCCAGTCCGCAGGCATGCAGTAAAACCGAGGTCCTTTGGTTCACGCGACCCTGGCGTCCAATCCCTGCCCCACCACTTAAAGGCTGTGTAGCTTCAGGCAAGCTTCCTGACCTCTCTGAGCCTGAGTCCCTGAGAGTCGGTACTGACAGGCTTGAGACGTCTGAAGGACATTGAAACCGTAAGGAACGGTGCCCTTGGGAGACAGCATGAAAATTATCAGCAGGACTCCCCTTCAAGTGCTCAGCACAAGAAGGCAGGTTTGGAGGAACACATAGACTCCGCTTTGAGGCCCAGTCCTGCCATTTGCCAACCGTCTCCCCTCGAAGACCACCCGGGCGGGCCGGTGAGAGGACAGAGGGAGATGGAGGGGCGCCCAGCACGCAGGAGGAGCTCAGGAAGCATCCCCCGTGAGCCTGAACGCAGGCGGGGAGCAGTCTGGACTGACTGGACGACATGCCCCCAGACGCAGAGACCCCACCCCAGAGGTGAGCAGTCCCTGCCCCCGCCCCTGCCCACGACCCCGCTTCAGGGTCCCCCCACCCCCGCTGCTGTTTGGGGGAAACACTTGGATGGGGCAGCCGGGGGGTGGGGGGGCGCAGTGGGGAGAGGGTGCTGTTTGTGGAAAGAAGCAGAACAATTGAAGCCAGCTCGCTCAAAGTTAGAGTCCCTTTTTCCAGAGTGGTTGTTTAGAAGGAAAAAAACATCCTGCAAATCACAGCCGAGAAAACCTGCAATTGCCAGAGAAACGGGGGTCGGTGGCCAAGAAGGATTGCAAAACAACGGCCCTGGGGAGCCGTGCGCCGGTCCCAAGCCCTGCAGAGCCGCGGCTCAGGGCACCTTCCCGGGTGCAGGCTGGGAACCGAGCCCCCTCACCCTGGACGTCCGTGCCCGGCTCGGGGATCGGAAGAGACGCATCCCGAAGGGTCACAGTATTTCACGGTTTGCAAAGTGAGCCTTTGCAGGGAGGGTCCTGGAACCGGGAGGTGGGGAGGGGCTGGGGCGCGTTGTGGGGAGAGGTTGGGGGTGGCTCTCGCCTCAGCGTTGGTTCCAAAGGTCCAGGAGTGGGACAGTGACAGGGGTGGGAGTGCCGTTCCAGCCACGGGGGAAGGAAGGGAGCCAGTCACTGCGTGCCTGAGAAAGGGACCCATGGCTCCCTTCCCCCTCCACCCCTGCGCCATGCCCCCCTCCCACAGCCCCTGCCCCCCCCCACTCGCAGGGTGTCCCCGCTGTCCCCTGGGCCGTGCAGGCCACGCCGCCAGGCCAGCCCCATTCCCCGGATCCACGAATCCAGCGGCTCACGTCCCACTTCCTCAACTACAGCTCAATCCCAGGCGCCCCTGCTCCAAGGGCCCCAGCGGCTCCCCCCACTGCCCCACCAGCTACCCGGGCTCTCCACAGCGGCTGCAGGACTCTCGAGTGGCCCTCACAGCTGTGTGCTGCCCACCTACTGTGCGCTGGGCTGGGAACACTCAGGGGAGGGCAAGGCGAGGGCCCAGGGAGGACCCACGCCTCCCGGGAAGGGCCGGTGCCTGCGGGTCCCGCTCTGCCACGGCCTCCCTCCCCAGCCCCGTGCGTCGGATGCCCCAGCCCTCCACGGGGAAGACTCGGGAGAAGCAGTGAAGGAAGAGGCCGCGTGCTGGTTTTGGAGTCTCCTCCAGCCCCCACGAGGACGCACCGGTGGGTGTGCTGTGGCCCAAGTCCGTGGCAGGTGAGCTCACGACTGGGTGTCGGGGACCAAGAACGGAGCCTCGGGCGCCCCCCACACCCAACGCCCTGCCATCCTCGGCCCCTCAACGTGGCCTGAACCTCTGAGCTCATGCTGAGCCTCCTCGTGGGGAGCCACGCGTCCTGGATCCAGCTTGCCCTGAGTGAGGCTTCGGGAACCGTCCACATGTGGGCAGCAGCCACAGAGGCAGGCCCTCCAGACTGGAAGTCCCTCACTCGTGTCCCCAGGCCACCATCAGCCTCGGGAGGGGAAGCCCGGTTTCCTGGACCTCACGGCATCTGTGCAGGGCCTCAAGGGCGGCAAGGTCAAGGGCTGGGGCTTTCCTTGCAGGTGGAGGGCACGGCGCAGCGAGGGGACAGTGTGCCGGCGTGTGGCCCGTGATGACGTGGCAGGGCCCTCCTCCCGGCCAGGGACTGGCACGAGGCGTGGATGAAGGTCACATGGCGGCGGCGCGAGACAAACATCTCCCCAAGGCCACCGAGGGAGCCAGCCACAGAGCCAGCTGCGGCGCCTCCGTGGGACAAGAAAGGCGCCCTCCAGGTGGGGTGTAGACTGCATCCCAGCAGCCTGGTTCTCATCCCAAACTCTTGCTTGGCACAACCCCCGGGAACAACACCAGTCACTGCGGCTGCCGTGTTTTAGGGCTCATGTGGGGCAAGACCTTGACCTTGTCCCTACAGGGCCCACTACGTGTTCGATTCCACCCTTCCAGGGGTGACAATCGGAGCAGAGTTTGTCTCCCCAGCGGAACAGTAAGCAACGTGGGGGCGGGACTGTGTCGACTTCACCCACCAGCACCAGACCTGCTTTGTCATAAATGCTTAGCAAATCTTTGTAGAATCAAGGTTCTCTTTCAACCCTAAAACAACTTGATTGACTGCATTTTATAGATGAGGTTGGCGAGCTGGGTGGCCCACTTGAGGTCACAGATCACAAGTGGGCCCCCCCCAGAGCCTTTACTCCCCCCTCCACGGCCCCACCTCCTCCAGCCCCTGTGGGCCATTCCCCCCACATCACGTGCAGCGCCCCAGACTGAGATCCCTCTCCTGCCTGGGACAGCCTCCCAGCCAGCAGGAAAAAGACGCAGCCCAGGCCAGGAAAGAGCCTCACCAACTGGGGCTTGAGCCCCGTTTGGCCATTCTCTTGCACAGTCCTTGCTCCATTACCCGAGTCTCCATTTGTGGGATGTCCAAGACCCTTTCTGTCTGATGGTCTGTGATCTACAGTCTAGAGCAGGAACCTGCCGCACGGCTGCCCCAACCTGTGATTGCTGCACTCATGGCAGACATCGCTAATCAATTACCAATCAGTCTTTCCCACTGAGTTTGTATTGAACATCAGAAACCTTCTCAACACGGGACGCAAGGAAACCATTTGAGTCAAAACTGACAAGGGAGATCAAACCTCTTTACCCTTCCTGGTCTGAGGAGAAGCTGGGCTGGGAGCCGGCCTTGAGGAACAAGGCTCACACTACTAGCTGACAGCTCCTGCCTTTCCAGAGAACGCCACCAGCAATGAAGGTCTCGGAGCCCACTGCTGGGGAAGCAGCAGGAGGCCTTGTGTGCACGATGGCCTCCCCCCGGCCCAGACTGACAGCCCCCGGCCCCCCGACCCAGGCCAGGCCCTAAGTGTAGTGTCGGAAGGGTTTGCCCAGTGGAGGTCTCCATTTCTGAGTTTATCTCATGCCAACTCCTTAAGTCCCAGCTCAGAGCTCACCTCCTCCAAGAAGCCCTCCTTCCAACTGTTCCTCCCACTCAAAGCCAAGGTCCCTGCGGTCCCTCTGCAGGTTACACACTGTCCCTCAGTCATTCGGCAAACGCCCGTGTCGCATTTGTCGGCGTGTGGAAGCGCCCCGGGCCGAGCACAGGCGAGCAAGCCTGCGTGAGCACGCGCACGGATTCACGCGACGAGCACACCTCAGTCACCTGTTTGCCGGTTCATCGGCAGCCTGCCCGGGGGTGCAGTGCCCTCGGGAACCCACGTTCCCATGAAAAAGGCAGACGCTTACAAGACAGTTATACATATAATTAAATGGCAAGAAGCAAAGGATGATCTAAGGGGGAGGACTTGCAGGCGGGGCTCCGGGGGCACAAGAGGGTCTCCCTGAAGGTCTAACATGTGAACAGAGTCCCGGGGCGGGGGGGTGTGCAGCTGGCAGAGGGTAGGTGGGCACAAAGACCCCGGGCTGCTCTGCCTGCCTCCTCTCGTCCACCCTCCCAGCCACTAGCTTGCAGAGGTCAGCTGGAGCCCCGAGGGCGGGGGCAGGGGTAGAGCTGATGCCCTGCACCCAGCTGTTCCCATGGCCGGGTCCCACGCACCCCAAGGAGGAAGCAGCTGGCCTCGAGCCAGCCCCTCCGGGTCTGCCCGCCCAGCCGGGGCCAGGAGGCCACCCGCGGGAAGCTGGCCGCGCTGGTGACCGCAGCCAGCCCCAGGCTGCCTCGGCCGGCGGCCGGGCTGGCGTCCTGGTGGAGGGGTGACTTCAGCTCGGCCGGGAAGAGGGTGCTGGGCAGCGGGGTGGGGGGCTGGATGCCGGGGCCGCTCGGGCCACATGTCAGCAGCCCGCAGAGGGAGGCGGGGCGTCACCGGGCCCTTTCCACCTGAGCCGCCGGGGCTCTCTCTAACGGCGCTGACTGTCGGCTCCCCCACCCATCCCCCTGCCAAATTGCACTTAATTATGATGATAAATGATGGCAGACGTCCACAGCCACATCGCAGAACATGACAAACACGCCACGTCGCTGAGCCAACAAGCTCCACTCCCCCCACCGCCACGTTCCTAACAGGAGGCTGAGGGGGTTATCTTGGGTCACAGACAGCCCCCACGACAGGCTCAGGCTGGACCCCGAGGCCGGATCAGGCTGGGCGCTGCTGGGCAGGGCCGGGGCTCCACCATCACCAGAGATCCAGACCTGAGCCCTCCCTCGCCCCTGCCCTCGTGTCCTTCTGTGTCACCTGCTCATTCTAGCAAAGCATGAAAACAACAACCCCCCACCCTGGAGGGAGGGGCAGGAGAACAGCAGCCACCCTCTTTCTGGAGCAGCTTCTAGAATCAAGACTCTAGTCATGCAGGCCCTGCAGACACAAGCGGCCACCAGGGGCGTCCGCAAGGACCGGAGAGGCCCGCAACGGAAGGCCGGGAGGGGGTCTGGCAGGGTGAGCCTGAGAGCCCCCAGGGTGAGCAAGGCTGGACCCGGGGAGGCCTGGGCTCCGCCTGCGGGCTTCCTCGCTGGATGGGGGCATGGGCCTTCTTGGTGTCACAGAGAGAGGAGGGCGCCAACGTCCCCGACAGGAGCCCCAATCCCAAGTCCAGCGTCACCGGGCGGAGAAGGGAAGGGGTCTGTGCCGTTCTCCGCCACCGTCACCAGCAGGGTTTGAGACAGCACGCCAGAGTCCCGGTCCCAATGCGTGGCCTCCAATGAACCATGGGCAAGGGCTCTGTTCAGGCTGTGCCACCTAAGTCCCCCACTCCCTCTGCTCGGCTGACCAGTGACGACAGTGACGTTGCCACTGTGGACGTGTCACCTAGGGGAGGTGTCTGGCAGTAGATCCAGCAGCGCCAGAGGGGAAGGGCGACACAGACAGAGGGAACCGCATGTTAAAGGTCTCAGGATCAGAGACTCCCTTGAACTTGGACAGAGGGGAAAGCAGCTGGGAGGGGCCGCAGGGGCAGGGAGGGGAGTGTGCCGAAGCGGGAGGAAGTGCCTCTGCACGAGGGAAGGGCAGGGGCGGGGGGGGGGGATGGCGGTCCCAGTCCTGAGACGGGACAAGCACGTCAGCAGGTGTTTCGGGCGTGTTGCCCTGAGGCCTCCCGGCACAGGCGTCCAAGGGCAGCCGAGTCCGGGGAGCCTGACGCAGAGGGCTCAGAGCAGAGGTGTTGGCGGTCAGCGGTGTTCGGCATCCCTTGGACGTAGCTGTGGGTAAGATGGCCGGACAAGGTGAGGGGTGGCCCCTGGAGGAGCAAGGGGAGCGACTCGGGGACTAGAACCCAGAGCCAGAGGGGAGAGCTGGGCGCAGAGGGCCTCGGGCCACCCACAGCAATTCTGCAGGGAGCAAACCAAAGGGACCAGTACACCGCCGGGCTCTCCGCGGGCACTCCGCTGCCTGGTGGCACAGTCCGTGGGCCACCGTGCTCCCCCTTCCCCGTGGCCCGTTCCGATCACATCCCAGGACACAAAACCAGCAGGGAGGGTGCACGAGCGCCCAGTGCTCCTAAGGAGGCAGCTGCAGAGAAGAAAGGGGGCAGAAGCCTGTTGTGCCCAGCAGCCCCGGTGGGGTCTGACAGCAATTCCACCCTTCCACGATGGCTCTACAGAGAGGAGCAGCTGCAAGACAGGCTAGAGGAAGCCAAGCATTAAAGGGCGGGCTTGCTTTTGTTTTAAGAGCCTCAAGTTGAGCCATGGTTCCCGTAGCGCAGGCAGGAATGAGGATGCGGAAGAGAGGGAAGGCAGGAGAGAGGGGATGCAGGACAGAGAGGATCCAGGAGACAGACGATGCAGGAGAGAGGGGATGCAGGACAGAGAGGATCCAGGAGACAGACGATGCAGGAGAGAGGGGATGCAGGACAGAGGGGATGCAGGAGAGAGGATGCAGGAGAAGGAGCAGAAGGCGGTATAACTGACGGGGTGGCAGTCCAGGGCAAGAGCAGGTGGGTCCGAGCCCAGTGCTGGGAGAGCCGAGGCAGGAAGGGGGCTGCAGGGGGTGTGGCTTCCTCCTCTCCTCTTGCAGGGAGGCTAGAGACACAGGCATAGTTTGGGTGTGCGATGCATGACTTGCTCCTGTGTGAAGGGCCTTGGGCTCAGGGTTTGGGTGAGGCCAGGGGGGCCGTGTGAGGAAGTTGAGGACTCGAGGGGGCCGGAATATGGCTGGGGAGTAGTGGTTCAGGACCCAGCTCTTGGACGCAGAGCCTGCTGGGTATTGAGGGAGTCGGCGTGCCCTGTGGCGGGGTAGGGAGGGACGTCGGAGAGGGTTGTCGACCCCGGAGGGTCAGGGATGAGAGACCAAGGCTCTGGGGCGCCCCCAGGGATGCAGAAGCTGACATGGGACGAGAAGGCAGACTGGCGGGGTGGGGGATGCCGGGGAGGTGGTCAGTCATGGAGCCCAGTGGGAGAGGAAGGCAGGGGGGTGGCGGTGGAGTAGGGGTGAAGAGAGGGGGAGGAACGAGCAGGTTGCCCGGGGTGGGAGAGGAAGAGCCAGGTCAGCCGCAGCCAGAGGAGGGTGCGGAGCTGTGTGGTGGGCACGTCTGGGCTCCCCGGGCGTCAGCAGCCGATGGTTGCTGACAAGGACCTGGAGTGGCAGGAAATGGGGTGCCGAATCCCAAGGCCTGGGCCGGCAGGACTCAGAAACGCCTCTCAGAGTTCTAGTTCATGGCTCCCCATCCAGGCCAGCTGTGCTCATTCTGGGGGTAGTGGAGGTGGGTGTAGGGGCAGGTGGTCCCGCTCGGCCCATGGAAAGCCCAGCGCTGGCTCCGCCCAGCCCACAGGGACCCTGGCCACATACAGGGGCTGGGACACGGGGGGCGTGTCTGGGCGGGGGCATCTTCCTGCGGAGGCGAGTGGATGCGCTCACCATGTGGGTAATTATGACCACAGGGGTGACAGGTGCCTACAGGGAGGAGACAATGCAACTGCGTCTCCAAGCAGAGTGGGCGGACGTGCAGTGGGAGTTGTGGGGGTATGCGGGGTGGGCTGCGGAGGGGGCTGTCTGCAAAGGGCAGATCTGGGGGTGCAGGCGATATGGGGGTGCGCCGGCAGCGTGCACGTGAGCCTGTGCGTGGGAGGAGGGGAGGATGTGGGTGGGTGGGAGCTAATTAGCTGGAGCCTGGTCTCCAGGCAGAGCCTGGACGTGAGCCCGTGTCTGGCAGCCTCGTCTCAGCCCACACCGGCCCCCCTCAGTCTCACTGTGGCTCCCCATCTGCCCCAGAGCCCCACCATTGCCCACCAGGCCCGGCCAGGCGGTGGCACCCAGAGTCCTCCAGCATTGTCGGCGAGGTCAGGGAGGGGGCTGAGCGCGCAGGGCTCCCGCTCTGGGAAGGAAAGAGCAGCTTGTGTCTTACGTCCGAGGCTCCCCCCCCCGCCCCGGCTCCTCTGGGGTGCAGCCTGTGAAGGTCAGCGCAAGCAGCCCGGGTCAGGGGTGGAGAAGCAGTATCCCAAGTCACAGAGCAAGTGGGAGCAGAGCCAGTGTCCAGCCCGCCCCCCTCCCTACCCATCCAGGGCTCTGGCCCAGGCTCCTTGGGGTTTCCAAGCTCCCAGGCGAGCCTGGGCCAGCGGCGGGGCTATCTGCGTCTGAGTGATCCCGCCCTCTGCTCCCAGGGATGCGCACGCCAGCAGCCCCTCCCTTCAACCCCAAGAGCCGGCCCCGCGTCCCAAGAGCCAGGGCAAACAAGGAGTTTCAAGAAAGGCAGGAAGAACTAACCCAGACAGCCAGGTGCTAGGCGGGACCCCGCCCCCGAGCCCTGGGTAAAGGGCCCCAGCTCTACGGGCTACAGGGAATGAGAGGGGGGCTGGCCCTGGCCCCGGTTCTGGCTGCCAGTTGTCCCGGAGCAGGCTCCGTGGCCTGGATAGACCCAGAGGTCACGCTGGGACCTGGGAAGGGCCACCTGCAGCCTCCATCCCCTCTGATCCGGCATTCCATCCTACGTGACTGCTAGCAATCCCACAGCCAATGTGAGAAGCTAAGAGGATGCCTCTCCATCCATCCGTCGTCTTCCATCTGCCCATCCATCCCTACATGCCTCGGTCCATCAGCTCGTTGACCCAGAAAGCCAGCCAGGAAACGTCCGTGGACGCACCCCACTGAATCTGCGTGTCCATCTATCTGTCCTCCCGTCTACCTGTTCATGTAGCATTCAGTCCGTTCATCGATCCAGCCAGCCAGCGAGCCCTTAGTCCCTCCAGTCTTCCAGGGGTTCATCCTCCCATGGGTGGGCCATCCACCGTTCACACGTGGCGCACTCTCCCAGAAATGTCACATCCTCGAAGGGACTCTCGATGCCCCGCCCACTGTCTGGTTCCCACGGTACAGAACCCCGCCAACAAGTACCTCCCGTATTGGCACTCGGAGCCAGACCCTGTCCTAAGCACTCTGCGTACAGCTACTCATACGGGCCTCGCCGTCGCCCACTCACCCCGTGAGGCAGCGGTACTGCCGTACCCATTTCACAGGTGAGGCACCCAGAGGCCAGCGGAGAACGATAGAAGCCAGCATTGATTGGTCCCTCCTGCGCGCCCCGCGGTGCTGGGTGCTCGACATGCCCGGTGCATTTAAACCTCATCGTGGCGGGACTCCCTTCCATCGTCCCCATTTTACAGCTGGGTTAACTGAGGCCCAAGAATTCCCCAAGGTCACAAAGCTGGAAAGTGGTGGAAAGCTGGAAAGCCAGGGGTGGCACGGGGACCGAGCCCAGGGCCCAGCAGGTGATAGGCCCGGGCAGAGAGGAGAGCCCCCCCGCAGGGTCAGCCTCAGAACTGATTCCGGTAACGGGTCTAGGGCAGAGCCGAGGAGAGGGGCGGGCGCGCTCCAAGCCTGAGCGCCATTTGTAAAGTCACCCAACGGCCCGCCCTGAGGAGCTAAACCAGCCGAGATGCTTCGGACTGCATTCAGTAGGTGCTCAACGGAGGCTGGCCAGAGTCGAGGCCTGGCTCCCCGGGGCTGCAGGCATCGGGAGCTTGAACGGCTACCGTTCTGATTCTTACATCACGTGCACGTTGATCACGGCAGAAAGTGTGGGGAAATGAAGGAAAAGGAGAGGAGACTCGAGTCCCCCATAAATCGCTCCAGGAGAAGCACGGGCTGCCGGGGCTCTGCCGGGGGCGCGGGCGTCCGCGTGAGCAGGGACACAGGACCCCGCGGGGCTCAGGTGCACAGACGCCCGAGCGGGGCACGGAGGCCTCTCGGAAGACGGACGACGCCTCTGCTTCTCGCTCGTGCACCCGCTCCTAAGGAAGCTTTCACGAAGCCCGACTCTGCGTGCAACCCCAGGGCGCGGGGCAGAGAAGCCCCCCGTGGCCGGGACAGGAAAGCCCACGGTGCTGAACCGCGGCCCCCCAGAAGCCAGGCCCCGACCCCCAGAACCTGGGCGTGCTCTCCCCTCACAGGCAAGGTGTTCGCAGACGGAAGGAATTCAGTCAACGGTCCTGAGACCCGGAGCTGACCCTGGAGCGTCCGGGGGGGGGCCCCAATGCCGCCACGGGGTCCCTCTGAGAGGGACCTCTCTCCATCTGCCGGGGCTGCTGGGACGGGGTACCACGGATCCGGGGCTCACACACGCAGGACTGGACTTCTCGCGGCTCCGGAGGCTGGAGGCCTGAGATCGGAGTGCGGGCAGGCCTGGCCGAGGACTTCTGGCCGTATCCCCTCGTGGAAGGGACGAGCAAGCTCCCCGAGGCATCTCTTCGGAGGCACCAAACCATCTCCCAGAGCCCCCGCCTCCTTACAGCGTCACCTTGGGGGTTAAGTTTCACCGCGGGAATTTCAGGGACACACATTCAGACCACGGCACTGACCTCCAAAGGCCTGAGGCCGAGGCCAGCTAGTGGGGTCCCCGGGAGGGAACGAGCAGGTCCGGCAGGAGGGAGAGGGGAGTGGAGGGGGGACAGCAGCCAGGGAAATGGTAGTGGAACCCCGGGCTCCGCCTAGCAAGGGGTGACCGGAGTGTCACCTCGTTTGCCCCTCTGCCTCGTCCACACCGACACCCATCGTCGAGGTGCCGGAGACGAAGTCCCGGCCCCACGCGGGGCACGGCCCTGCAGGAATGCCCTCAGCTCAGCCAAACTCGTGACTCTGCGCCCACCCTCCCCAAACCGTTGGCCTTGATGGGTGAGGGGGGTCGGGGGAAGCCTCTTTTCTAACCGAAGAAAATAGAAGCCTCACCTCGCTTCAGCTGTACTTAGCTAACTTTCTCTGCTAAGTGGGGCATAATCAAATCCAGCCCCGTAGCCTCATTTCCAGGCAACTTTATTCATTGTTATTTTTATTCCAAGAATTCCTTGGCATTTTCTGGAAGCCGCTGAAGTGTTTAGTAGCAGCCTAAGTAACAACGTATCCTGTTTGGGGAGAAACAGGAGCAGGTAGTGGCAGCTGGAGTTATCCTGGGAGGGCACGTGAGGTCAACAGGCCCGGGGCCGGGGCGAGGGGCACCCGGGACGGCTCGGGGGCGAACGCGGCTGAGTCGGGGGCGGCCGGCTCACCAGGCAGGCGGACTTCTAGAACAGCGGGGAGCCCGGGCAGAGGAAGCAGGCAGGGGACTCTGGGTGGACGGGGATGACATCAGGCAGAGGGGTCACCCCTGGGCCGCTGAGGGGGAGGGGTCCTCAAACCAGGGGGCTTGGCTGTGACAGCAGGTCTCCGGGGACTTGAGGGACCAGTAGCCACAGCTCTGTCTTCGTATTAAACAGAAACCCACGGTCCTCTGGCTTCTCAGGGTGGCCCCGGGACCCGGCAAGGACAAAAGGCGCCCAGCCTCCACCGTACCTTCTCGGGGGCCAAACCAGAGGACACCTGGCGAGCCTGGGCAGCGAGAGCCCGGCAGGGTGTGCGTCTCCTCTGTGTCCAGCGCGGGCACCCGAGCGTGGCAGCAGAGGGCCGGGAAGGAACGGACAGAAGAGAGAGCAGCTCGAAGTCAGGGAGGAGGCCACGGCCGAGCCACACCAGGACCGGGATCTGGGGACAAGGGACATCCAGAACAGACACACAGGCAGAGGCCAGGCTGAGGGCCACCAGGAGGCAGGCAGTCTAGACACAGGGAACATGGCCTCCAGGTTGGAGGCCGGCCGTGAGCAGCGGAGCGGGCATGGGAGGTCAGTCCCAGGGCAGCGTGGGGGCACCGGAGGAGATTCGGGGTGCTGGAGTCAAGCGAGAGTCCGGGGAGGGTGGTCAGACGCACCTGGGGGCCGCCATGGGCTCCCCAGACAGCCCGTACGCTGTCCAGGTCCCCTCAGCCCATGCCACACGTGGCCTGGCGAGGACTGGGGACTCTCAAAGAGGCCCGGCCGGTATGTTTCCCATTCTTGTTGCTTAAATCATTAAATGGCTCTTTTGTAAGAGTCACTTGATGCTCAGGAAGTCTTTTGATGCCTTCAAAGGGCTTTTTAATAAGCGTTTCTAATCCTTTTCTCTTAAAAACAGGAAGTTACACTTTGCCAATCGTAAACACCAGAAGGTCCGAGTTTGGTTGCCGAGGCACAAGCCGCAGATTCCCGACGGCTGCTAAACCCAGCCAGGCTTGGCCAGCGTCTGGCCGAGGACAGCCCAGGCGCCCCCCGGGGGTCCCAGAGCCCAGGTGTACGGTGCTCAGTCACAGGCCACGGCGCAGGTGACCCTCCCCGAGGAAGGATGCGCCATGCCCGTGACTTGCCGTGGTCCTTCCCACGGTCCCTCCCCTGAGTGCGGCCCCACCACTGCCCACGTCAGAAACCCCAGTCCCTCTCAGTGATGTCACTTCCTCAGCCCTGTCCCCCTGCTGCCGTACTTCCTGCTCTCTGGAGCTTGCCCCACTGCTCCCCTGCAGAGACCCTGCCCTGAAACCGTGCTCCAGAGTCTTCGCCTGCTTCCGGGGGACAGCGGCGGGGGAGGGGGGGCGATGGGGGCGGGGCACAGTACAGGGTGGGGGGTTAGGCGGGACCGCAGGATCGGGGTGAGGCCGGCCCGTGGAGGTTCTCTTCATGCCCCTGGCTCGCCACTCCACCATCAAATAGACTGTGACCCCCCAACTACTCCATACCTTTCCCTCTGCCTGGAAAACCTGCCTTCCACTTTCCCACACAGCGAACTCCTATCCATCCCTCAATGCCCCTCCTCTCTGAAGTCTTTTCTGGCTCCCAAGGCAAACTTTCCCTTTGGACGCCAGAGCCTATGTGCCCTCCTTCAAGTCTCTGTCATGCACACACTGGAGGCACACACTGAATGTCACTGCAAAAGTATGGAGGTATTTGTCACCCCCACTAAACAAAGAGCCTCTCAGAGGTGGGACTGTGTCTTTTTACCTCTCCCTCATAGCCGGGTCCACGGAAACGCCTCAGCCAGCAGAGCCACTGGGCCATCATCCATCAGGGGGGCTGTCCCCAGGCTCACGACTCAGGCTCTGACTCCAGCCAAGGGCCTCGGCCTCCCGAGGGAAGGGGCAGGGTCTATACCCACCAGGCCAAGGGGCGTGGTCCAGCCTTGCCCTGTCCTGGCCTCCTCCCGTCAACTCTCTGCAGGGCAAGGGGGAGAAAATCTTCTCCTTCTAGATTCTTTGGCTGGTCTAATAACCGAATTGACTTAAGACAGACTCAAAGGAGAAAAAAAAAAAGCAAATTCCATTTCATATGTATAGGAACTTCTAAGAAGCGAGGCTCAAAGAAGCAGCCAAAGGAAACAGCTTTGACACCTTTTAGGAAAAGAAGCAATAAATTTGTGAAGAATTGACAGAACAAAGGGGTTTGGTAGCCAAATAGAGAAAACAAAGCCAGGACTGTTTGCACAGGCTTCTCGGCCCCCAAGTCCCCGTCTCTGGTTCTAGAACGCCTCTCTCCCTCCTGGTGCGAGGAGGGCACCTTTCCCGTGGGAGACAGATTTCCTGCTGTCAGAGGAACAAAGGAGGTCAGAGTGTCCTTCTTGCACCAGCTGTCTCTTAAGTAACTAATTCAAAATAATCAATATGCCAAAGTGGCAGATTTTGGGGGTGGCGGATTTTGCTTCCCCTCGGGGGTTTGGAGCAGCCGGCCCAGTTCCTAAAGTGTAGCAGGAAACAGTTTCCCCAAAAGATTGGGCAGCAGACGATTTCACCAGAGCCTTCCTCCCCTGTGCCCCATCACGCCTGCCACCAGGGGCCGGGAGCTCTGGCCACATTGCCCGGCCCGCTGTGGCACCTGCTGCGGGGACAGCTCCAGCCCAGCCTCCTTCCTGGGGCAGCAGGGACTCACCCTTGACCAAGACGAAGCAGTCCTTCTGCCCACATGCAGGTGCTGGAGACTGGAAGGGAGAGGGGCTGGGGGCCCCCGGGAGCCCAAGAGGGTGAAGGAGGGCCGCCCTGCCTCAAGATGTGTGCAACCCGCCCCCTGCATCAGGAACACAGTGACCACCCAAACCCCAGCTAGGAGCGGGATCCGGAGACTTCTCAGCTCCCCTTATAACTTGGTGTCCGTGTCTCGGTCATGCCACAAGGGTTCTCCACCCGCTCTCGTGAGCAGGGGGCACAGAGGTGGCCTAGGGACATCCCTGTCCTCCAGGGCACCCCAGCCCATGGGCAGACACATCCAGAAATAAAGGACCTCTCGCCAGAGGGCCAAGAGCCTTCTTGTTCACCCCTGTCCCCCCAGTGCCCAGCAAAGGGCCTGGCACACACTCGGTGCCCAGCAAAGGTTTGCTGAATGACTGCGGGCTCTAGTAGGAGCCCCCAGGGAAATGAGGGCCCAGAGAGGTGGCCGGCGAGGAGCAGAGCCCCACACTAAAGGCACAGGCGGGCTGAGTAAAGTGATGGGGACCCCATCCAGGGTGCAGGGAGACCCCCCCCTTATGCAATGTGGGAGACGTACCAGGGCTGGGACGGGGACCCTGCATGCAGGGACATCGTGGGTGAGACTGCGTGTGACAGACCCTGAAATGACAGTGGCTTCACCTCTCACTTCGAAGTGTGGGCTAAAACAGGAGCCCCACTCCACGAAGCCCTTGGGGGCTGGCCTCCTCTCGGCTGTGACCTCCCCAGGGCACCGCCAGTCCCCAGCCGGTCACATGGCCACACCCGGCTGGAGGGAAGCTGCGGCAGCCGGGGGCTCGAGGAGGGTGGCCGTCGGGGGGGCAGCTAGCGGGCTCTGCAGCTCATGCTTCACTCCTGGCTGACGAGGTGACAACGAGAGAGAAGGTCCTTGGGAGGAGCAGCGGCGGGAGGGTGACCCGCCTGGGGGATGTCCTGCTGGGGAAGTCCAGGGGGCCTGCAGGCAGGACAGAGCTGCCGGGCGAGGACAGCGCTGCACAGTGACTGGGCCAGGAGGGAACACGGGAGGGGGGCTCAGACAGGACCCCGGGGCAGAAGGGCAGCATGCAGGGGGGAGGGCAAGCCCCAGGGGCAGCGTCCCGTGGCCCACGGGAAGAGAAGAGCCACTGGACGCAGGGGCTGCTGACAAATCTCCAGACAGACGTGCGCCCTGCAGATTCCGGGCTGGGACGATCTCCCGGAAGACGGGTTCGGGGTGGGAGCCAGACCGGAGGGGGCCTGAGGATGAGCGGGTGGTGATGGTCCAGAAAACAAAAGGCCCCGGAGAGTGTAGACAGAAGAGGGCGAGGCCAGAGGTGCAGACCCGGGAGCAGCAGCAGCCACGAAAGCCTGAGGGGTGGGGGGTGGCCTAGGGACACCTGGGGACACCCCTCCCCATGCCTCCCAGCCGCAGCCCCCACCCAGACCACCTGAGCAGGGGGAGGCCCTCCAGACCTGCCTTTTCCTTCCCAGCCCCCGGGTTCCTGCTGGGAAGGGGGCACTGACTCCAAGCAGGGTCCTGTACAAAAGATTCTATCTTTGCAATCTTACTGAACCCTGAAACAGTCTGTCCTACAGAAGGGGAAACTGAGGCCCAGAGAGGCGGCTGTGTGGGAGCCTCGGACAGGTGCGCAGTGCAGCAAAACATTCCTCTCTCTCCTTTAAAGACCAGAAAGCAGAGGCTCGGAGAGGCCGGCTTCTCCCGAGGTCCCCCAGCAACAGGTCACTCCTGTGCCAGCGTTGAGCCCGCCTCCCAGGAGGACCCTATCCTTGTGCTGTGTGGCCGCCCTCGGTGACCAGGAGAATAGAGCAGCCTGGACGGAAAGCAGGGATTGGGGGCTGCAGGAGCGCAGAGAGGCCCAGCTGGTTTGGAAACCCCAGAACTGGGCCGGTGGTACCTTGCCCACCTTCTCCCCTCCCCACTGCTCCCCTCCCTCTCCAGCCAAGGACTCCATAACCTTGGCTGCCCTGCAACTCTGGGGACCCGGCCAGCCACTGACTGCCAGTTCCTGGAAAGGCCGGAGGAGCAGACCAGGCAGAGGTTAGACCAGCTGCCCCGGGTCCCTCTGGAATCCCTTACATTTCCAGGAAAATTGCAAAACATTTGAAGAACAAATGGTCAATTCCTCATAATCCTTCCCCATTGTCCTGAAAAGAGGCGTCGGGTGGGGGAAGGGGAGGGGGCCTCCCGGTCCCCCAACCAAGCCCATCCCCAGGCAGCCTTGGAGGGACAAGAATGGCCAAAGTGGTCAGGGCGGGCGCAGGGAGAGGGGCCCAGGAGGTGGGGAGCCTCGGAGGGGGCGGGCAGCTGCAAGACTGTAAGGTTCTAGAATCCCTTAGCAGCTGCTACCCAGAGCCTTTTCCTACTCTCTGCCTGCCACCCTCCCCTCCCTCCCCCCAGCCCCCTCCCCCAGCCCCTCTCGGAGTCACAGCCCAGCCACAGCCCGGCCTCAAAGGACAGGAGCCAGGACAATCATCTCCATTTGCCCCCATGGGGTCGGGGCAGCTTTCAAGGATGGCCCCACCCAGGGGTCTACCCCCTATGCAATCCCCTCCCCTGGCATGAAGCTGGACCTGAGACTCACTTCTAAGAAGCGACAAGGTGGCCTTCCCGCAAATGGACCGTGGAAGGCTGGGACCCCCGTCTCGCCGACGCTGCAGGATGCCATGCTTCGACTAAGTAGCTGTCGTGCTGGAGGGGCCCATGTGGCCAGGGACCCAGGGCGGCCTCCGCTACCTGCCAGCTGCTACCTGAGAGGGCTTGGAAGTTGATCCTTCCCCGACTGGATCTCGAGACCAACGCCACTGTGGAAGTCACCTCAAATGCAGCCGGGGCCAGACCCTGAGCAGGGGACCCAGTTAAGTGACATCCAAAGTCCTGACCCACAGAAACCGTGAGATCGTGAGGGCTACCGTTTCAAGCCACTGAGCTCGGGGGCTCTTTGTTACATAGCATTAACTAACCAGTACAGGTAGCACGGGGATAAGGCAGGGTCCAACGCGAGCCTCGTGATCTTCATGCTGTTCCCCTAACTCGGAATCACTGAGTCGCACCCTCCCCTGTAAATTGGAGATGGCACGCCCCTCCCCACAGAGCGCCGTGGGCGACAGATAACGTGATGCCGCTCAAGCGCCCCTACTCCTCCAGGAAGCCCTCCCCCAACCCCCCAGTAGGAATTCACCTTCCCTTCCTCGGACACCCCAGTGAAGTGGCCTGTGTCTCCATACCTAGTGCTTTTCCTCCTGCTGAGCTTCTAATCCTCCCTCCCCATGCCCCTCCTCCAGGCCCACCCCTGTGGGGGTGCAGGGAGGGCCCCAAGGCTCTGAGGATGAAGGTGGAAGGAGGTGAGGCCAGACCAGCCAGCTGACAACACCAGACCCAGCAGCACCCCGAGGCCACAGACGCCACAGAAGGGCTCGACGGGCAGACTGGGCAGCGCAGGCCGCCGGCAGGAGAACACGGTACATTTCCCAGCAAGTCCCTCTGCCCCAGAAATGCTCACCCAGGAGGCAGGGACGCGGGCAGCTGGGCCGCTGACCCTCAGATGCTGAGCCCCATCACATCTCCTCCAGATCCTCAGTTTCCCCAAATAGGTAGTTCAGAGTTTCTCAAAGGGAGGGAACCAGTGATTTCAAACAGTATCCAACATTTTTTTTTCTATTTCGATACTTATGTCTGTCCACATGTACTGAGAAAATATTTATAACCATCAGCAGATCAAACCCTGAGTTCCAATTGCCATTGTCTAGGTCAGAAGCATTAAAGCTCAAAAAGCAAGTTGATTTAAATAGAAAACACCCCATAAATAATAAAAATGAGGGTACAAGATAATGACATAAATCAGGTTGTGTGATTCTGCTGACTGGTATTTCCTGACCAAGGAATAAACTCCCATGTCTAAGCTGCTATTATTTTTGTATCTTTCCATGGCAACCGACCCTGCACCCTCACCCATACGAGTCGCCGTGCAGCTCAGGAAAGATGTTCGAGGCAGCCAGAATAGCAGGTGCAAAGGTCCTGGGGCAGGAACAAGATTGGTTCCTATCTCAAAGCTCCAGGGGCTTTGCACTTGCGGAAAGTGCTGTCCTGGGACCCAGTGAGCGGACCGCCTCAGACCATAGCAGTCTGGCTGGGCAAGACTGAGGCAGAGGGTCCATCTGGGCCACCTCCTCCCGTTGGTGGCCCACTGAAGCAGTTATCATTGTGCAAAACCGTGTCTATAGAGGTAGAGATCCCCCTAGCGCAAAGCCTGTGTTATCTGTGTGTCCCGCACCCAGCTCCCACCTGGCAGAAAAGAGGTCTTCATGGGTGCTGCTGAATAAATAAAGGAGGGGCTCTGATGATCTGGGACCTCTGCCTCCGGAAACCTGGTGGGCAGAAGAGCAGCCACGTTCAGAGGGCACCAGATGACAGGCCAGGAGAAGGAGGCCAGGGCGGTGCTGGGCTCTCCGCTCTTAGAGGAGGTAAAGCAGGAGCTGCCCGGGCGCAGGACTGGGGAGCTGGGGGCCCTGAGTGCCGGTGCTGAGGGGGACAGAGGAAAGAGGGAGCAAAGGGAGGAGCCCCACGGTGGGGGCGGGGCAAAGGTGCTGCTATCTCCCCAGTGGGAAGAGCCACCAGCCCCTGGCTAGAGTCCCCACAAGATCTCACCCTCTCCACCTCCTCAACTGCCGGGGACCCTGGGGCCACAGGCTGATTCAGCTCGGGGCAAACTTCACAGCTGGGAATGAACCGAGCAGACTTCCTCTGACAGGCAAGCCTGGACCCCAGCTCTCGGCGTGGGACCCCACTGCCCCCCCAGGCCTGTCCTGTGCACACTTTCTACTATTGACCCTAGGAAAATTGCCATGCCCAGGCTTCAGAATGCCACCTGGGCCTCCCACCACCGACAGATTCAGCAGACCCCCGAGGGGGTCCTCTGGGGGACTGCCGCCCACCCCTGCTCCCCACGCTACTCTGACAATCCTAGGTCAACCGTGGGTGCTCAAGGCGGCATGAGGCCAGGCCCTGCTCCCAGGAGCTCCCAGTGCTGGGGACAGAGCCTAGTGCTTTAAACCACACTACAGTGCGGGCACTAGGGCCCGTGGGCCAAGGCCCTGAAGGACGAGCATCAGTTTTCCCAGAGAAATGGGGAAGGGAGAGGAAAGGAACCTCAAGAGATGCTCCGTGTTGTGGGGAAACTCCTGGCTCATGGAGGCTGGGACGCAGGCTCCCCTGTACAGAGGGTAGGCACCACTGTTCTCCCCTGGGCTCCAGCGCTCACCGCCTCTCTGCTCCCCTCCGCACGTTCCCTTCCACCTGCGGACACACGCGTCCCTGCTCCCAATCACACAGAGCGGTCGGACCGGCTTAGCTCTGTCGGACACCCTATTGGACAGAGCACTGAGGGCCAGCCCCCTGGGCAGAAATCCAGTCTATGGCTGCCCAGCCCTCGGGTCGGGTGCCCACCCTCATCCAATCAGAGGCCTCCCCTGGCTTGCGGCTTTGCGGGAGCCCGGCGTGCGGGGCGGGGTGGGGCGCTGGGCAGATGAGGGCATGGGGGGTGTGGCCTGCTGCCCCCCCCCCCCGCACTAATTGTGATATTTTAAATGTGACGCATCTGGCGGTGGTTTGGGGGTGCAGAGCTCGGGGAAGCCCGTGGGGCACCTTTCCATTCCTCTGCTCAGTTGCGGCGCGTTCCTGGGTCTTCGTGAACACTACCCCACGCCCAGCCCCTGACTCCTCCTGGGCAGCCCTTCTGCCTCCTGCGCGCGCCACCGCCACCGCCCAGCCCTCCGCACTCCAGTCCCCTCTCCACCCTCCACCCAGTCTCTTCATTCAGGCCCCTGCTAAGTGCCAGGCGCTGCAAGGGGGCCGGGGCTTCGGCTATGAAGGGGACGGGCCCCCACACACGGCGGAGGGACGTCTGCAGCAGCCCTCCTCTCCCAAGGCTCCCACGGGCTCCCACAAGGGATGTTTCTCAAACCCACGTCTGACCACGGCCTTCCTCTGCTTAACGCCTTCAAGTGGCTTCCCGTCACCTCCCCGAAAGGGCTAGACGCTGTGGTTGGGAGAATAATGGCCCCCGTAGGTGGTCCCGTCCTCGTGCTGGAACTGTGGACTTGTCCTCTTCCCTGGTAGAAGGGGTTTTGCAGAGGTGATTAAGTTAGGGAGACAGGGAGGTGATCCTGGATTATCTAGGGGAGGGGGCCCCAGCACCATCATGAGGGGCCTTTAAATGTAGAAGGAGGCAGGAGGCTCTGGCAGGTAGAAAAGTCAAGGGAACAGATTGTACGTGGAAAGCTTCCAGAAGGAACACAGCCCTGTCCACCCATCTTGGACTTCTGACCTCCAGAGCTGCAAGGTAATAAATGTGTGCCGTTCTAAGCAACTAAATTTTGGCAATTTGCTGTTATGGCAAGAGGAAACCAATACAACCCCAGCCCTTCCTTGGGTCCCTAAGGCCTGCCCACCTTCCAGCCTTGAGGGAGCCTCTCCCCTCCCCCACCACCTCAAGCTCCTTTGCTCTTGTGGCCTTCACTCATGCTGTCCCTTCGGCCTGACTTAATTCTCCTTCCAGAGCCTGGCCAACGACTCTTCTCCAACCCCAACCTCATCCCAGTGTCCCTTCCTCAATGGAGCCTTCTAGATCTTCAGGATTCTCTACCTTAAGCAAATGAGGAATTTGTTGGAAGATAAAGGAGTAGTCCATGGTCTCCAGACCTCGAACGGGACAGGCCGGGGGTTTCTAAACACCCTGAGCCTCAAGAATGAAAGGACAGTTCCTGGAGGGCCCCGCCAGGTGGCTCAGCAGTGATTATCCCCAGCTGTTGGGCTCTGCCATTCAAGACCCAAATTCTGGCTTATCGTGGGCTACGCACCCACCCAGGGCCAAGATGAGCTGGGACACCTTAGCCCTGGTGGTGCTGCCCTGATCTGAGGGCCACAGAAAAGGCTGGAATTTCAGAAATGTAGAATCAGCAGGTGTCCCCTGCCCCTTCCAGTTCACACGTCCCCCGGGGGGGGGAGGGGGGCTAAACCACCCCTGTCAGGCTACATCTCACCCTGGCAACTCCATGGTCCTTAACCCCACCAGGAGTGCCCTAAGGACAGAGAGCTGAGTCTGTCCCCCACTTGAGACCCCTTACTGGGTGGGCTGCCTCCTGGGGAAGCAACCAGATGCGGCAGCTGGAGGAGGAGGCTTCCCAGGAATCACTGCCGGCAGCTGCGGGGAGCTCAGAGGCTGAGGGCTCTCGGGCCGGCATCGGGCTCCCCACAGGAGGACTCAGCCCTCGCGGTGCCCAGAGGAGCCCGGAGCCCTGCACGCCCTGAGTGTCAGCCCCCCACACCCGCAAGCAGCCTTAACGCCAGACCTCCTCCCCTGTCTCGGCTCTCAGTTCACCTCTGAAAAGGGTGGCTTTGAGCTCCTCGCACCCATTAAGACCACTATTGTAAAATAAAATAAAATTTGGGGGGGGAAGCAAGTGTTGACAAGGCTGTGGAGAAACAGGAGCTCGATGAGATATTTGCACACGTGTGTTTATGGCAGCACTAGTCATGACACTCAAAGGGCAGAAGCAACCAAGTGTCCGTGGATGGGGAATAGATCAACAAAAAAGGGTCTGTCCTCACAATTTTCCTCTTGCTCATGACACAGTCTGTGCATCGACAGTCTTGGCTCCTGGGCTGATGACCCAGGTTGTTTCTACCTTTGCTGCCTGCTCTGTGATCCTTGAGACCCACCTTCCATCCTCCCACAGTCAGTGTGGCTGCTCCAGCTCCTGCCATCGAGGCTGACATCCAGAAGTAGGTATAGGGAGAAGGGAAAAGGGAAGCCACCTCTCTTTTCTCTAGGGGCAGGAGCCAGCAGTTACACGGGTCACTTTTTACATGTCCCTGAGAAGGATCTGGTCGAATAGCGGCACGCAGCTGCAAGGGGGCTGCAAACTTGAACACACAACCTTGTGCCCAGTTTGAATTCAGAGTTCTCTCACTTTAGGAAAAGAGGAGAAAGGATACTGGGGGGGGGGGGCGGCTAGCAATCTCTGCCACTAGAACACAATCTCTCCTCCCTCCCAGGACCATGGTGAACCAAGGTCATGGGTAAAAGGCAACAGCAGACTTCAGGGGGAAGGAACAGGAGATCGGAGGAGGAATCCAAGGTGGCTGCCTGGGGGAGGCAACATCTGAACCAAGCCTTGAAAAACAACTAGGGGTTGGGATGGAAAGGAGTTCCAGAAGGAGAAGATGGCAGAACTAGGGGATAGAGCACATGTGGCGAAATTGTGGTTCAGTGTGACAAGCATGAACTTGGAGGCAGAAGTCCCGGGTTCAAGTCCAGACGCTGAGTCAGCATAGCGAGGCGCCCAGTCTCCCTGAGCCTTGGTTGGCTCCCCCTTGAAAGGCTGATGGCCTCCATCCCACCTCGGCGCGGGCCCGTGCGGAGGCGGGTGCTGGGAAGGGCCTGGCACTCGGCGGAGTCATGGCTATGACATTTCTGTGGTGGGCTGTCGGGTCGGCGGGGGGCAGGGGCAGGAGGTGGAACTGCAAAGGGAAGCGGGGGGGGGTCCCCCAGAGGCCAGGCCAAGTGGTTTGGATGTTACTCGGAAGCTGGACATAGTCTCATGGCAGGGCAGTATCCTGAGCAGAGAGCAGCTTTGCAAACATGACTCTAGACGATGGAGAGGAGGCGGCGAGGCCAGAGACGTGCAGGCCCGAGAGGAGGCAGCTGCAAAGTCCCCAGAGACCCTATGGTGAGGAGCGGCTGAAGCCAGGAGGCCGTGCCATCTGACCAGGCATCTGGGGAGACCACCCGGAGGAGGCAGCCCCGAAGTTGTGCCAGCCAGACAGGGCAGCGAGCAGGGCTTGCCGGGGCCGGCGAGGGAAGGAGGGATGGGCTGAAGCCGGGGGGGGGGGGTTGCCCAGGGCACCCTCCCCCCAGGGTGCCCTCCCCCCAACCACGCAGAGCACCCCCCGGAGCAGGCACGGTGCCTGGCACCGCGCCCACATCCTTGCTGACCGCCCAGCCCCCTCCACGGTGGAGACTCAGGCTCCCAGTGTACAGAGAGGAAACCGGAGCCCGGGGAGAGCCGATCGCGTCCCTGAGGCCACGCGGCAAGGACTTGGGCTCCGTAGTCAGACCCCGAGTTCCCAGCATGGGGGTCCTTCTGGGGCTTCGAGATGTCCTTCAGGAGCACGTCAACATCCCCGGCTCAGGAAGGCTTTCGTCCTGAAAATGGGATGAAGACCAAGAACTGTTTTATCCACGTCGCATCCTCAAGACCTGCTTTGTGAGGCGGGAAGAGTTGCCCCATTGAGCAGAAAGACAAACCGAGGCCAGAGGGGCAAAGTCCTGTGCCCGGGTCACGCAGCCCGTGGGGGACCAGCAGGATCGGCATCCAGGTCTCTGCCTCGCCCTGGTTCCCACGATCTTCCTCCTCCTCCCTGAGACCTCTCTCCCCTCCCCCGCCCCCTCCCCCGCTGCTTTCCTGGCTCTCTCTCAGGGAAGAGAACATGCTCTGAGTCTCTGTTTCCCTGGGAGAAATCCATTTTCAGAATCTGGAGGTGTTGAAATGTGTTCTTTTTTCCTCTCCAAAGAGCCCTTCTTGAGGACAGAGGTGCCCCGAGAATCCCTCTGAGGCCACCACGAGCCAGACTAGAGCCCGGGGCTGCCCATCGAGGAGGGCATGGCCCCAGCAGTGGGCCCCGAACAGGGTCTCAGGGAGGTGACCTTATCCATCCTGGCACAAAGGGCGGCTGGGCTGCTCCAAGAGATCGCGACATGCCTGTGACCTCCAGCCCCGACCGCAGAAGGCACTCATCGTCCTCCGGCCCGGCTGCTTGGCAGGGGCACACCCGTCTCCCCGGAGCAGGGCGGATACTGAGCCCACCTGCCCGGCCGAGGTGCCCAGGGCAATTGCGCACCGTCCCCACCAGACTGTCCCTCTCTCGGTGACAGCTGGGCCCACGATGGTCACAGGATGCTCGTGCTGTGAAGGAGCACAGGCATTGCTGCGAGCACCTACTAACCCACAGAGCCCGCCCTCAGGGAGCATGGCTGTGGCGCCAGGGGTCATTTACAGAGTGAAGAAGGGAGGGAGGGGGCGGGTGTGAAGGAGACACAGAGGGGAGGAAGGGAGGAGGAGAAAGGGAGGGGCGAGGGAGGGAGGAGGGTGGAGAGAGAGGAGGGAAGGGAAGGAGGAGGGAGGGAGGGGGCAGGTGTGAATGGGGATGAGGGGGAGGAGGAGGAGGGAGGGGAGGGAAGGAGATGGAGGAGGGGGAGGGAGGGGGAGGGGAGGGGAGAGCGGGGGAGGGAAGAAGAAAGTTGGGGAGGGCTTGGCTTCCCCACACACGCACCTGCTTCTTCTTCTGGCCTTTGTCCCGACGCGCTCCCACTGCCCCTGCCCGAATGCTTCCCAGCCCGCCCCTTTCACAATCTGTCCTGGTCCGAGGTCAGGCATCTCCCTTCCATCCTGGTCCCTGCCCACTGGCAGGTGTCACTGACCACAGCTTCCCGTGGCCAGATCCGGCTCTCCTGGGCTCCCAGTCCCTCCCCTGGGGTCTGCAGAGAGGCCCACCCACACCCCGCGGGGACCTGAGGCAGGCCGGGGTCTCGGGGAGCAGTTCCTAGAGCTCCTGGAGCCTACGCCCCGGAATCATGGACTCATCCACTCCTGGGCTTAAGCCTGGAAGGGTCCAGCCAGGCCAAGCTACCCGTGCCCCCTTCCCCAGGCCCGCACAGCACCCAGGAGCAACTCTCGGTCTCGGTCCCAAGCCTTCAGGGCAGGAAGCAGGCTCCACTAGGCAGCACAGGCCGGTAGGTGAGGATGCTCATGGGGCTGGCCCCTTGGGGACCTCCTGCAGGAGCCACGAGGTTATTCTGCCGTCCCCCTCCACCCCCCAACCCAAACGGCTTAACCATAAAGGCTCCTATTCCAGATAAAGCACCCCTGCCCAGGAAGTACCTCCTGGGCTGGGAAGGGAGCCAAGGTGACGGGCCCCGGCTCAGAGGGACTCCCGCCCCACCTGGCCCTTCTTCCCAAGGACTTCCCAAGGCCAGCTGACAGGGGGATGGTAGGGTCCTCTGAATCCCAGGAGATCACACACCCAACTCCTGCACCCCTGCACCCCCCCACCTCCACAAAGGGAGCCTGTAGAAGCTTCTGGAAAGAGGCAAATGTGAGAGGCAGGGACTAGGCCTGCCTCCCAGACTCTTCTGTCTCTCTTTCTTTGTCCCCAAGACCCCCTGACCCCAAGCCGTGGCCTGGGAGTTCCTCCACAACTCACCATGCCCATCCCCATCACGTAGGTGAGGACAGAAGCCCGGAAGGGCGGGAGGGTTCCCCGAAGGGCTTGCCAAAGGCATCAGTGGGCCCCCAGCGCCATGGGGACCAAAGGTGATGTACCCTCTCTCCCAGCCCCTGGAGCCGGGGGTCCTCCAGCGCTGGGCTGTGGGCGGGGAGGGGCACGCGTCACCCTCAAGGCGGGGCTCCCCCATCCGACAGGCCTGGCTCTGGTCCAGCGTGGGCACAGACACCTGGAGGGCGGGGGCGGGGGTGCCTCCGCTGCCAGTGGCCCCAGACTCCCGTCCTGCTCCGTCCCCGTGGCAGGCACTCCTCACACCTCCCTGCACCCCGTATTTTGCCTCGGAGCTCTGCGGCGGCTTCCCCACAACCTCCCTGAGCCCTGGGGCTGTGGGCAGGCACGTAGGGAGCGGCGACTTCCCTCGAGCTCGTCGTGCATGGGGGCAGCTTTCTTTCTGTGCCCCTGCCGGCCTGGCGGACCCGTGAGTCAGGCCCAGCCTGCCCGCAGGGAGCCATGGTCAGTGAGGGAGACACAGGTAACCAGAGGACTCTGATCGGGTATTCTGGAAAGTAAGGAGGAAGGGACAGGCATGCCAGTCCCTGAAGGATGAGGCCAGTTTCTGCAGCTGGAGGAGGAGGAGGAGGAAGTAAGGGGCCCTTCTTGGTGGGCACCATATGATCCCCACCCCCAATGACCGGTGGCACCCCGACCCCAGCAGTGCAGGTGTACTTGACCCTTGCTAGAGCTAGACCGCGGCCACCACCTTCCACCAGATCGACCAGACGCAGCAAAGGAAAAGCAGTCCCGCACAGCTGGCCGCTGCTTCTCCAGCCCCTGTGTGCCCCGAGAACACAGCGGAACCCACCTGAGAGCAAAGCCCCAGAGACTCAAGCC
>CM052896.1:123802935-123836624 GCA_028534135.1 Potos flavus
GCCAGCACAGGGAAGGCATTGGGAAGCAGCCTCCCAATCCTCTTGCAGTGTGGATGAGACCCGAGGGGAGGGAGGGGACATGCCCAGGTCACACAGCAGGTAGCCTGGCTGTCATCTCCGGGGCTCTCTCCTCCCCTTGGCTAAGAGCCCCAGGCCTCTAACCCCAGAATGCCACCCAAACCCTTGCTTCATCCAGACCCTGGGGCCCTGCCGAGCTCTCAGCGCCTGCCTCCCAGCCTGCCCAGCCGCCTGGGGAACTCTACCAGCTCTCCCGGTCCTACCTCCCACCCCCGGGCAGGGGCCAGCGGGGGGCAGAAGAGGTGTGGACACCTGCCATCTTAAGGACCCCTCTAAGCAGACCTCTAAAGCAGACCATGAGCCCGCAGCCACCGCTCCCCTGTCCAGCCAGCCAGTCCAGCCCAGACTGTCCAGGGGAGTCTGGAGAGGGGGAAGGAAGCTGGGAAAGAAATCATTCCTGAAGCAAATGACATGTGTGAGCACAGGGATGGGAGGCCTGGGTCCCCGTGGCACGGCCTGCTCCCCTCGGAAGGGAAACGGGCTGGGCCCGTGGCCAGGGGATGGGAGGATGCCTTAGACGGCACGCCCATGGGCACATCCCGGGGACTGTGTGCCCTCCGCCGCCGGTCCCGCAAGGCCTCCCCTGGCCTGACTGCCTACGTGCCCTACCTCGCTCCCGGCCGCCAGTAGGCAAAAGGGCAGAATGAAATGCCTTGGAATTCTCCGGAAACAAGTCTCCAGTAAGTCCACGCCACACTCATTCACTCATTTCACGAAGGTTTATTGGGCTTTTCCTGGGTGCCGGGAGCCGGTCTCTGGGAAGGATCCCAACCTGGGGGGAGGCAGGGCCCGAGTAGCAGCAGGGATGGACCCCGAGGTGAAGCCCACCCCTCTCGAGGCTCAGCACTGCAGGAAGGCCCAGCGGGGAGGACACAGGAGGGCAGGGAGGACAAGGGAGGTCCCGGCTCCCTCTGGGGGTGGGGCGGGCCAAGCACAGGCAGAGGTGAGGGGGTGGAGGAGGAGGGGGAAGGAGAGCCGTCGCCCGCTGCCCGGGGGGAGCACGAGTGCAGGCTGAGGCAGGAGAGCAGGTGGGACTTCCTGAGGCCCGTGGAAGGGGAGGCGAAGGGTCAGTGGCCACGGAGGGCTAAGACCCCGGCAGCTGAGTCACCACCAGGCTGGGCAAGGGCTCTGCCAGCACACACCTGGTTCTCCGACACTTTCGGCCAGGTATGTGGGCTGGCCCACCTCCTCCAGAGGCTCGAGGAGGCCCTCCTGCCTTGCCGCCCAGCCTGCTCCTGTGGGAAGTCTCAACAGCCATCCCCCTGGTCCTAGGAGCTACTCACCAGGAGAAAAACAGAGGCTAGGACCATCCACCCACCAAGCCCCATACAGGGCACAGTGGGGGAGGGCTCAGAGCCTGGGCAACCGCCCCCCCACCCCGGCCCTCCCTTGCCCAAGGAGACAGCCCCGTGAGAATGGCCTGGGAAGCGTGAAGGCCACCCAACCCTCCCTTGGCTGAGCCAAGCCCTCTTCGCCTGTCCCCTCCCCCTACCCCCCTTCAAGTTGCTCCTGGACACCAGATGGACCCAGTTCAACTTGTCCTTCCTTTTCTTTCCCCTGCCCGCCCCCTGCTGGAGCTGTGAGAGGCCAGGTGGAAAGGGGGGACAGGCTGGGCCAGACCCGGAGGCTTGGGGAACAGCCCCAGCGCCCTCTCTGGTCACCCCAGCTCTCAGCCCGCCAGTCCCACTGGGGCCAGGCCTCTGGGCCTAGGACCCGGATTCTCACCGCTGACCCCCAGGACAGATCAGGACAGGAGGAGCAGTTGGTAGAAGGGCCAGGTCCAAGGCGAGCTCGTGTTCTGCCCTGGGAAGAGGGAAGGAAGGTGGAGTGGGGGCTCTTGTGGAGGCGAGAGGATGTAGGAGAGGGAGTAGAGAGGGATGGAGTGAAAGTTGCCAAGCCTGGGCCTAGCTTCCAAAGGCCTGGACCTTGGGTCTGTCCTCACCTGAGCAAGCGACTCTGTGGGAGCCACATAGGCCTGAGCACCTTGTCCAATGTTCTGGAACCCCGGCGTATGGAGTGCAGCGTGCCAGCCCAAGAAACAAGCAGAGCCCCGGAGCAGCGACAGCCCTAGGGACAACTGCTGCTCTCCCGAGCCTCCCTGGGGCTGGAGGCAGTGTGGGGTCACGGTGGCTGGGAGGGCCGGCTGGCAGAGGGGACCAGAAGGGACCCGTCCCCCACATGCCCCAGCCCACTCCTTCCACCCCCCCACCAGCTCCAGCACCACCAGCACCCCCACCAGATCCCAGGCAGCACAAAGGGCTCTCCCAGCCCCAAGTGGCTTTTTCATTTTCTGAAACTCAAATATGGGATGGGCGAGGGCTGCCCCATGACTCTGTCCCAGCTTCTGCGTGGGTGGGGGCAGGGCACGGGGCCTAGACTGGCACCCCCCCAAGAAACCAAGGAATGGGGGCTTGAAAGTTCTGCCAACCAAAGTTGGCATTCCCCTTGCCCCTGCCCAGGAGGGGCAGCCCAGACCCCCAACCCTCCTCTCAGCCACTTGCCAAGCAGGAGGCTTCTCTCCCCACACACTCACCAAGGGGGAGCAAGGCAAAGAAAGGAAACAATTTGCCAACTCAGAGGTGCCCTGGGGAAGTAGGGGGCAGGCAAGTGGGACCCCTCACCCCCACCCCCAGCCAGGTTTGGCTCAGGGAGAATTCCCTAACCCTCCTGAAGGACCCCCACCCAGCATGGTGAGGGGCAGTGCCAGGAGGCTGAGAAGAGCTGGGACCAGGCTGGCTTTGCTCCAGGCCGGGAGATCTGGGCTGTGCGGCCCCAACATCCCTGAGCCGACAGCAGAGAAACGGCCAGGCTGGGAGAAAGAGAAAGGGGGCTACGTTCAAGTGCCCCCCTCTTTCTGTTCTGGGTCTTGACCTGCTGGAGCCACTGGTCCAGCGGGAAGCTTATGGGGCAAAGGGACCCGCCAGGGCCGCGAAAACTGGAGAGGAGGACCTCCGCCCAAGGCGGGGCGTCTACCCCCGCGCCCGCGGGGTCCCGCTGGGTCCTGGGTGGGGGCTCCTTGCCCGGCAGTAGACTTCATCGGACTCGTTCCCTCACCGTCGCCTCTGCCGCCGTGGCCGCCGCCGCCGCCACTGGGAACGACTCGCCCTCGCCCTATCCAGCCCAGCAAGCGAGCTCCCACCTCTATCGCCGGCGCGAGAGCTATCTCGGTCCCGGGAAGAAGTTAGGCGGCTGGTCCCCGAGGCGCGTAGCGCACGGGACGCAGGAGGCGGTGGCCCCGGGACTCGGCCACCGCCGCCCCAGGGAAGTCCCCGCTACCGCGAGGGCGTACCGGGAGGCTCGACTCCCCAGGCCCGATACAAATCGCTTACGACCGGGCCCAGGCCTCGCCCCGGAGGGCAAGGCGGGCCAAGGTGAAGCGGGGCTTGCTCCCAGCTTCGGGGACCCCAGGTCAGGGGACTTCCCCGCCCCGCCGCCCCTGAGCACGAGCCGCCGGCCCGGCGCCGGGCGCAGCGAGGAATCAGATGGTCGCTGACTCGGCGGCGG
This sequence comes from Potos flavus, assembly GCA_028534135.1. Taxonomy (NCBI): domain Eukaryota; kingdom Metazoa; phylum Chordata; class Mammalia; order Carnivora; family Procyonidae; genus Potos; species Potos flavus. The sequence continues at coordinate 123,806,518 of CM052896.1, forward strand.
CGGGGCCGACCAGGGCCCCACGGAGTTGGGGAGTTGCCCCGCACCCCTAAAAGCCTCAACACACATTCTCGGTTGAAAGTACGCACTTTACGCGTCCGGGCGCCTCCGCGGTGAGTCGAGCTGCCGCGCTCGGGGTCGGCGAAGGTGGCTCAGCTCGGGCGCTCCAGTCTCGACGTTCCCGGGGCAGAGAGCAACGTCCGGGGACGCACGGGACGGGTGCGCCCGGCGGCCGGGGCTGCGCCGGGCGAGGAGAGCGGCGAGAGGGGAGCGCTTCGGCGTTCAGGCAACAGCTACCCCTAGTGGGAGAGCCGCCGGGGCCGCCGCCGCCCCACGCCCGCTGCCCCGCGCCCCGCGCCTTGGTGCCCCGCGCCCGAAGCGCTCCCGGGCCGGCTGGGGCCCAGGCACGGCGCTGCTTTCCACGGCCCTCCCCGTCTCCGGCGCCGGGCGCTCGGCGGCCCTCGGGCCCTGCCCTCCACACCTCCCCGCTGCGCCCCGGAGGCCGCTGACCCGAGAAGAGCGGCGCGGAGCAGGGACGAGATGGGACGGGGCGGGCGCGGCCGGGACGGCGCGCGGCAGCCCCGGGCAGCGGCGGGGGGCGCCGAGCGCGGTGTGCGTGGCAGGGCGGTGCGGGGGGCGGCCGTGTGCGAGGCGCGAGTGTGAGCGCGCGCGGGAGGCGAGCGGGCGGGCGGGCGGGCGGGCGGGCTCCGGGAAGCGAGCGGCGCCCGCGGGCGAACGGGGAAGGCGGTGGGGGCCCAAAGTTGCCTCCTCGCGGGTCCGCGTCCCCGGCGGGGCGGGAGCCGGGGCCGGCCAAGCGGCGGCCGCGGACCCGGGCTCCCGCGGCACCTGGGCAGCGGCCCCGCACGAGCAGCAGCGGCGGGGGCGGCGTTGGCGGCGGCGCGCGGGAAGCGAACCGGAGCTCCGGCGCGGCGCGGCGGCCGCCGGGGAGCTCCGCTCAGGTGCGCGGCGAGAGGGGCGCGGGCCGGAGGCGGGCCTCCAGGACCGAGGCCGCGCGCAGCGCTCGCGCTAGCCGGAGCCGGAGGATCTCCCGGCGGACGCCTGGGTCCCTGGTCCAGCTCCCCGTCCCGGGTGGCAGCAGAGACCGGGGCCCCCCGCCCCCGAGAACGGGCTTCGGGGGCCCGGCCCCGCCCCCGCCGGCCCCTGGCCGGGCCGCTCCGCCCCCCCAACCCTCCTCCCGGACGCCGGAGCCCGCCCTCGGCCCCTGATTTCTAAGGCATTGGCCGCGCCGCTGGGTGATCCCTCCGGGCTCAAGTTGCAAGGGGGCGGGCCCGGGCCGGAGGTGGAGTCTCCCGCCAATTGAAGCCTCGGCTATAAATCGAGCTCCCCGCACCGCCAAAGCCCAGATGCCGCGCCAGGCCACCCCGCGGTTGGTGGTGGGTGACGGTAGCGGGTCCCAGGGGGCTTCGGGGGCTGCAGCCACCATGCTCCGCTCCCTGCTGCTTCACTCCCTGAGGCTGTGCGCCCAGACGGCCTCGTGCCTCGTGCTCTTCCCGCGCTTCCTCGGCACGGCCTTCATGCTCTGGCTCCTGGACTTCCTGTGCATCCGCAAGCATTTCCTGGGCCGCCGCCGCCGGGGTCAGCCCGAACCGGCCGTGGAGCTCGACAGTGACGGCGAGGAGGTGCCCCCCGACGACCCGCCTGTCTGCGTGTCCGATGACAACCGCCTGTGCACCCTGGCGTCGCTGAAGGCCGTTTGGCACGGCCAGAAGTTGGATTTCTTCAAGCAGGCGCATGAGGGCGGCCCAGCGCCCAACTCCGAGGTGGTCCTGCCCCACGGCTTCCAGAACCAGCGCATCCTTGACTACGCGAGAGGGAGCCGCCCGCTGGTTCTCAATTTCGGCAGCTGCACCTGACCACCGTTCATGGCGCGCATGAGCGCCTTCCACCGCCTGGTCACCAAGTACCAGAGCGACGTCGACTTCCTCATCATCTACATCGAGGAAGCTCACCCCTCGGACGGCTGGGTCACCACGGACTCCCCCTACAGCATCCCACAGCACCGAAGCCTGGAGGACCGGGTCAGCGCGGCCCAGGTACTGCAGCAAGGGGCGCCCAGCTGCTCCCTTGTCCTGGACACCATGGCCAACTCCAGCAGCTCGGCCTACGGGGCCTACTTCGAGCGCCTATACGTAATCCAGAACGGCACCATTATGTACCAGGGCGGCCGTGGTCCCGATGGCTACCAGGTGTCTGAGCTGCGCAGCTGGCTAGAGCGCTATGAGGAGCAGCTGCGGGGCGCTCAGCCGCGTCGAGTGTAAATGACCCTCGGCCAGCTGACTGAACTTGGCGGGCCATGCCTTCGAGCCTTCGAAGCCCACGTGCAAATGCCCCCCCACACAAGCCGGGTGTGCCGAGGGCCCCGCGACACAGCCCTGCTGAGCCAGGGATCGCGGGCTGAGCCTGCGCCCCCCGCCAAGCCACCTGAAAATTCTCCCTCGTCTCCCCGGACTCTCTTGCTGGGACTGCCCCTCACCTGTACCGGCCTGGCTGGCTCGAAATCCCCCTTCTGAGTGTGGATGCCACGCCACCGTTGCCTGGGTCCTCCCCTCCCCCCACTCGTCCTGGCGGAGGCCCCTGCCCCTCTCACACCCCCTCCCCAGAGAGAAGAGCCCGTGCGCCTTCACCCAGGCGCAGCGGCCCGTCGCAGAGAGACTCCGCTCGCCCTAGTTGCCTGGCACCCGCACCTGTCGTTCGCAGGGAGGGGGCGCCCTGCTGCTTTTGTGTCTGTTTCTTGTCCCTGAGTTGGGGGCGGGGGCTTGGGATGGGGGAGGGTGGCCAGGGTTCTTTCCCCCCGCCTATTTTGGGTGCTCGCGAGCCCCACTGCTGATGACGAGCTGGCTCTAACCGGTTTTGACCAGGAGCTGGTCCTGAATTGCAGGGGGGCTCGTAGCGGCGCCTAAAACGGAGGAGGGAAAGTGCTCTGGGTTTCCGGAAGGAAACCGCCACACAGGGGATGAAAGAGGGTGGTTGGGGGTACTGTTTCGGGACGAGAGGAAGCCGGCTGGAGAGGCACTGGCGAGGTTCGCAGCGCCCCAGGGAGAAGGAAGAGGCTGGGACTCCTGGGAAACGGGGTGTGGGTGGAGGAGTCCGCGGGAAGAGAGAGAAGGCGAGCGCCTGGAGACCCCGAGTGAGGGGCCTCCTAGGCAGAGCTGCGGTCTGTGGGGCCAGGAAGTGGGAGGCCCCTGATTCGAAGGCCATTTTTGAGTGTTTTGCTGGAAATACTCTCTGTATATAAACTTCTTTTACGCTACAATAATAAAAGCTTGAAGTAAACTGCTTTCGGGTTGCCTTTGGTCCCTTTATTTATTTATTTATTTTCTTTCCTCTGAATAGCGGCAGGAATTAAACACAAATCTCTCCCTCGCGTCCCCATAGTGACCCTGGGGGGAAGGGTGCTGGAAGGAGCCGACGCTGGCAGGGGCGCGGGAGGGCAAGGCATATGTAAAGGGGACGGTGCCGGTGCCCAGGAGCGTACACGTGCACGCGCTCTCCCACGGTGGAGAATGTGGGGTCGGGAGAGAAACCGAGAAGCCGAGGCGGGCGGGGTCCCGGGAGGAGGCGGGAGAGGCGAAGGGGTCCTAACTAGCCGCCGCGCGCGCTTGCGCTCACGCGCAATCACAGCTGCCCCTGCAGCCGCCCGTCTAACTTCTCCGAGGGTCCGATGGGGTGGGGGAGGGGGCGTGTGGAGGATAAGGGGGGCTAGGGACCTGGTAGGACTGCGCTCCGGACCACCGCGGGCGCCTCCGCACACCTGGCTCCTCCCTAGCCCCCTTCCCGCACCTGGCTCCTCCCTCGCCAGGTTCCCGCACCCGGGTCCTGCCGAGCCCTCTTCCCGCACCTGCAGAATCGTCTCCCCCTCCCCCTCCAATCCCCCGCCCCCCCGCCCGGCTGCGGGGGTCCGCAGGAGGTGCGACTAGCAAAGCGCACGATGGAGGAGGGAGGGGAGACGGGGAAGGGAGGACGGGCAGCGCCACCACTCCAGCAGCAAACACCTACTGCGGGGCGGGGTGGAGCGAGGTGCACCCCCTGCCCAGGACACCCCCTCCTCCTGCCCCTCTTTCTCTTCCCCAAGTTCGAGCCACACCTCACCACCACCACCCGCGACGCGCTCGGGGCTGGGAAGTGGAGAAGGGGAGCGAGATGGAGGAGAGGACAGAAACCGGAAAGAGGGGGACGCCTGTTGCCGCGACGCGGGCTGGTGGGAAGGGGGCCGTGGCCTTTGGCACCGCTCTGCGTCCGCAGTCCGGGCCCGGCGCTCCCGCGCAATCCCGGCGCTCACTCCGTCCCCCGCAGCTCCCTGGGGGAGGGCGACTCTGCGAGCAAGGGATTAGCGCGGCCCCCACCTCCCTCTGCTAGCGACACCTGGAGCGGAACAGTGGGGGCGGGGGGACCAGGGGGGCAGAAGAAAGGGCTGAGGCGAGGGTCTGCAGATCGCGAGTGGGGGAAGCGGGGCGGCCGAACTTCTCGCGCCCGGGAGCCCACGACCGTCCGGGTCGCGGCACGGAAGGAGAAAATGTTAGTGAGCGTCCGAGCGTGAGCAGCGCGCACGTGCGAGGGGGTTCTGCAGGGGTGGGGGGGTGCAGCAGGCGGGTGAAAGAGAGGCCCCTGCTCCACCAACGCCGCCTCCAATTCCGCGCCCAGCCCCCATGCTGCTCCCCCGTGAAAAGTTTTTGGAACTGACACTCTGAGCTGGGATTTTTTTTTTTTTTTTTTTTTGCTTTAAAAGTATTTAAATTGAAAAAATAACTTTTAAGAAAAAATTGGCACAGATGGTATTTCTGCATCTCCTCCCCTCCCCCTCCCCCCGCGCGCTACTTCTCACCCCAAAACCCCCAGGAAGAATCCGCAGCAGCCGCACGGACGCGGCTGGGCGCCGGGGAGGGCCTGCCCTGAGCTTCTGCGGGCGCTGGCCCGGGTGGGGATTTGGTGGCCGGGAGGCAGCGGAGAGCGGCCCAGGAGCACCGGCAGCCACCGCGGAGCCCCACAGCCTGCTGCGGCCGCTCCTCGTCCGGGCCCCGGTCTTGGGGGTCTAGCCGGACGCGCTGCGCGACCTCCCTTCCCCGCGGAGCCTGCTCCCCGCCCCTCCCCCACCCGGCCCCGTCTGGCTTCCCAGACCGAAACTCCCAGCACTGGGCGCTCGGACCTGCCGGAGCTCCTGCCGCTGCCCACGCGCCCGGCTGGCTCCGGGCTGCAGGGGGGTTCCGGCACCCCCCCACTTTTCTTCTTTCTCTTCTCCCTCCCACTCTCCCTTCGTCCCCTTCATCTTCCCCTTTCTCTCTTCCTTTCCCCTCGTTTCTTCCTTTCCTTTCTTTTCTTCTCTCTCTTCCTTTAAAAGCTCTTCTTACAAAAATAGTGCGTGTTCATCGAGGAAAACTCAGAAGACTCAGGAGAAAATAAAACCAACCCAAGGTAACCTCAGGGTGTGAGCACTTGCAAACATGCCTCTCCCTGTCCCCCCTACATTTGTAAATATATATTTTAATAACAAGAGCGGGATTATTGTACCCTGACATTAATTTTTGACTCCTGGTACCCTCTTTCCATGTCAATAAATAAGTCTGGAATGACATCACTGCCCCACCACCCAATGGACAGCCAGGGATGGCTCCAGGGGGCTTGGGGTGTAAGGGAGGTTTCATTATTATAAACAGAAACGCAGTGCGCGCACTCAGCCCCGCACCGCTTTACCCCACCCGTACATTCTTCACAGGGGAAATCGCTGGGTCCAAACACATGCACACCTTGAAAGATGTCTGGTTTGCCAGATCTTGCATAACTGCCTTCCAGAAAGTCTACTTGATTTTATTATTTTGTGTCTTCCCAGTGCTGTCTCTTCCTTATTTTTAAGTGAAAAATATGAAGCTAATACATAAATCCATCCTCGGTAGTAAAATTTAAATACAGAAGAAGGGGGAAGAGAAGGTATAAGCCTCACTTAGAGCAGGATTTTTCAAACTGCAAGTCAGGACCCAGCAGTGGGTCATGAAATCAATTTCGCAGATCAAGTCCAGCATTTTGTAAGAACTGAGATAGAATAGATACAATGTAACTACCAGCATACATTTCACCTAGGGTGATATCCTTTCCGGAAACTTCTGTTTCAGGGGTGTGTGTGTGTGTGTGTGTGTGTGTGTGTGTGTTTACAAGGTGGCTGATGTGAAATGTATTTCTCCCTGAAGGAGGGATCAGAAATGTGGGGAAACGTTGGAAAGCCAATGCCTCAAAGTTCCCATTCATCAGGGGTAGCCCCGGTGAATTGTTGGGTGTGTTTCCTTCCAGACTCTCCTTCGCCTACTGACAGTGGTATATGAGTACATTCCCAGATATAGGTTCCATAATCAGGATCACGATGCACAGTGCTTGATGGCCACCCTCGCCACCCCCACACACCTTTGTCCTGCCAGTCCCTACCCGGCACCCTTTACCCATCCATACATCTAGTCCAAGCAGCTCCGGGCCGCCAGGGTAACTCGGGCCAGACCCGTGGGATGCCTGTGCCCCTGCCCCCGCCTCAGGAGACACTCTGCCCTCAAGGAAGGCTGGATCAGTGGGGAAGAGGAGCTGAGACAGAGTTTGTTCTTATTGGGTTTTTTTTTTTTTTAAGATTTATTTATTTGAGAGTGAGAGAGAGCATGGGGGGAAGGGCAGAGGGAGAGGAAGAGAGAATCTTAAGCAGACTGAGTGTGGAGCCCTGGGCGGGAAGAGGGCTCGATTTCACAACCCTGAGATCATACCTTGAGCCAAAAGCAAGAGTCAGATGCTTAACCGACTGAGTCACCCAGGCGCCCCATTGTTCTTATCGCTACCATCACCATCATCCTCATGATTGTTCTTATTGCTACCATCACCATCATCCTCATCATTAGTGTTTCTGAGGTCCATGGTCCGCTCAGCAACATGGTTCAGGGAGAGGGAAGAGGGGCATTAGAAGAGTTCCTAAAGAGGATCTCATTTGCCCCTTGAAGGCACAAGTGTCTCGTCTCCGAAGACACAGAGGGAAGGGCATCCTTGGTGCAAAGTCCGGGGAGGCCAAGAAGGGCAAGTTGTGTTCAGAAAGCAAGAAGCCCCCAGTGTGGCTATAAAGCAGAGGGGGGCGTGGTGGAGGAGGAGGGCCAGTGAGGAGGGCTGGGGCCCCCCTGGGAGCCTAGGCCACAGCTTGGGGTCTCCGCCGAGCCTTACGGATGGGAGCCTCAGACAAGAAAGCAGGGAAGTCAGAGGGAGGGGGAAGGAGCCGCAGACCCCCAGGGATGGGGGTGGGTGGGCACGCCGTCCATCCACCACTGACCGAGGGTACGGGCGCACCTGCGGGAGTCAGGCTGCCATCTGCCCTTGACCCAGCAACTCTTCTCTAGGCATCTACCTGCAGGAGGTGGTCCGACTACTGGGCACAGAGGGAGGGAGGGAGGTCCCAGGGGACCATGGCCTCTGCCTTATGCCATGCAGACACTCCTCTGCAGAGAAGTGATGTCCCAAACCACAGGGCGACCCACACGTGGGATAGTGAGAAGTGATATCTGAATGTTTGCTCGAGGGGCCAGGCCCCAGGCAAAGGGCTGTACCAGGATTGTTCAATTCGGTCACCCTAACAACCCTCTTAGGTAAGTACAATTATCAGCCCCGTTTCACTGATGCACAAACTGAGGCTTGGCGTGGCCGGACACAGCTGGGCCAAGGTGTCATGGGCTGAATTGTGTCCTCCCCAAAAATCCGAATGTTGAAGTCCCTAGTACCTCCGAATGTGACCTTATTTGGAGATCGGATCTTTAAAGAGCTTAAGTTAGGATGAGGTCATTGATGCAGTATGACTGGTGTCCTTAAAAGAAGAGGAAATGGGGACCCAGACGCAAGGAGCGACGGCCATGTGAGGACACAGGGAGAAGGCGGCTGTCTACGTGCCAAAGAGAGAGGCCTCAGGAGAAGCTCGCCCCGCCGACACCTGCATCTCAGATCTGCAGCCTCCAGACGCGTGAGGAAATATTCTATTGTTTCGGCCCTCCGGTGTGTGCAGCACTTTGTTATAGTAACCTTAGCAAACCGACACACAGGCCATGGACGAGAAAGTGGCTTTGACCACAGGCCCCTCTGTCCCCAGTGCTGGGAGGTTAACACCAGGCCACCCCGCGTCCCTCGAGTGGCCAAAAGGAATGAGGGTGCTTGAGGTCTCCCCGACCCAGCCCCGTCCCTCCCTCTGTAGTTACATGAAAATGCAGCTTACAGGACAGCGGGTCTGAATTGGGCAGTGAGTGTGTGTGCTCTTTTTTTAATATCTGCAAAGACACACACACACAGGCAGCTCTAGAAAAATCTACCCTGAGGAATTCACAGTAGCTGTCTCTGTGTGGGTGGGATTATGAGTGTTTTCTTACTTTCTTCTTGTTGCTTGTCTGTAGCCTGTGATTTTTCTGTAGTGAATGTGTATTGCTCTTATGACAGAAAAAATAAAACTAAAAACAGCAAAAACAGTGGCTGTGGCAAGTAGAAACCTGGAGGTGGGGAGGCCAGAGCAGATAAAGGACCTGGCTGGAGGTGGTGAGCTGGGGGCCAGGTCGGGGGCGTGGGAGGTAGGAGTGTTCAGGGGCACTGCTTTCATGAGAGACATTTGGGAGGGGGAAAAAAGGAGTAGGGTTACTGAAAAAAAAAACACAAGATACGTGATTGTATTTGAATTTTAGATACACAACAAATTTTTTAGTAGAAGTATGTCCCACATATTACATGGGATATACGTATACTTAACAAGATTTTTTTTAATTCATTGTTTAATTGAAATTCAAATTTAATTGGACATTTTGGGTTGCTTCTTTGTTTTAAATTTGACAATCCTAAGCTTGGGTGGGGGGCAAGGGTGAACAATAGTGCAATCTCTCTGAGGCTCTGTTAGTGGAAACCTCAGAGGTCAAAGGGCCTGAAAGCGTGGGATAGATTTGCAGTCGGCAAGTCAGAGACCCAAGAGAGCCATTAATGTAAGTTTCAGTCCAAGTGCAAAGGCCTGAGACCCAGGAGCACCAGCAGTGGAGGCTCCAGTCCGGGTCTGAATCTGAAGGCAGAAGACCAATGGCCCAGCCCCAAGGCAGTCAGACGGAGGGGGCAAACTCTTCCTTCCTCATCCCTTTGTTGTTCTATCCAGGCCCTCAACTAATCAGACGAGGCCCACCCACGTCAGGCAGGGCAGTCTGCTCCGCACGGTCTATCGATGCAAACGTTCATCTCCTCTCGAAACACCCTCATGGACACACCCAGAATAATGTTTGGCCAAATATCTGGGCACCCCACAGCCCAGTCAAGCTGACGCAGAAAATTAGCCACCACAAATTAGTAGCGTGGAGGTTACCCTTCACCTCTCCAGCTCTAGAAGCAGGTGAAAGAGCATTGAATCCGCACGTGGAACCACCAACATTACAACTTTGCCTTTCACGGAGTGTCCCCGCACGTGCGTGTCATCCTCGCCAGGGAAGGGCAGATGCTACACGGAGCTGACTCACCTGTTTGTAGCTCCCTTCTTGGTGCGGGCACACTTTGCCAATGCTCTCGGCCGTCAGTTGGCCGATAAGAAAGGACACACGTTAAGAAAAGGAGCCGCGGGGAGCCCCATCTTTCCTCCCTCTGGGGGCCCGTGGCTCCCACCTTCCGACACACACGCACCCTGAGTCGCGCCGAGTCTCACGGAGCTGGCATGTGCTGTGGGGTCACCGACCTCCATGCTCGTGGGGCATCACAAATGAGGAACAGCAGAGAAAGGCCCGTACACGCCCCCCTACCCCCTCCGCTCACACTCATCCCCCAGGGTCCCATCCCACTGCACTTACAAAACACAATGCAAAGACAAAAATTATTCAGAATTTCAAGGCAGTGACAGCAGAGCATTCGACCAAGTGCAGGGCCCTTCAAAGGAGGCGCGCTGGACACCGGCCCAGGATGCTCACCCAGGAAGCCTCCACGACCATCAGTCCAGACCTGCGCGTGGCCCGCTTGCTCACACACGAGTCTGGAGAGCGGGGGCAGCTCCTTCCGTGGGTAGAGGGAGCCACACTATGCTGCTCCCAGTTCTCCTGGGAGGAGACTGAAGCGCCACGGTGTTAGCCAGTGTCCCCAGGACACGCCTTCCGCCTCCAGAGCCATGCCCTCGGCTCTCCCCACTGCACTTGGCTGCTTATAGGGCAGCCGACCCCTTGCTGGCCGTTTGCGGGCCCGGGCCGGGAGCTGGGAAGATGGCAGGTGGGTGCTCACCATCACAGTGCCCGAAGACTCTGCTGGCTCAGGCAGCCTGTGGCCAGAGGCAGGGTCAGGGGCTAGAGCGATGGCTAGAAGAAGGTGCCGGGAAGAGGAGGGTACATTCTTAAGGGCCAAGAAACGGTCCAGCGCATCGTTCAGCCACAAATACGTGTTTGCGTGTGAGCGAGTGTGTGAGCGTGTAGAAGACATATACAACTTCACTCTCCAGACCCTCACTGGGCCCCCGATACCCACCAGGCCTGGATGAAGCACCGGGAAGAACTGGCCCCGTCCTAACAGAGCGACAGAGCTGGTCGGAGAGACAGAAACTAACAATGCAGGAAGCCCAGGATTTGGGTAACCCGGGGGAGGGCTTCCTGGAGGAGGTGTATCGTGAAGGATTAGAAGCTCAGGTGGGAAGAGCCTCAGGGGTGGAAAGAATTACGTGTGCGGAGCCTTGGCAGCGAAAACATCCTGGCAGGTCTGGGCAATGGCAGTCAAGTCCGTGGGGCCCCGGAGGGGGCAGGCGGGGATGAGAGGTGAGGCTAGAAGGCCCTATGTGGATCTGACGCATTACCTTGAAGGCCCTGGGGAGAGGCAGGGATGTGCCTGGGAGCAGGGAGGGTAGGGGTCAAGACTCGGTCTAGGGTAGGGGTCCCTACTGGTGGCTGGAGCACCTGAAGGAAGATACTGGTCTCCAGCCCTGCCCAGGCCACAGCCCTGCCCTTCCAGCCTGGCCTCCTCCCCTCACCCCACCCCTACCCTCGGGATGGCTAAACCCCATCACACTGCTCTGGGGCTGCCTGAGCTCCCAGAATCCCCATGACCCCTTTCCCAGAGAAAGCTCCCAAGGGCTCTCCAACCCAACCCCTGCCTGTGTTTGCAACCCATCCCCCAGCAGCCTGGAGCGGGGACCCATCCTTCTCCACTGACATTGCAGAACAAGAAACCACAAAGCGCCTCCCTATGCACTGGGGTTCCGGGGAAGGTTCACCTCCGGAAAAGTTCTATTTGGGTGCCAGAGTTGGCACACCGTTGTTCTTCCCAGATTTGTCTGTAAACCCAGCAGGACTCCACACAAAACCCCAAGAGGGTCCTGGAGCTCATCCCAGCGTCCACATGAAAGAGAAGGACCGGGACTGGCCACGAGAATTTCTGGAGAAGAAAGAATGGGAGGACACATGGCACATCCATTCATTCCTTTGACAAATAGTTATTCCGGGTCCGAAACGAGCCAGCCACGATCCTGCTCCCCAGGAACAGAATCAGCAAAGTCCTGCCCAAATGGGGTACACACTCAGGTTGGGGGACAACAATCAGAAACAGAGAAGTCGGGTGGCAAGAGTCAACAAATCAATTTTGAATCCTAAAAAATGCTGCGAGGAAAAATAAGGTCAGGGCTTCCTTCATGCACAGGGTTACCCCAACACCTAATGGCTTAAAGCAATAGCATTCCTATCCCTGCTCGTAGGTCTGGAGCTGAGTGGGCTCTGCTCGGTGATCTCAACCGAGGTCCTTCAGACCGTTGCAGGCAGATGGGAGCTGGGGCTGGGGCAACTCAAAAGCTTCCTTACTCTTATTTCTGGTGACAGTGGCCAGCTGCCAGCTGAGGGCTTCCCAGAGCTGTGGCTGAGATGCCTATCTGGGGTCCCTCCCTGTCACCTGGGTTTCATCTCATTATGGCAGCTGGGCTCAAATGGCGCGCATCCCAAGAGAGTAAGGCAGAAGTGGGGGGCACCGTAATGACTTACGAAGTTACATGGCATCACTGCAAACTCTGTCCAGGTAGTCACAGAAATCTGTCTGCCCGCTGCAGCGGAGGGAACCCAGACTCCCGCCGTTCAATGGAAGACATGCCAAAGTCACACCGCGGGAGTGGGCGATGTCATCCTGTATTTGGGAAAGCCATTCCATCACAGCCAGGCTAAGGGAATAGAGTCATTTACTAAGTAATACTCAAAAAGCCAGGGAACGACCCAGGAGAGACAAACAGACCCCAGGACAGAGCGGAGAGCCCAGGGAGACGCTCGTGCCCGTGCCGGAACACCATATGTAAGGAACGGGTGTCAGTGATCAGTGGGCTGCAGGCACCAGTGGGGAGGAAATTACATTGTATCCCTATCACACACACACATACACACACACAAGTAAATTGCCAGTGGGATAAAGACTTGAAGTGGAATGCAAACTGTTACAACTTGTAGAAGACTATGTAAAAAAAATATCTCTATGCCGCACTGATATACCACTTCTCGCCCATTAGGATGGCTACTATGAAAAAAAAAAAAAGCTGGAAGTAACAAGTGTTGGGGGTGTAGAGAGGGTGCAGAGAAATCAAGCCCCCGTACACTGTCGCTGGAATGTCACGGTGCAGCCACCGCGGAAAACAGTAAGGGATGGGGGTGCCTCAAAAATGATGTAAAACGTGATCCACCAATTCTACCTCTGGGCACATACTCAAAAGAAGGGAAAGCAGGGTCTTAAATACATATCTTCAGACCCATGTTCCTAGCAGCGCTATTCACAATAGCCAAAAGGTAGTAACCACTCAAGTGTCCGTGGATGCATAAATGGATAAATAAAATGTGATCGGTCCATAGCATGAAATATTATTCAGTCTTAAAAAAGGACAATTCTGACACCTGCTACACCATGGATGAATCACGAGGACTTTACACAAAGTGAGATGAGGAAGGCACAATAGAACAAATCCCGTGCGATTCCATTGGTAAGAGGTCCCGAGAGGGGTCAAGTCCATTGAGACAGAAAGGGGAGCAGAGAGGTGGTAATGGGGAGGAGGAGGGGAGGAGGAGCTAGCGGTTAGGTGGGGACAGAGTTTTGGTTCGGGGAGATGAAAAAGTTCTGGAGATGGATGGAGGTGATGGGGTTGCCCCACAGTGTTTACAGTGGTTAAGATGGTAAATTTTATATGTATCTTACCACAATTAAAATGGATATACGTGCACACACACGTGCAATTTAAAAAAAAAAAAAAAAGATCTCAATGTTCTTAGGTTGGGGAAATTTTCCTATTTAAAAAAGAAAAAAAAACAAACATAAAGGAAATAATACAACTAGGGCACCTGGGTGGCTCAGTTGGTTAAGCGTCTGCCTTTGGCTCAGGTTGTGATCCCAGGGTCCCAGGATCAAGCCCCGCACTAGGATCCCTGCTCAGTGGGGAGCCTGCTTCTCCCTCTCCCTCTGCTGCTGCTCCCCCTACTTGTGCTTGCTCTCTCTGTCAAATAAATAAATAAAAATCTTTAAAAAAAAAAAAAAAAGGCAATACCACTATAGACAAAATTAAAATTTTCTCTGTAAGCAAAGATGCTATCAACAGTTGAGACTCGCATGCTGGTAGTTCACGCCTGTCCCTCCGGACCCATCGGTAGGACTGTCCCAGCTCTCCATCCATGAGCTCTCTTCTCCCGGCTCTGTGGGCTGGGGCTGGCAGGAGCCTGGGGGGGGTGGGAGGAGGCTGAGGGCAGGAGACTGTTCCTAGCCCCCTGTGGCAGGGTGGCCGTGGGTGGGCTGGGTGTGTAAGAGCCACCTCCTCTCGGGGCCTCTCTCCACCACCGAGTAGTAATTGCTCTCTCCTCACCCAAGGGTCTCGGGGTGGCCATGGCTCCCGGGTGGCCAGCCCGGGGTACCGCCCCACCCCTCCTTGTTCCTCTGCGCCTTCAAGGAGCGCCTGACTCATCTCTCCCCATATCCCCAAGTGGAGGCTGCTGGTCATTTCCTGCGGGCACCCAGGTCGTTGGGAAGCATATTTGCTGCCGACAGAGGAGTGCAGACAATACAATTCTACATGCAGGAGAGACGGACGACCAGCGGGTGCCCGGATTGGAAAGGAGGACAGCAAGGAACACGGAAGCCACCCGCCTTTGGGGGGCAGAAGAGTGGCTCCCAGTGAGGTTGATGACCTGAATCCCCAGACCCTGACAGTGTCACTTTACATGGCAAAAGGGACTTGGCAGATCTGGTAAAGCTAAGGACCCCGAGTTGGGAGCCGATCCTGGGTTATTGGGGGACCCAATGTCATCATGAGGTCCTTATACGCAGGAGGCAGGAGGCACCGAGGAGGGAGAGGATAGCAGATGCCATGATCCTGGCCATGAGGAGGGAGAAAGGGGCCCCGAGCCAAGAAACACAGGCAGGTTCCAGAAGCCGGAAGGAGAAAAATACAGAAGGGTTCTCCCCTGCAGCTTCCAGAAGGAGCATGGGGCCTGGGCACACTTCACTAGCAATCAGGGAAAGGCAAACTCCAACAGCCGGGCCACACAGCCTCACACCAGAGTGGGCGCAGACACAGGGGACTGGGGGGACCGGGAGCGAACGCCCGGCCGTGGGGAGGGCCGGCTGGATCGGAGAGGAGTTTTGGAGCCCCGGAAGCAGCACGGGAAGCTGCACGGGCTCACACCTGTGGCTCAGGGAAGCCCCCTTGAGCCCCATAGCCCGCGGTGGAGCTGGTCCTCAGAGATGGCCCCAACCACGGACCGCTCCCGCTGTGGGCCCCTCCCACTCTGGCTCTGGGCCGGCCTCTCACTGCCGGTGACCACCAAAAAGGACAGTCTGGGCATCTGTGTTCGGGCCTGAGGAAGGCCTGGCAGCTTCTGCTTTCACGCTTTGGGAGTCTAGAGGTACCTCGTAAGGGGCAGGAGACCCCGCCGGAAAGGGAGAGAGGCCTGGCGATCCCGGTGTCTTCCGAACATCCGGCACTAGCCGCTCTCTGACTGCGGGATAGACACTAGGCGGGACCAGCAGGAGGACTACCAAGCTAAGTTAGGCTAAGCTTACCAAGCTAAGACCCCGAGAAGCCGAGAGACAATAAAACGGTCATGTCACTCCATGTTCTGGAGGCCCCCCAGGGGCACGGGGAGGTCCCCTCCCCAGGGAAGCACTGTCATGGCACGAGGGAGGGGTGGAGGCGGGTGAATCACGGAGCCATGGACCCCTCCCCGCTGCCGGAATGAATGAACTAGATCTACGAGGCTCACGAGGGTCACACCCCAGAAACACTGCACGGATCCTCTGGGTGACCCCGTTTGTATGAGATGCCAGACGAGGTCAATCCAGAGACAGAAAGGAGATTGGTGGTTGCCGGAGGGGGAGCCGGGAGTGATGGCTCACGGGTATGGGGCCTCCTCTTGGGGGCAATGCAAATGTTCCAGAACTAGACAGAGGTGGTCTCCACCTAGCCCAGCGAGTGTGCACTTTAAAATGGTTGATTTTATATCCCTGGCATTTGCCTCCATAAAAAAAAATGGTATGGAGTGGGGAAAAGCAAGTTACAGAAGGATGTGTGCCAATGACGCTGTGTGTGTGAGAGTGTGGGAATTGTGAGTCTAGATGGATGGATGTGCCTACACAGACACAAAGAAAACATCCTCACGCGGGGGACCGACCGCAGGAGGGTGTTTTCTCTGGGAGAGTTGGAGGGGAGTTTTGAAGGAGGACGAGGGGGTTCCAGCCATATCTAATGTTTATCTCATGTTTAAAAATAAAAAGTCACGGGCACTTGGGTGACTCCGTCAGTCAAGCCTCTGACTCTTGATTTCAGCTCAGGTCGTGATCTCAGGGTCATGAGATCAAGCCCCGCACCAGGCTCTGGGCTCACCACAGAGTTTTCCTGGGACTCTCCCTCTTCTTCTCCCTCTACCCCTCCCCGCCCTAAAATAAATAGATAAATCTTTAAGAAAAATAAAAAATCAATGCTGTTCTGCATTGAATCTGAGCAGTGGCCGTGGTCATAGTTATGTCATTCTCCGTGCTCTTTTGTAGGTCTGAAATATTTCACAATTTCGCGTGAAAAGCAGAGCGCTGTCCTACCCCACTTCACCTCCCCGAAAAGGAGAAATTAGTCCTCAGTGTCTGAGAGACCCCTCCCGGCTCTGATGCGGCCACATCAGTCGCCTGCGAGGGGGCCCCCAGCCCCACGTGGTGGTAGGGCTGGGGTTCGAGCAGGCAGGCTCTGGGGAGCTCACCCTGCAAGAGCTTTTTGGTAAGTACTGCTTCCCAGGGTCTCCCCAGATGAAACGTCACAACACGCTCTGAGGGAGACCCCGTTATAAGTCCCATTTTGCAGACGGGGAAGCCGGAGCCCGGGAGGTGACAGTCCCCACGAGCAAGAGGCAGAGCCAGGATCCCGCCTCCGACAGCCGGGTGCCAAGGGTGGGCTTAGCTGCATTCATGTAGCGAGTGGGACGTCTCAACCATCCAAGTGACTGCCTGCTGGGCTGGACCCGCGCCCCGAGGCCTGGCACTTCCTTCCAGAACATGTGTCACTTTCCCCAAACCCAGTGTCCATGGGCCTTGTTTCTACGACCCCGCCCCCCGATGAGCCAAAGGAAGAGGTGATCAGAGCTCCGTCACCATAATCATTGGGCCCCCTAGAGAGGGTCCTGAGATTGGCTCCAGGACGACCCTCCACCCTCAGTCCAGGCGGGTCCACACCATGGCCCCCGCCGCCCTGCACTCAGGGTATAGGGCACACAGATATGCGTAAAGAGGAGTTTCAAGCCACTTCTCTGAGCCTGGGTGGAGGGCCCTGAGCCAAAAGCCGCCCTGGGAGCTTCCTCTGCCTCAGCCTCTCCCGTGTGCGGTTGAAGCCGACCCGGGATGTCCCCAGAGGGAAAGACTTCTGGGGCTCCAGGTCCAGCTCGGTGCCAGGCACTGGGCGTGCAGTGGAGACGAGCAGCGGGCGGGAGACAAAGTGAAACCAGACCATCAGCTCTGGGAAGCCGTTAGGTCTGGTGCATCTGCACAAATTCGGAATGAAAAGGGCAAGGCACAAGAGGTTACAATTTCCCTGGACCTCAGTTTACCTCCTCTGAGACAAGGGCGCGGTACTATCTGCCCGCCTGGGTGTGTGAGGGTACAAGTACACGTGCTCGTAAAAGCCCGAAAATTGGGCTCCCAGGTGGCTCGGTCGGTTAAGCATCTTCCTTTGATTCGGATCATGATCCCGGTGTCTTGGGATTGATCCCCGTGTCCGGCTCCCTGGTTAGCTTCTCCCTGCTTCTCCCTCTGCTTCTGCCCCTCCCCCCGCTTGTGCTCTCTCTCTCTCAAATAAATAAATAAAATCTTTAAAAAAAAAAAAAAAGCCCAAGAACTTGGTGATGGGTGGCTGGTAGCAATATTTCTAGATTTTGCCATTACTAAGGAGGGGCTGAGCTGGTCTCAAGCTTTTGCGGCCATTCACGTCAGTGTGGTAAGCTCCTTCCTTCCCTGACTCAGTGTTTCCATCTGTGCTAGAGGCGTGTAGACAGCCTGTGGCTGACATTCCGACCCAGAACCTGCCCTGAGGCCACCAGCCCCATCCCCCTTCCCGGACCGGCTGGGATCCGCGGGAGTCACTGCTCCTAGAGTTCCTGCAGCCTCAGTCCCTCTGCTCCGACTCCCACACAGCACGTCAGCCACAAAGACACACTCCTGGTTTGACAGCCGGCTGCCCAGGGTGCCTCTGTGGGGCAGCTCCTAGAGAGCTGGGCCTTGGCACAGCTGTCCTTGGTTAGGAGGTAATAAAGATGTCCCAGGCTTGACAAGAGTGCCACAGATCTCGGAGCTAGGCAGATCTCGAAGCTGCTGTTCCTGCGAGGGGTGGGGGGAGCTTCCAGATGCCCGGGCCTCCCACTGCCCAGAAACTGCAAAGGCCAGATTTGAGCTCAGGGCCGTTGGACCCCCAAGCCCAGCTCTCCCCACAGAGGAAAGGAACACAGTCACCGAACCTCTGGGCCACATTGCCCTGATGGAATCCTCGTCCTGCCATTGATGGACGGTATCACCAAGGATGAGTCGCCGCCTCCCTGTGCCTCAGTTTCCTCATTTATATAATGAATTTTTCTGTTTGTAAAATAGATACATACGCCTTTTTTGGAAAAAATGATTGTATCTGGGAAAGAGTAGCACCCGCCTCTTGGGTTATTTTGAGGATCGATGGGATGGACAAAGCTAGGTGTGTGTGACACCGTGTGGACACCGAGCACTGCAGATGTCAGCGGTCATAGCTGTTGTGGCTGCGGGATGGCCACCCACATGGTCCCCTCCCCTCCGAATAAAACTCAATGGCCTCGGAGAGACCCAACCTGAACAACACAGCCCAGGTCTGAAAGCTTCTGGATGGCAGAAATGTTTGCAATTGCCAGGACATATCTAGAAAATAAATCACTTACAGAAAGGATCTTTTTTTTTTTTAACCGTCTTTCATTCTTTCAGAGATTGAACAGGCCACTTGAGAAAGAAAAGCAGCCGGCAGGGTATCAGCAAATAATTCTGAGAGTTATAAATAGTCTTTGGATGCCTGAGCTGAAGAGCGCTTGAAGGGAAATTCATCTAAGCCCCCCGTCCTACAGGAGATATCCCTCATCTGGGCTGAGAGACAGGGCCGCCCAGCGCCAGCGCCTGGTTCCCTCTCCTTGCCCATGGAGGAATAAAGGGGTTTTCTTTACATTCCAACTGTTTCCACGTCCACAACGTGTCTGTCTTCATAAAGAAACGTACCACCCGTCAATAAACCCATAAGCCCGGGAGCTCCCGAGGCCCCCAGACCCTGAGTCCTGCAGCCAGGAGGGGGGGTCTGATTAAGTAAACAACTGCAAAGCCTACAATGTCAAGGGCTTGAGGGCGGGCCCAAAGCCCCGCCTTATAAGGTCTAGCTCTTGGCTGTGAAAGATTCTCTGTTTGATTGACTTGTTTTATTTGTAACTGCTCAGGGTCGGCCCGGTCCTGCCCACATTTCCTGGGTGCCTGTGCCTGGGCTGGGGCTGGGTGTTGGTCCCGCAGTGTTGCACTTGAGAACTAGCGCATAAGTGTTCCTCAGCCTTGGTGAGCACAGTTTTCACCGGGATCCCAGGGAAGCCAGTGCGGGATGGTCACGGTCCAAGGGACAGTCAGGGGCCACTCCTCACCGTCATGGAAGGAAGAGGGAAGCTGCAGTGTGTGGGAAGGGACACACTTCTGGTGGGGCAGGAGATGGGAAGCACAATCTGGGTTGTTCAGAGACCAGACCCTGGAAAGCAGTTCTATGCTCCCCTACTTGTGGCTGTGTGGCCTCGGGCAAGTAACTTAACTTCTCTGTGCTTTGATTTCTCCTCTGAAAACTCAGATTGAAAGTGGCACCTACATGCTAAGGTGGTACACAGCTCCCACAGCAAGTGCTCACTGAAGGCCGCCCGCTCCTACCATGGGGGAGGGCCTGCCTTGGCCTCTAAGCAGGGTACCCCAGCATCCACATGGGGTTCTAGCAGCACTAGAAGCCTCATTCTGGCCGCGGCGGGGGAAGGCAGGTGGAGCGGTTAGAGGGAGTCTGTAGCAGGCATCTCCCATCTGCAGGGAGGTCTGCGTGCCTGGCAGTCTCAGGAGACTGAGTCAGGGAGAGCCATCGCTCCAAGAGAACTGTGGAAAACAGGATGGGATGTATAGAGTCCCAAGGACAGAGGTTCCCCAGGACCCCAGGGGGCATCAGTCAGAGGCCCTAGGCCCACGACCCCATTGCGGGGGGACCTGGCCCCTCCCAGAGCTGGAAGTGTCAGCAAAGGCTTCCGGAATCGGGCTGCCATGCCCCTCCCCAAACTTGGGCTAGTCTGTGGACCCGCCCCCATCCTCTATACCACCAAACAGCCGTCCTCCGTGGCCCGGGGGGCTTTGGGCTGTGTACGATGTCTTCTTGTTTCCAAGAAGTTCAGAAACATGTCGTGGCTGTCCACAGCAAGCTGAGAACTCTGCTTGGTTAGATGTAAGTAGACGTGCGGCGGGGAGTTCAAAGCCCGGAGGCGGTTTCCGGGCAGTGCAGAGCAGACCCTGAGGAAGAAGGCTTCTGAAGGCACAGCGCTCCCCAGGACTCCGGGCTCCGCAAGCACGCACAGCTCCCACGCTCACGGGTCGGCTCGCAGGCACACACAGAGACACGCACAGGCTACGTGCAGGTACACGCAACCCCGGACAAGACGCGCAGGAGTGCATGCACAAGAGAACCTACACAGAGAGTCTCCCTATGTTTTTCAGGCCTGGACGTCACAAACAAGTCCCTGATTTCTGTTCCCCATTCCAGAACTCACTCCTGAGAGAACATATTCCTGGAATTGGGAGCTTGGGTCTGAACGGGCAGGGGGCAAATCCGTTGGGGCCCTGTGTCCCTGCCCCTGGCCCACTCTCTTCTGGAGCAGAGCCTGGAGAGTGCCTGGGTGAGGTTGTTGGGCCCTGAGCTAGCAAACCGAATGCTCGCCCACCCCTCTTTCAGAGTTGCCAGAGCTCAGGGTGTGGGCGAGGGGCCTGCCTTCCTCAACTGGAGGCAAAAATATTGGGCTCGTTTGGAAGAGCCCGAACCAGGTCTGGAAGACTGCTTCCCTAATCAAACAGCTTGACTCAGGCGGCTCCGCCCATCTGTCCGACCATCCAAAATCCACCACCCACCCACCGACCATCCATTCACTCACCCACCTGCCCAGTCGGCAGCCCACCCAGTTCAGCAATCCCATCGGCTGCAGGGGGGGAAGGCAATCGACTCAGCAGACCCGTCAGGAGCCCTGGGCTCTGGGCTGAGCCCTGGGGCTGGAATCATTCACAAGACCCATGCGGTGACTCCCCTGTACCCAAGCGCTCGGATGTCCCCCAGCCTCTCAGTCTCCCCTGAGCTTAAAGATTCCGGAGCCCCGGAGACCGGTGCTGCTCCGTTAGGTCTGATCTGGGCTGTGAAACTCTAGGAAAGTCGTAAGGAAATGGGATTCCTTCCACATAAATATGCTTTACACCTCTCGGGGACCCCATCTGTGCAGCAAAACACCCTCCAGCCCTTCCTCGCCCAGGTTGCCGGGTGGGGCGCACGTGCAGCCCCCGCGCCCAGAGGAGAAACATTTTTATCACTTCCGGAAATGAGACAGAGCTGTCAAAAGCTCATGAACTCAGCTAGTAAATTGTGAAACATAAGTCTCAGCTCTGTTCGGTGCCACGGAAAACATGACAGCTGGTATCAATTAGAGCGGTTTCTGCCTGGAGTCCCGGCTGACTCCGCAGGCAAGCGGGTTTCCTGCCCCGAGAGCGGGGAGCAGAGGGGCGGAGCTCCAACAGGCGGCGGGTCCGGCCCCGCCCCGCCACGCCCCTGCTGGCCACGCCCACCGAGCAAGGCGGGGTACCTCCTGTGTGGCCCTCTGGGTCGAGGAGGGAATTTCCCAGAAGCCCACGCGGGGCCGGGGCATGTGACTTTCTGGAGCCAGTCGCCTGCTGGCCGGTTGGGATATTGGGATGCTGGGATGCTGGGATGTTGGGTGGATGCACTTCTAGGAGGGGAGGATGGCTTTAGGGGTCACCGTTACGGACACCTCAGAAATTTGTTTCTATCCCATCCCAGTAATCTGTGTCCTACATTCCACATTTTAACTGAGCCGTTGGACGTGAACGCGGTTTTCATTTTGCCCAGCATTCCTCCCCTCCTTCAGAAATGAACCCCTTTGCCCGTAGGAACAGCATGCAGTGTGGCTCAGGGGGGCTGATCCCAGCCACGGGTCAAGGTCCATGACCCAGGCTCGGCCTTGCAAATGTGCTGGAGGTCTGCTCTGTGGACCCTCCAGAAGTCTGTCAACTTTAGCTGTGATCATAAACTGTGACGAAAATACGGTCCGAAGGCCTTTCTGTCCCCTCTGCGCAGAGAGCCAAGAGAGAGGCAAGCAAGAAAACAAGAGAGAGAAATTCGGTCCCCATGACACTGGTTAAGCTCCTGGACTCACCTATACCCGAAGCCAGCCAGAGCTGCACAGAGAACGGACTTCCCACTTTAGGAAGGCTTTCTTTTTTTCTTAAGCCAGTCTGAGTTGTGTTTCTGTTGTTTGCAGTAGGGTCTCTCTGATACATTATGGCGATGCTTTCCCAGTCGGTAGACATTGATTGACTACCTGTTGTATGCCAAGGTCCGTGCTCGGCACTAAGACGGACAATAAATGAGACCCACTTTGCCCGTGCAAATAATTGCACCTTTTTCCTCCCTCGAGAGGGGAGCTAAGAGCTCTGGCACCCGCTCTATGCAGAGTTATTCTAAACACTTTTCATACATTTTCTCTCTTCTTTGTTACAGAAGTGGAAGTTAATATCGAAGGAAAAATAAAGTTGCGTAAAATGCATGCTCCGGCTGCATATGGCCCAGCTCTGTGTACGTATATGCTGATACGTGGGGCACGCAGATGCAGAGGGAAAAGATGGAAAGGAAACACTACATTAACTGTGGCTCTCTCTGGTGAGAGCAATTGCAGATAATCCTTAGTTCCTTTTTTATACTGTCCATATTTTCCAAATCTTCTATGATGGAACAAGTTGGCTTTTGTTTTTTAATAAATAAAGCAGCATGGGGCCCGCAGTAGGGGACCCCTCTTGGGCAACGTCTGAGAGCCTCTTGGGTCCCCTCTTATTCCAGCCACAGCTGCGGTCACCAGCCCCATACAGCCATAGCTCACCCTCGTTGGGGCCACCCGCTGTTGCCTTATCTGTGGAGCTCCCGAGTCTCTCTTCCTCTCCCACCCTGGGCTTTCTCCCGGGAAACCCAATTCTGTATTATGCGTGTGAACTCAAAGTGCAGGGCACTTAGCCTCCTGTGGGCGACCTCTGACCACTGCAGCACAGAGCCGGGAACCTGCTCCCCCTTGCTGGGGGGGCACATGATCCTAAGACATCATCACAGCTTCCTGGAGCACCTTGTGGGTCTGAGCAACCAAGCAACCAGCACCCGAGCGGGGGACTCACTCTCTCCCATATCAGCCCCCAGCCCCACTCCCACCCCAGGCCACTTCCCAAACGAAGCCCTATACCCAAGCTGTTTCAGGCTCTGCCTCGGGTGACTCTGCTCAGTGCAAAGACCCCACCACCCTACCCTACGCTGGTGTCACCAAAGTTCTCTGCTCACTGTGCCCCAGCCATCCCTGGCCCTGGAAGAACCCGTGCGGACTTCTCTTCAGCTTCAGGCCTCCCTAAAACAGGGGTCTCCCCGTCCTGCAGGAAGTCCCCATGTCTCTGGGTGGTGGCGGGTCTGCACGCTGCAGGGACAGGTAAACGAGGCCCCGACCACACCGGCCCATCCCACTCAAGGGGCAGTGTCTGCGTGGATCCCTAAAGCAACCCCAAACAGCCGAGCAACAGCCACAAGAGCGGAGGAGGGCTGGGAAGGCCTGCCTGGGCCCCATTCCAGGAACCACAGGCCTGGGACCTGCGAGGGGGTAGGGGAGGCTGGGGGAGGCGAGGTGACAGCCTGGAGACCCAGACCAGAGTGGGGACCGAAGTATCCTGATGACGACCTTGGGCACATTCTCACAGGCCACAGGAGCTCAGAAACAAGCCTGGAGGGGTGCGAGGCAGGAGCCGGGGGCGTCCGTGGGGTTCCAAAGAATCCATAGGGATTCTCCAGACTGGGGTGCTGGGCTCAGTTACGTGGCTGCTTTAGGTACTGGATTTGCCCTTTTCCACGAACGCTGACACCACAAATGCTCTCACTGCTGAAACGGTTCTCTGCCCTTAGCCGGTGCCAGAGACCTTGGAGGCTCGGGGCTGCTGTAAATACCCATTGTCCCCGTACAGTCAGCTGCAGAGAAAAACATGCGTGTGCTGTCGGGCCTTAGTCGGGTGAGCTGGTTGCTTAGATTCCGATGAATGCCCCCAGCTCCGAGGGGGCGCGGACAGGATTTGGAGGCAGTGGAGCTGGCCCGGGTTCGTTCGAGGCTTGCCAGCTCTGCGGCCGGGGGCAAGCCACGTCATGGGTGAGTCAGCCGCTGGGGCAGAGCACCTTCGCCCTCCCGGCCCGGTTGATGTGGAACCTCAGGTCACCCCGCCCACTCGAGACCGCAGCTTCCTCTTCTGTAAAATGGGCGCAGCCATCCCAATAAAAGTCCCCGTCCGAGGGACGGGGATATGGAGGGACATCTTTGTCATAGAAAGCCAGGTCGATGCCTTCTCCTGGCAGGACACCCTGGGGCTCTCCGGGGCTCCTTGGCTGCTGCCCCACGTCCCACCTGGGCCAAAATCCCTTCCCAGCCCTGACCCCACGAGGTTGACTGGGAACTTGTCTTCCTTTCTCCCTCCCTCCCGTCCTCTCCTTTCTTCCTTCTCTGTCTCCCCCACCCTCTCCATGTTTCTATCAGACTCAGTTGCCGAAGGCTGAGCTCGTGGGTGGGCCCAGGTCCCAGGGCACACACTACTTACTGGGCCGTGCACGGCCCTTGGCTTCTTCTCCGGGCCTCTCCTCCCCGCCGCGCACAAAGGGCAGCCCTTCCCCGGGCGCTGGATGAGCCCCGTTCCGATCGCATGTGCTCGTGCAGACTGGGTCTCTATGTTTTGTCTGCATGTCATTTCAATTTACATAAACAGCTCTCTGTAGTAGCTCACATGCTTCTCTTACTTTTTCCATCCAGCTCGGTGTTTTCAAGATCCATCTGTGTTGCTGTGTCTGTTTGGTTCCAGCTGCTGCTTGGTCTCCAAGGGGGCGCATCCCCCCCTTACCTACCCGCTCCTGCCCCCACCAACCCCTCTGAGACGGACATCCAGGCACCTGCCCCGTGTGGGGTGGCTCAGAACGCCATTGGGATGGTTCCCCGAGCAGATCACCGCACACGTGGCGGGGGGCGGGCACACGGGTCATTCACCCATATCTCTACGGCACGACTGCTCTGGTCCAGGTGCCCACAAGGAGGCCGGGACAGTCATGCGTCCGCCATCCCCCCTGACACCGGCCTAACTATTGCAGAGGGGACACGTGCAATAATGAAGTGACGATTACAGCAGCCAACCCTCCCGGGGATCTGGCAGTGCGCCAGGCACATGCTCCACCTCGTCTAATGGGCCCAACTCTGCAGAAGGCACGTACCTTCATAGCCCCACTTTACGACCAAGGAAAGCAACATTTGGAAAGGTTAGGGGCCTGCTCCAGTGCTTCCAACCCTCCCTCCCACACCCCTAGGTTCCCAAGTCAGAGAAAACGAGGACCTGAGGACTGGGATTCGAGGGCGCTTGCCTGAGTCCGCTGGCCGAGCAGGCCCGGGAGCTAGAACAGCATCCAGGAGCCGCCGGCCTGCCTGCCAGGGCCACTCACCTCTTCTCTGAGCACATCACCCGGGCCCGGAGAGGGCGGAGCGTGCATTTTAGAGCCTAGAAAGGGCAGTGCTTAACCCAGAGCAGTGAGACTCTAAAGTGGGACTTCAGCTGTGTGGCCGGCTCCCATCTGGTCCTGTCTCCCGCCAAAAGCAGGGACCCTGCACTGTGCACCCTCTTCCAGCTTCAAGGTAAAGAGAGAAGTCTCTCACTTCCCATGCAAACCACTCTCCCATGCAAAGAATTGCATCCTTTTTCTCCTTCGAGGGGGAAACGTACAGCTCCAGCACCAGCTGTGGGCTGGGAATTACTTTGTACTCGCGCATTTTCTCAGCAGGAGGGGCTGTTGAGCCCAGTTTGCAGATGAGGCTGCAGTGACCCAAAAGAAAAGTGTCCTGGGCTTGCCCACGTTTGCACAGAAAAGGGGCCAGGAACGTGGGAGGGTCAGGGGTGGGTCATGGAGACCCTGGAACCAAACCAGCTCACCTGCCCTTCAGGACCCCCACAGTAACTAGAGGAGGCACGGCCACCTAGAGAGAGCGCACCTTGTGCCCGGGACCACCCGACTATCGGGGTTCAGGTGGGAGGCAGTATCTGACCGTGGGAAGGGGGTCAGCCCCAGGTCAGCTCCATCAAGGGGTTGCCTTAGCAGACAGAGGCCAGAAGCCACAAACGAGCCGCCCGGCCTCCTTCCAATCATTCACCTTTTGGAAAATCCAGCATACCATCCCAAAGGTGCCTGTACCCCAGCATCCGGACCCCAATCCTCGGGCCCCCACTTTCCATACTCTGCAGGAAGACTGGACACTTGCACGGGTAGCTTTTCCAGAGCTAGAACACTGAAGACAAAACCAGTTTGGGTTGGGGGAGAGGGTGCCTAAGGTAGTGTAAAAGCTGAGGTTTGCACGATCTCTGGCTGATGGACACCTGGGCCTGGGGATGTGATGGTTGTGGCAGTACTGTCTGCAAAGGGAGGACCCCAGACACCTGTAGGGACTAGGCAGGTAGAGGCTCTGTCCTGCCTCCCAGCCAACTCCCTCCTCTGTCCAAACCCACTTCTTCCCCCTCCTTTTCATGGGGTCATCCTCGATAACCATCTCGCGTCCCAATACATCTTGGCATCTACCTCCAAATAAGACAGTTGACACCAGATAGGCCCACGAGCAGCACCGAGCCTCCCCCCCTCCCCACCCCTGCCTGGTGGCAGGGGCAAGGTGGTCCGGGTGCTAAAGCTACCGCTGGGAAGGATCAGGAGGGCAGGGGTGGGAGGGAGCTGTGACGTGTATCATGGCTCACGCATTTGAGATACGTGGAGGACACAGGCCACATGAGGATATTGGGAATGGTAACTGTTGCTAAGCACCATGGTGCTCGATGGCAGGGTGACAAGGGCTGCGGGTGAGTAAGAGGAGATGCGAAGCCCGTGTGAAACCCAGGGGCCTCTGCGAGGCTCCCATCTCCTGCAAGGGCAGGACGGAAAAAAGCCAGAGACCAAGCCCAGGACCCAGTAGTCTGCGTGGCTGAAGTTCAAGGAGGACTCAACGCCCGGTCAAGGCCAGGAAAACAGGAACCCTGACGTACGGGACAGAGGGCAAACGCCCCTGAAGGTTCCCACTGCCCAGCTCCTCCGACCCCGCAGAGTCTGTGGAAGGAGCTCGCTCACCGGTCCCTAGCAAGGGCTAACAGCGAGACCCTGCAGATAGCTGACCCCTCCCTGCAACCCAGGCCCCCCTCAGGATCTGCCCCACCCTCCCCCTGGCCGTGAGGATTAAGGATGTGCTGGGCTTGATAAGGGAAGAAACAGGCTGTACCCCAAAGGGGCTGTAGGACACGTCCCTGGCGGGGCCCGAAGGGGCACCGATGGGACTCCTGTTTGATCAGAGGCTGAAACGCAGGGCTGCCTGGACGGAGTTTGGTGATTCGGTGGCACTCTCCTAAGACAGGACTTAGCTCCAGCAAGGCCCAGGAGACAATGCAGATTCACCATCAGGCAGCTTCTGGGAGCCCGAGCCAGGGGTGGCCACTCGGATTGAAGCTGAGACGCGAGGACGCCACAGCACTGATGAAGGGACTCCAAGGCTTGGGGAAGGGGCACCTGGAGTGGACACGCCGCGTCAGGCCAGAGGGCGGCCAGGTGGTCACGCTCCAGGGAAAGGCCTGGAAGACATGTCTACGGAGATGTGAGGGATGCTGGCATCACCGACACATTCGTGGGGGCTGTCCTCTGGCAGGGAGCCAGGGCGGATGGCAGGAAGGGCTGTCCCCAGACCTGGCCGGCTGATAGCAAGGGGGACGTAGGACCCAAGCAGGAAAGGCCAGGTGGCAGCCTTGATGCGCCAGGAGCCATCGCGATGGCGGGCCGGGTCGGAGAGCAGCCACAGAAGCTGGGTCTGCAGAGAGTCCTGACCCAGGGCCCGGAGCAGACAGGACAAGGGCGCTTCTCAGTCTGTGCCAACAGAAGGACTCACATACAGACGGACCAAAGGCTGAGGGAGGTCCCAGCAAGAAAAAGTCACGATCCCTTGCCCGATTTCCATTCCCAGGTCTATCTGTCCATGCAGAACCCATTGACTGAAGAGTTGGCTGAGCCCCAAGGAAGGGGGGACCCACAACACGACAGTAAGTACACATGGTAATATCTCCCGCCAGTTTTTCCACCCAAGGGACCTACAGCCCCATTCTCAGCTAACGATGCAATGGGGAAAGGGGCGCACCCAAAGGTTTTGAGCACTGTTGGCTGCAGGGCTAGAATGGATTTGATACCGGAGACAGGAGGGTCGTTGTGCCCCCTACTACAGAGGGGCCTGTGCGGGCCGGGGGATAATGAAGTCCCATCCAAGGTCCACCTTCCCGTGAAGCCATGGAGTCCACAGACCCACCTAAGAGAGATTTCTTTAATCCTCAAATGAGTAGTTGGGATTGACATACTTAGCAATGGGTGCATTTCCCACATTGGGTTCTCGGTCTGCAGGGTAAGAAGGGAAGTCAAATGGAAGTTTGAAACGAACCCCTCCTGGGACGCCTGGCGGGGGCTCAGTCAGTTAAGCGTCTGACTCTTAGTTTCTGCTCAGGTCATGTTCTCAAGGTCATGAGATCAAGCCCCACATCAGGTCTATGCTGGGAGTGGAGCCTGCTTTGATTCTCTCTCTCCCTTTCTGCCTCTCCCCCACCCCACTCACACTCACGCTCTCTCTTTCTCAAAAAAAGGAAAGAAGAAGGAGGAGGAGGAAAGGAAGAAGAAGGAGAAGAAGAAAAAGAAAGAAATCCCTCCTTGGTCAAGAAAATAAAGCAGGAACAATACGACATACCAGGAAAGGGGCCGAGAGAGATTAGCACCAACTTTAAGGAAATAAAAAATGCACGTGCTGGTCCGCATCACGTCTCTAGTCAATTCACCGATCTGGGCTCTGCAGAGACCTCAAGATCCTGGGGGATGATGTAAACCACGGTAGGCTCCACTGGGAACAGCCCAATCACACGCCCAGGCCAGAGGTGGTGCCTTCGTTAAAGCAAATTAACATGGCCTTAGGGACACGGCCATATACAAATGCATTCTTTTCTATTCCAGGCAAAACGAGAATCAGAAGTCACAGACATTTGCATGGAAGGAAAACAGTTACCTCTCCAGTTTCCCCGGGGCTGTGCTGACTGTCCAGCCCTCTGTCACTATGTAGACTGAAGAGTCTAGATTGTCTTATCCCATAAAAAAACCACGGTGGTCAGTTTCATCAGTGGGACCTAAGCAAGAAGGAGCCAGACCACTGGAGGCCTTGTACGACACATACGCTCCCGAGAACAGGAGGAAGCGTGATGACTCAGGGGCTGCCACAGCCTCATCCTTTCAAGGGTGTCGTGAGCAGGGGCATTCTGGGCCATCCCTCCAAGGTAAAAGACAGATTGTTTCAACTTGCACCTCCTACCGTGAAGAAGGAAGCGGAGTGCCTAAAGAGTTCGGGTTCTAGAGGCAGCGTGCTTGCCCCATATGGAGGGATGCTGGCCTCGCCCACAGCCTGCACTCAGTGCAAGGCCGCATGTCCCAGCTGCAGTGCAAACAGCCGTGCATCTTGGGCCGTAGGATTCGGCAGACGCGTTGGGGTGGAGATATCCGCGGCAGGAGAAAACGATATTGGTGTGGGTGGCAAGCCACGGGGGGACAGTCACAACATGGGCCCCTGGGCTCCTGAAGCAAGGCCAGGCCTTCTACAACAGAGAATTACACTTTCTTTTCTTAATTTTATTTTATATAAGTTCAATTAACATAGAATGTATTATTAGTTTCGGAGGTAGAATTTAGTGATTCATCGGTCTTATATAATAGCCAGTGCTCATCACATCCCGTGCCCTCCTTCATGCCCATCACCTGGTTACCCCATCCCCCCACCCCCCCACCCCTCCGGCAACCCTCAATTTGTTTCCTATGATTAAGAGTCTCTTATGGTTTGTCTCCTTCTCTGTTTTCGTCTTCTTTTATTTTTCCCTCCCTTCCCCTATGATTCTCTGTTGTTTCTTAAATTCACGTGAGTGACATCGTATGATAATTATCCTTCTTTGATTGACTTATTTCGCTTAACATAATACCCTCTAGTTACATCCACACCATTGCAAATGGTAAGATGTCATTTTTTTGATCGTTGAGTAATATTCCATTGTATATCTATCCCATATCTTTATCCATTCGTCTGTGGATGGACATCTGGGCTCTTTCCATAGTTTGGCTATTGTGGACATTGCTGCTGCGAACATTGGGGTGCAGGTGCCCCTTTGGATCACTCCATCTGTATCTTTGGGGTAAATACCCAGTAGTGCAATTGCTGGGTCAT
>CM052896.1:123837124-123860418 GCA_028534135.1 Potos flavus
GAGTGCTAGTTGGCCTAACAGAGACAGAATGCCTGACCACATTACACCAAGTGGCCGGCCACTCTAATCCCCACCATGTGCTCTTTCAGTTGCAACAAATCGTCAGATCAAATGGGCCAGGCAGCAGGCCACCATCACATGGCAATTGTGCATGGGGGACCAAACACCAGCAGGACCAGAGGGCACACACTACAGGAGCGGGTAGCCCACACCGCTATGGCACCCACCGGCACTGTCCCAGCACCCCTCCCTCTGCTCAAGTCTGCCCATGTGAAGCAGGAAATGCCTAAATGCAGTTTACAAATGGGTCATTGGTTCAATGTGAGAATGCAAACCCAAGACAGATGCTAGCTGCCCTATCCCTTCATTCAAGGGTGACCTTGAAATTAGCAGAGAGCTTCAGGTGGTCATCTACCTTGTGTGGAAAGAGGAGCAGACAGAAGTTATGTATGGACTCATGAGCAGTGACAGGTGGCCTAGCCACTTGGTTAGGATCTCGAATGGAAAAAAGAAAAGGTCGGGGGCAGGCAGATTGGAGGTGAGGAATTCTCAGGCAGAGCCATGACCCACGTATGGGAGTAGACATGAAGGGTAGAGCTGCAAACCGCCAGCATAAGAGAGGCCCTAGGTAACAGAGCAGACAAAATAACCCAGCCCACCTCTGCCATGGGCCACCCCGGGGCTGGCACAACGGGGCACATGAATGGAGCGACCGTGGTGGCAGAAATGCAGAGTACACACGGGTCCAACAGCATGTCCTCCCACTTATCAAACCTGATAGCTAGATCGACTGCCACCATAGGACATCCAATGTGACAGCCACAGAGACTGTTGCTGACCCCCAACACAGCGCCATTCTAGCAGGGGACCGACCAGCCATCGTGGCACCTCCATGGGCCATCTCCGTTCTCGCAGCACCAGCGGTTTGTTTCCCCACGGGTTCGCCTCTCCTGCCCACCAGACCTCAGTCAGCATCACTGTCCGAGGGCTTGGGGTTTAACCCGTCAGCATGGGATCTCGCATGAGTCACATCAGCCCCGGGGAGCCATGTTCTAGCCCAAAAGTTGTGGGAGGGGGGCCCAGGACCAGGGGACCCAGTGGCCTGACAATGTCAGACTGCCTGTGACAGGTGCCCCTGCAGCCCCAGCTTGGAAGCAGGACCCTGTAAGGATGTGGGGGGGTCGTCCTCCAGAACACGGCAGATGCACTCTGTCCACCTGTTATGTGCACCTTTGCCCCACGGGGAGAGAAAAGCCATGGGTGCCTCAGTCCAGGGATGGAAGTCACGGCCCAGTGACACCGGGAACTTTGTGCTTCCCGTCCTACACCTGTGGGCTCTGCGGAGCTAGAGGTCCTCACTCCCTAAAGAGACACAGAAAGGGTCCCATGAGAGCGGGGCCATGTCATCGGGGCCATCTGGGCCCAGCTGGGGACCCTCCAGTGGGCAGTACCCAGTCTGATGGAGGCTGTTTGGAGTTGGCTCCATGCCTGGCCTCTCCCTCCGCCCAGTCCTGTTCCCGGCTTCCGCCTTTCGAAGCTGCCAAGCCCTGTCCCTGAGTTGGCCTCCAGACAACCTGACCCAAAATGCTGGCCCGGGCATTGGGTCAGGTTGTCTGATGATTTTAAGCAAGGGGACAGTAGGGGGGGGGGGGCGGTGACATGGTCAGTCTGCAGTTTCAAACGCTCACTCCGCCCGGGGAGAGGGATGGGCAAGAGGCAGCCCGAGGGGCCGCAGTGAACCCACAGGCCCAGGAAGAGCGGACGCCCGGCCAGGGGGTGGACGCAGGAAGGAGACAGGCCCCTCTGAGGCAGAGTGGGGATCCGGTCCGGGTCGAGGTGGCGGACTGCGTGTGGCGGGACGTCCTGTGGTATCAGGCTTGTCGCGGGCTGCGGCGGTGCCACCGTGGCGGGAGGAGAGGTCGGGCAGGCTGGGGCAGGGGCTGAGCGCTGTTTGTGAGGGTTCTGTGAGCCATCCGGGTGGTGAGACCCCGGGGCAGGGGCACCTGCAAGCCCAGAGCTCAGTGCTCGGCTGGTCAGTGGGCTTCCGGGGGGTGGGAGTGAGGGATGCGACAGCCGCAGCGTGGCTGGCTCTCCCAGCAGTGCGTGCCAGGGGCACCGGACAGAGCTCCAAGGGGCTCCGGTGTTTGTGGCCCGGGTCTGGGAGGAGCTCCTCTTCCCGTTACGCCCTGACTGGGGGACAGAAGTTGCAGGCCACACTCAGACTCGCTTACCCCTGCACGGCTCAGGCAACATGCAATTATTAAGCTCCTACTGTGTGCCAGCACCCCCAGCCTTGCTGCGCTTGGCGGGGAGGCCGTTGAGGAGTCAGAGCTACCAGGACCGTGGCTCACCATTACCTCACAGCGAGGGGCCCTCGTGGTCTCTGAGAGGAAGCAGCTAACGCCCTTCTCCTGAGGGCGTGCCTTCAACACTCCGCCATGTTGGGACCCAAGGAAAACAAAGTATGGGGAGCCAAGGAGGGAAGAAGCTGGAGAGGTAGCTCCCCCACCCGAAGATGTCTCTCAACTGGGGGATGTTCTCGGTCCCCCTGCTGCTCCCAGGCGCCTGCCCAGCCTCCCTCCAGAGGCCCGGCTCTTTCACATAAGAACGGAAAGCAGCTAACATGAGCTTAAAGTCAGACGCTAGAGGAGCCCCTGGCTGGCTCAGTCGGTAGACCATATGGCTCTTGATCTTGAGGTTGGGAGTTCGAGCCCCACACTGGGCACTGAGACTGCTTAAATAAATAAAGTTAAAAAAAAAAAAAAGTCAAGTCAGAGGCCAGAGCTCAGACATGTGGATTAGCAGATTCTCGCACCCCCAGACGCAGCCCTTTTTACCTCCGTGAAGACAGCTTTGCGGTTTTCTGTGTCCATGGACATCTGAGATCTTTCAGAAGCAGAAGAGGGAAAGCGCTCACCCTGAGCCCCATCTCTGGATGGGGAAATTTACAAATACGAGGACATCACAGCCTTTCCAGAAAGTTGGGTTGCCCCCGTTTCTGGGGTTCCAGAGGCCCAGGGAGTGGGGGTCCTGCCCACTAGCTGGTACCCAGCCACAGGGAGAAGGCCAGGAGCGTCTTCTGGGGGAGGGTTGTCTCAAGGGCTGGATGGGGGAGCCCATCAATCCATCAGCACCCCCAATGAGAGGAGGGATCTGGAGTGAGGAGCAGGAAATGAGGAGAACACTCTTTCCTGGTTCCTATTGCTGCATTCTGGACCCAGGGCAGCCCTCCCAGAGCCCACTCTCAGATTGGTAGAGAGAATCAAGATTCTGGAAGCCCCCGGGACCAGGAGCCTCTCTGGGTGGAACCCCTGGTCCAGCTACAGAGACCCACCGCAGAGGTGGCTCAGCCCGAGTGCACAGCCTGAGTCGGGCTTCACCGAATCCACACTTGCTTCCCCCAACATCGCGCAGCACCCGCCGGCCAGCCTCTTCTGCACGGCCCCTCCCTTCCTATAGTCCGCAGAAGAACTGGAGAGGAAGATGAACTTTTCCCCATCTTAGAGATAAGCAGGTGAGGCTCTCCTACTGCCTTCCCAAGCACGTGTGAAGTCAGAAATAGCAGAATAGGAAGAGCACAAATGTAGACAAAGGAGTAAGGGCAAAAAAAAAAAGTCCATAAGAGTAAAATTCCTAAAACTGGGCTCCAGTTTTGGCACCGAGCTCCCTGGCAGCCAAAGCAAAAACAGACCCACAGTCTGTTTTGACATCTACGCTGCCCATAGGATGGAGCCATGTCAGGGTCTCTGGAGAAGCCAGGGGCCATAACTTGCCCTTGGTCCCCCAGCCCGGGAGTGGAAAGTGTAGGACATAGATCCCCATCTCAAGAACCCCAGAGTCTTGCCGGCTGCTTTGTGGAGCCCCTACACCATGTCAGACTCTGCACCACTGCAGGTGAGTCAAGCAAAAACCTCCCTCTCCTGCAGGTCCCCAGGCTACCATCCATCCCATCCCCCAAAAAATAGCCTCTCAGCTGTTGGCTGCAGACCAGACGTGTGGACATTTCCAGGTTGGGACAGAAAAAGGAAACACTGTGCTCAGGATTCTGTTTCAAGACCTCCGGAGCTGATGAGGTGAGCAGAGGTCCCATGACAGCCATCTGACTTGGGGCAACCAGGATGCAAGGGTGGGGACAATAGCTCAACCCTGCCACTGCCCTGCTTTGGGGACTCTGATCCCGGAAATGACTCCGAAAAGGGAGGAAAAAAACCATTGGCCACAAGATGGGACAGCAGCACAGCCCGTCACAGAGAAACTAGAAATTATCACAGCCGGCTCTGGGGACACCAAGTGAGCCCTCGATTCCCACCTGGGGAGTGGCTCACACATGCTGTGTGATGCGAGGGGCTATGTGTGCCAGAAGGTCAAGGAGAAAGGGCAACACAGGGGTAGGGGCGCCATGACACAGCCCCGGAGACCTTGGAAGTCAATCATCTCCTCCTCAAACGGATCCTGGCCCCAGATGAATCTATTGCCTCAACCCTCCCCACCCCAATCTGCTGCTCTTCCCATATCCCCTGTCTCTGGCAGAGACTTTCAGTTCTCTTTTTCCCTAGAGAATAGAACCCCTGATTCTTGTGGGGCACTTGGCCACCCAAAATAAAGACTACATTTCCCAACCTTCCTTGCAGCCAAGTATGGCCACATGACTAAGTTCTGGCCAATGGGATGTGAGCAGGAGGGTGCTCCAAGTTCCACTTCTAGGTCATGCTCTTAAAGGGGAAGCATGAGTCTGTGCCTTTCCTCTCCTCCTGCCTTCACCCCCAGAATGCAGCCCTGGTGGGAGCCATCCTGGACCAAGCTGATGAGGGCAAGACGCCAGGGATGGCAGGGGCCATGATGGCTTCACAGAGCACGGCTGGACCCGCAGCCGGGACCTCTGTGGGCGAGAATTAAGTGCCTACCTTGTTTAAAGCACGGTTATTCTGAGTCTGCCGCAAGCAGCCCAACCTATGTCCCAGCTAAGAAATCATGTCAACCGATGGTCACCCTGTCCCTGCATCTCCAGGTCAGAAACCTGGGAGGTCTCCATGGTGAAGCCACCTCCATTCAAAATAATCACCGCTGACAATTCCTGCGTGTTTGTTGCCCACACTGAGGTCTCACCTCTTTCCACGTGGACCTCTGATGCCAACTCAAGAAGAAGGCGTCACGACTCTAGATTTACAGCTGAGCAAAGCTGAGGGGCACCCAGGGGGGTCCAGTCGGTTCAGCGTCTGACTCTTGATCTCAGCTCAAGTCTTGAGCTCAGGGTGGTGAGTTCAAGCTCCAAATTGGGCTCCACACTGGGGGTGGAGTCTACTAAAAAGAAAAAGGAAAAAAAAACGCTGAGACTCAGAGAGGTCAGGCAACTTGCCAAGGTCACACAGCGAATGACCAAAAGGGCCACTAGACTGGTGAATCCATTCCGCTAGGCTGCCCTTCTGCATCTCCCTCAAAGCCACGTGCTCCTCTCCAGTCCCCCAGCTGCTGCCCTGGGCCTGGCCACCATGGTCCCCTCCCACCTCGTGGCTTTCTCTCTTATCCCAGCAATGCAGCCTCCACACCTCAGGCGATGACCTTTCAAAGATAACCAGAGGGCATCACCACCCTGCTTGAGCCTCCCATGGCCCCCCATTGCTTCAGGGCGAAGGCAGCTGCCTCACCACAAACTTCAAGGCCCTTGGTGGCCTGGTCCAGACCCGCACACCCCGCAGCCACCCTGAACCACACTGCCTACCCCCCTCCCCACCCCATCACTTCCCCTACGGGCTTAGCTCTGTGCTGGGCCCCATGCCAGACATCAGGAGCCATACCACTTCACAGGTGAGGACACTGAGGCTCCGGTGGTTGGTTGGCTCCACCCATAGTCATGGATCCCAGGAACTGAGACTTGTCCCAGGTGGTCCACCCTGGGAGTCTACTCTCTGTCTCACCTGATTCAGGCCTGGGTGGGGCCCTGAGCCTACACAGGACGTCTGCCCACAGGGCCTGGGGCCACCCTGTGTGGTGGGAACACCTCGGTAACAACAGAATAGGAGGCTCAGGGAGGTGAGGGGCCCTAGCAAGGGTGCGCAGCAGGGAGCACGCACGAGGGCTGACGCCAGGAGCCTAGGCACCCCAGGCTGAGCTCTGCTTCACCCCACATTCCTTGGTTCACTCAATGGCGGTCTGGCCCCAGGGAATTGTGGGTCTATGCAGGGAAAACCTGGGCCTTCCCCTTCCTCTTGCACAAAACCTGGCTAAGTCCCGTGAATTCTCTGAGCTGCAGGTTCCCCACCTGTCACAGGGGTGGCAGCCACGCACACGGTCCGTCGGTATGCGGGTCAGCCCGGATGAAAGGGACCGGGGCAGGTGCCAGCAGCGACAGTGGCTGGTGGCTCCTGGGCACCCCCAGGCCTCCTGAAGGAGGAGATGTTCCAGGCAGGGCCTCGGGTGTGCAAAGTCCCTGCAGGGCACGGCCTGGGAGGGTGGTGCGCAGGGAGAGCAGGCTTGGCAGACGCCCCGGCTCAGCATCAAGCTCTCGCCATAGGAGCCTCCAATCCCAAAGCACCCTACTCGCTGGGCTGAGGGCTCCTGCTCAAACTTGCAGTCTGCCCCGCGAGTCATGCTCAAACAACGGACGTGCACGCCCTCCGAGCCTTCCTGGCCGGGTGTTCTGGGCACCCCCGCCCTCAGCGGAGAGTCCCGGGAGCGAGGGGTGCGCAGGAGGTGGCAGGAAGGCCCAGAGACAGGAGGGCCTCTGGGAGCTAGGCCGGGCACAGACCCCCCTCGGCCCCCAGCGTCTGCCTAGGGAGGGGGCTGTCAGAGGAGGCACAGACCCATCCCACACCCCCCAGCTGCTCCCCATAGCTCAGAGCCCTCGAGAGCTCTTTGCCCCTCTGGGCCTCAGTTTCCCTAACTGTAACACGGGAACAGTAGGTCCTGCCCAAGGACAGCCCGGGTTTGGAAGTGTGCAGTGACTGGGGCAGGCCATGACACAGCCCCCTCTTGCCAAGGGCGGCACCCACGGCTGTTCCAACCCCCCCCTCCCCGCCCCCCACGGCTCACCCCTGCAAAGGGTCTCAGAGGGAGGATTGAGAGCAGGAACAGGACCAAGGGCAGCATCCTGGCTCCCAGGCCCTGGGGAAATGGACGGGAGGAGGTCAGGGTGCAGGAATGGCAGCAGGCAGCCTGGGAGAGCACAGCTAAGGGGGGGCCATTGGGGGGCTCTGGAAAACTCTCCTCGAAGCTACGCTGCTTCCTTGGGGGGAAGGGTGGTGGTGACCCAGTGAGTCCTGACAGGCAGGCGCCGTGGAATCCTGGCTCGGTGGCTGATGTTCTGGACTCTCCCTGTACCAGGGGCCACCACCGTCTGTAGTCTCTACGGTCTAGGGACAGAGTATGCTCTGCAGGCCCCAGTGGGGCTGCCCGGGGAGCTCAATCCCGGGGGCCCACCGTGCACTTGGCCCTGAACCCCATGAGCTGAGCTGGGAGCCCAGAACCGGAGCCTGGGAGGGAGGGAGGAAGGGGAAGAGGGAGAGAGGGAGGGAGCAAGTGCTTTGTGCCCATTTTACAGATGGGCACACCCAGGCCCTGAAAGTAGTGACCCAGCAGGGACGCCCAAGGACCAACGTTACCAGGATCTTTAAGCACTGCACATCCGCTTGCAGCCTTCTTGCTAAATTGAATTGACTATGAGACCTGGAAGGGAACGGAGGTCATTCGAGGACAGCCCGGGCCTCCGAGGCCCACCCCATGCAGGGCTCTCCTCTGCTTATGTCCTGACGCAGGGCCGGTCCTCCTGACAGGAGTTCCTCAGCCTGGTCTCCAGGCAGAGCCTGAACTCTGGATGTCTGATCTCATGGCAGGGCCCCCCGGGCAAAGAGAAGATGAGGAAGGAGAGAGGAGGAGAAGGGAGGAGGGCAAAAGGGGGAGTGAAGGAGAGGAGAGGAAGAGAGGATGCAGGAGGAAGGACAGGGGAGGGAGGAGAGAGGGAGAAGGAAGATAAAGGAGAGGGAGGTAGGGCAGGATCAGGGCTCTGCTTCTCCAGGAGGGCCCCGCCCCCCGCCCCTGAGGCTCCTAGATCCAAGTCCCTAGAGAAGCTACAAATCGCAGATTCCAGGTGTGGGGCCCTGCCAGCCACCTCACCAGACCTAAGGCTGTAAGGCCTTCCTGTCTCCTGGACCCTTCCTCGGCAAACTTCTCTCCATTCACTCCTCCCTTGGCAAAAATCTCATACCATCAGGGACCTGGAGGCACATGGCCTTTTGACTCATTCTTTACAGATAGATAGTTTTTCCTTTGGCTAAAATTGATCTGCCCCATAACTCTCCACAGCCCTGGTTCTGTCCACAGAGGACACAGAGAAGGAGTCAGATCAATTTTTCCCTGAAAGTTTAAATACTTCCA
This sequence comes from Potos flavus, assembly GCA_028534135.1. Classification (NCBI taxonomy): domain Eukaryota; kingdom Metazoa; phylum Chordata; class Mammalia; order Carnivora; family Procyonidae; genus Potos; species Potos flavus. The sequence goes on from CM052896.1 coordinate 123,845,495, forward strand.
GCTTTTCCGACCGCCCTTAGAAATTTCTATCAGAAACTCTCCCAATGGCATGTTTAAAGTATCTCTCCAACATCATGTTTAAAATCATTCACAGCGAAGTTCTCTCTGTGGCTCTTATTTTAATCAGAAAACATAAACCAAATTTCTCAGTCCAAACATACATTCAGTGGAGAAGGCGTGAGACCACCTAGCTTTATGGTTTTACTGCTTAAACTCACTGCGTGATTCGGGTCACAAAATCCAAGACCACCCCTCCAGTGGTCTTTTGAAGTTAACATTTTAATTTGCTCTATCCCACAGACATAATGGCGGCAAGATCTGAAGGCCCAGCCACACACCAACACTCGTCCAACAGGCAAACAAGAGAGCGTGTACAGAGGTACCAAGCTAAACGGGAAAGGCAGAGGGTATGGGTGACGGTGACAATCTAAACTAGCCTGAGTAAGCCCTGGAAGGGGGGGAAGGGTGCTTCTGGCAGCAGGAACAGCAAGGGCAAAGGTTCAGAGTCAGAGCGGGCTCAGCACGGTCCAGCAAGGAGGGAAGTGGAAGCAGGAGAGGTGGGGGGGGCAGGTTGAAAAGGAGGAAAAATGGGTCTACGTGGGAAGTCAACTGCGCAAATCCTAAGAGCAGGCTTTCTCATCCTGGAGCAGAGAAAATGGATTAAGAGAGGTTCCAGGTGGGAGGGTGGGGGCACTGAAGTTTGCAGAAGGGATGGGCCCAGGTGGGGAGGACAGAGACTGAGGCATAAGTCAAGAGCTGCACAGAGCTCCGGCTCACACGGATGGGCTTGAGAGCCACCCCCAGACACTGCCCTGGGAAGGTGCAGGGGACCCACAGGGGACCTGGAGCTGAGCCCAGACCCCTTCCCTCAGCAGAATGAGGAGCAGTAGTGAAGACTCTGGGGTGGGGCCCTTGCTCTCCTCTCTCTCCAGACGGGGTGGTTCTGGGGCACTCCCACTCCATTTCCTCTACCCAAACCTTACGCTGCTCCGTGCACCAGATTTCTGGCTCAGGCAGGACTTCCCCACTCCGGCCTGACCTCTCAGGCTCAAGAAGTAGGGGACAGCTGTTCTGGCTTCAGATCAGGTCACTACAGAGAGACCAGAGCCCCACTCATGGAGCGGAGGTGGCCAAGGTGCCTGGGGACGCAGCCCTACACCTCCGGCCACACCTGCTTTTCTTCTTCCCACCTCCTTAGGCTCCAACCACGTCTACAGGATCACGCCCTAGCTCCTAACTCTGCCTTTCTGGCTGCATCTCTTGCTGCTGTCTCCCTCGTATTTGTGGGAAACTTGACTTGCACCTCCCTCTCTACACATCTCCTTGGCTCTTCCCACAGTCTAGAATGCCTGTACCACAGCTCCTTCCCCAGGAAATTCTCATTTATTCCTCAGAGCCCAACACCTACAGATATCCTTTCCCAATCCCTACCACACCCACCCAAAAATAGATGTGGCGCTTCCCTCCTCGAGATCCTCATAGGTTTTCCTGGATTCTGTTCTGACATTTGTGTAAGTGCTTAAAAATATTGATCACCACATAGATGATTATTGACCACTGATTATTCCAGTGGGTTTCCAGGATATTTCCTGTAACTCTTTGTCTATTCTAGGCATTAATCCCTGGTCAGTTTTGGGTGTTGCAAGTATACTGTCTTCATCTGTCACCTACTTGTTATATTTTCATATGACACAGATTTGGAATTCTCAGATCAGGAATTTAAAATAACTATGATCAATATGCTAAGAGCTCTAATGGAAAAAGTAGACAACATGCAATAAGCGATAGGTAATATCAACAGAGAGATGGAAACTCTAAAAAAAAAATCCAAAGGAAATGCTAAAAATGAAAAATACCATAACAGAAACTAAGAATGCCTTTGATGGGTTCATCAGTAAATTGGACACAGCCAAGGAAATAATTAATGAGCATGAAGACGTGCCCATAGAAACTTCCCAGACTGAAATGTAAAGAGGAAAAAAATGTAAAGAATGAACAAGAGAGAGCAGAACACCCAAGAACTGTGGAGCAGTTTCTGAAGGTGTAATAGACACATAATTGCAACATCACAAGGAGAAGAGATAATGAAGCAGAAGAAATATTTGAAGTAATAATGGCTGAGAACGGTCCAAAATTAATGAAAGACAGCTAACCACAAATCCAAGAAACTTGGAAAACACCAAGCAGGAAAACACCCCAAAATCTTTACCGAAACATATTTAAGCTGGAGAAAAAGAGAAAATTTTGAAAGAAGCAAGAGGAAAAGGATACTTTATCTAGAGAAAGAAAAGGATTAGAATTACATCAGACTTCTCTTAAGAAAGCAAGCAAGAAAAAAATGGAGTGAAACGTTTAAAGGGTTTAAAGAAAAAACTCACTGATCTCTAATTCTATATCCAGCAAAACTATCCTTCAAAAGTGAAGAAGAAATAAAAACTTTTTCAGACAAATAAAAATTGAAGGAATTCATTACCAGTAGATCTGCCTTGCAAGAAATGTTGAAAGAAGTTCTTCAATAAGAAAGGGGAAAAAAAATATATATATATATATATATATTTCAGAAACTTGAAACTATGTTTAAAAAGAGGGGGAAATCAGGGAAGGACTTTTAAAAGGTAAAATAAAATATTTTCTTTTTCTTATTCTTAATTAATCTAATAAATGTTTGTTTAAATTAGTAACCATAACAATGTATCCTGTGCTTATGGTATATGGATAAGTGAAATTAATGACAGTAATTTTAAAAGATACGGGAAGGAGAAATTGGCAACAATCTGTTATAAAGTACTTGTACTACATATAAAGTAGTATAGTGTTACTTGGGTGTGGATTTAAATTAGTTATAATAGTATATTGCAAACTCTAGGGCAATCACTAAAGTTTTTTTAAAGGGAGGAGAGAAAATAGAATCATAAAAAATGCTCAGAACAAAACAAAAGGCATAAAAAGAGAAAAGAAACAAAGAATAAGTGCAATGACTACAAAACCATTACAAGTATAGTAGATATTCAACCAGCTCTACCAATAACCACTCTAAATGAGAATGCCCTAAATACACCAATTAAAAGTAAATTGATAAAGCAAGACCCAACTCTATGGTATCAACAAGAAACCCACCTTAAATATAATGACACATATAAATTAAAAGCAAAAAGATGGAGAAAGTTACACAATGCTAACACAAATCAAGAAAGCTGATGTAGCTTTATTAATCTCAGGCAAAGCAGATTTCAGGGCAAAGAAAATTATCAGGGATAAGGAAAGATATTGCATAATGATAAAGGTGTCAATTCTTCAAGCAGGTGTAACAATCCTTAATGTGTTTGCAACTCATAACAAAGTATCAAAATACAAGAAGCAGAACCCCATAGAACTACATGGAGGGATGGACAAGTCCATTATTATAGTTGGAGATTTCAACACCCCTCTTTCAGTAATTAATACATGAAGCATGCAAAAAATCAGTAAGGATATACTTGACCTAAATAGCGCTATCAATCAACTCGGCTGAAACTATTCTGTTTGATACTGTGATGGTGGATACATGACAGGATGCATTTGCCAAAACCCACAAAACTATACAGCATAAAAAATGAAACCTAATACATGCCAATTTTTAAAATCATTTAGGGGGTCAGGGGATCCCAGGAAGGAATGCAGACTGCAAGAACAGAATCTAGGTGTATTTGTCAAATGTATAAAACAACCTCAGTGAAAGGGATGGAGGGAAAATAGGCTAACCCAAAATAATTTTGGAGATGAGTAGAGTCTGTAAGTCTAAAAGGAACTGCACATAACATTGTCCTCTTGGTGACACCGTTTCCCATGGTGGGACATTATTAATTCTGATGCTGCTCTACATGTACAGTAGAACTGCACAATTAAGTCAAGGGATGGTGGGTGGTAGAATCCAGGTTGCTCACTGTTGGAGTTGTAGAATATTGGGAACTTACAGATAAGCAAGGGGAGGAGGCTAGAATGATCCATGGAGTAATGGATTGGATTTGGAGGCATCAGCATGAATGCATGTTGAATTTAGGATAGGTACAGATGCTTATATATGGATATGTGTGTATACATGGGTTCCTATACATATGCGTATCCCTTATTCCATCAATGGAGATGACCTTGAAGCAACAGCCGTGAGTACATTCAAGATGCAGATCTTGGTTTTTGATACCATTTTCCAGTAAAAGGAACCTTGAAGAAATGACCAATTCTGGTGCTGGGGCAGGAAATATACAAAATGAGCCTGGGACACCTTAGAGTGCCAGAAAGTAAGGAAGTGCTAAAACAAACAAACAAAACAAAAATCTACCTGCGTTGATGGGGGCATGTCAAAAGGACACAGGAGACAACTGAAAGAGGTCCCAATAGCTGAAATAATTCAAGCAACAAGATTGATTACTACTGGATTATTATCCAAAGTACAAATAAATCTCCATGAGTCCATACTGATATAAATAAATAATTGAATAAATAAATGTGGGGGAAGAGACAAATCTCCCTTGCAGAAGAATCCCAAGTAACTTATATAGTTTACCCTCAGGGAGGGGAAGTGTAATTCTCCATTCCTTAAGTGTGGGCTGAATGGTGACGTCCTTCTCTACAATCACTATGGAAGTTGGGGGAGGGTGACTTTACAACGGAGGAATCATAAGGACCTCTGCCAGGTGACAAGGTAGACATCAACAGTGATAAGTCAAAAATAAATAAATTAAATAAATAAATAAATGAATAAATGAATAAATAAATAAAAAACAGTGATAAGTCATATTGATACTATGTACCCTTGATCGAATGTGATGAAAATGGCACACTGTCTCTGGTCTTTTCCCCCAAACTCCAGTCTAATCCTCCGAAAAACATCAGACATATCTTAATCGAGAAACTTTCTACAAAATATCTGACCAGGACATCTCAAGAGTACTAAAGTCATCCAAAAGAAGAACGGTCTGAGAAACTCTCACTGCCAAAGAGGAGCCCAAGGAGACATGAAAATGGGCTGGGACCCTGGGACAGAAGAGGACATTGGGTAAAAACTAATGAAGTCCAAATGAACCACCGTTGTTAGTTAATACTACGTGCCAGGACCAGTTTATTAATTGTAATAGAATATAGAGGAAAGAGTCAGTAACCTCAAAAAGTTCAATAGAAATCAGAGAAAAATAGAGTTGAAAAGAAATGAAACAGACCTTCAGGGACCTGTAGGGCAATGTCGAAAGGCCATCCATAAATATAATTGGAGCCACAAAAAGAGAAGGAAGAGAAAATGGGGAAGAATAAATATTTAAAGAAGTAATGCCCAAGATTTCCCAAATGTAGTGAAAGGCAAAAATTTAAGGATTCAAGAAGCTCAGCACTCTAAGCAGAATAATAATTTTTAAAAAGTGCCTGAGCACACAATAGTTGAACTGCTAAAAACTGAAAATAAAGAGGAAAGTCATAAAAACAGCCAGAAACCACAATTACATACAGTAGAACAAAAATTCAAAAACTGCTGATTTCTCATCAGAAACTGTGGAGATGAGAAGACAGAGTAAGATCTTTAAAATGCTGAAAGAAAAAAACTTTCCACTCAGAACTCTATAACCAAAGAAAGTATCCTTCCAGAATGAAGGTGAAATAACATTTTCAGGGGAAGAGAATTTGTATCTAGCACTCCTGTCCTACAAGAAATCCTACACGAAGTTCTTCAGGCTGAAGGGAAATGACACCAGATGGAAACTCAGATCTTTGGGAAGGAGTAGAGAGCCCCCAAAATGATGAGTATCTGGTAATTTTTTAACTTCTTATTCCTTTAAAGTAAATAAGGCTTTTTAAAGCAAACTCCATTTTCCTGTTGTTACAATGTGTGTTGATATATTACATATAACAGCTATAACGTAAAGGATGGGGGGAGTGATAAATGGATGCATATGGTTGCAAGATTTCTACATTGTACATGAAGTGGTAAAATATTCATTCTACGGAGACTGGCAAAAGGTAAGATGGCAAAAGGTAAAATGCATATTTTAATCCCCGGAACAACTATTAAAGAAATATTTCAGGGGTGCCTGAGTGGCTCAGTCAATTAGGCGTCCAATTCTTGATTTCAGCACAGGTCGTGATCTCAGGGTTGTAGGATCGAGCCCTGTGCTGGGCTCTGCACTGGGCACAGAGTCTGCTTAGGATTCTCTCTCTCCCTCTCTCTCTGCCCTTCCCACCCTGCTCACACACACACACACACACACACACACACACACTCTCGCTCCCTCTCTAATTAATTAATCAATTAATTAATTTTAATACGAGAGGTATAACTAAAAATGTCCATAGGTAAGTTAAAAGAAAACCCTAAAGGATATTCAAATTATCCAAAAGAAGACAAAAAAGAGAATCACAGGAACAGAAACAAAGGGAACAATCTGAAAACAATAAAATGAGGGACATATCTGAACCAAATACTACGATTAAAAGGCAGAGCCTGCAGAATGGATATAAAAGCAAGAACCAACAATAGGCTTCTAAAAGTGTTATTCTTGGGGTGCCTGGGTGGCTCAGTCAGTTAATCATCTGCCTTCGGCTCAGGTCATGATCCCAGGGTCCTGGGATCAAGCCCTCATTGGGCTCCCTGCTCAGCGGGGTGTCTGCTTCTTCCTCTGCTTCTCCCCACCGGCTTGTACTCTCTCTCTCGCTCACTCACTTTCTCTCTCTCTCAAATAAATAAATAAAATCTTTTAAAAATAAATAAAAAGTAAAAGTGATATTCTCCAAATATAAAGACCCAGAATGGTGGGAAGTAAGTGGATGTGAAGACAGAGAGAGAAAAAAAGAAGTAAATATAAGAACACTGAAATCAGTGACTTCAAGACCAAGGGTTTTGCTAGAGATAATTAAGATCAGTTCATAAAGATAATAGGCTCACTTCATCAGAAAGATATGACAAGCATAAGGGTATTCATATAATAATAAAATTTCAAAATACATGAAGCAAAATTTAACAGAAATTAAAGGGAAAATAGACAACTCTTCGATAATTATTAGAGATTTTAACTCCACTCTCTCAGACCTAAATGACATAGATGATCCGAATAATACCATCAATCACTTTGCTCTAACTGATATTTATGGGACACCATATCAAACAACTACAGGGTCCACATCCTCTTCAAGGGCATTCATCAAAGGAGACTATATGCTGAGCTATAAAACAAAGTTCAATAAGCTTAAAAGGACTGAAATCAGACAGAGTATATCTGACCACAGTAGAATGAAATCCCAATAATATAATATCTAGGAAACCCACAGATATTTTGGACTCAAACAATACATTTCTAAATACGCAATGAATGAAAGAAATCACAAGAACTGAATAATGATGAAAATACAACAGGTCAAAATTTATGGGATGTAGCTAAAAAGCACTTAGAGGCCAACATACATGCTTATGAAGAAAAAAGAGAAGTATAAAAATCAGTGACCTAAGGCTACGAGAAGTAAAACAGAAGAGCAAGGAAAGTGAAGAAAGAAAGGAGAAGGAAAGCAATAACACAGAGCAAAAATCAACCAAGTAGGAAACAGTGGAGACAATTAACAAGGCCAAACATTGGCTCTTTGAAAAGATGAACACAAATGATAAACCTGTAGCGAGACTGATCGTGAAAAAAGAAAACATAACTTACCCATACCAGAAATTAAACGGAGATTATCACTACAGATCCTGCCTACAATTTTATGCCAGCCAACCCAACAACTTAATTGAAATGGGGGAGATTCCTTTAAAAAAAAATTGCAACTTATCAAAACTAACACAGATGAAATAGAAAATCTAAATGGCCCTATATTTACTCCAGGTCCAGATGTTTTAGTTGGTGAATTATATCAAACACTGAAGGAAGAAATAATACTAATTTTAAAGAAACTCTTTTGGATAAAGGGAACACTTTTTATTTGGGGGGCTAGCATGACCTTAATCCCAAGTCCCAATAAAGGCATTGCAAAAAAAAAAAAAAAAATCACAGACCCATATATCTCATAAAAATACAGAAACAGTGCTCGCTTCGGCAGCACATATACTAAAAAAAAAAAAATACAGAAACAAAAATTCTTCAGATATTAGCAAACAGAATCCAACAGTGTATTAAAAGGCCCAGGGATTTAACCCAGGAGAATAATGATGTTTTAAAGCTTGAAAACCAACATAATTTATGCCACATCAAAAGAAGAAAGAACATTTAAAACCCGATCAATTCAATACACATACCTGATAACAATCTCAGAAAACTAGGAATAAAGGGAATTTTCCCCGGGACACCTGGATGGCTCAGTCAGTTAAGCAATCAACTCTTGATCTCAGCTCAGGTCTTGATTTCAGGGTCCTGAGTTCAAGCCCTGCGCTGGGCTTCACATTGGGTGTGGAGCCTACTTTAAAGAAGATGGATGGGGGGTGGATTTTCCTAGATCCAATCTAAGACAAACCTAGGCTAACCTCATACTTAACGCTGAGACAGTGACACTTCCTGCCCAACATTGGGAACCGGACAAGGATGTCTACTCTCACCACCTCCATTCAACATTATACCGGAGGTCCTGGCATTGTAATTAGGAAAGAAAAAGTAAATAAAAGGCATAATGATTGAAGTCAGAACAGCAAAACCATCTCTCTGGCAGATGTCACATGTGTTTACACAACAGGACATTCTCTTTGGCCACACTGAGCGGGACAGCCTGGAAGGCTGGGACCTGACACTGGGGTTGCCAAGAGGCTGGAGCTAGGTCTAGGCGGGAAGCCTTGGGGCAGAAGTCAGACCCCTCCTGGGGGCCGTGGGGGTCGCCTGGCACTGTCAGCATTAACTGGGTGGTGTTGGGGACCCACGGGGCCAGATGGGCTGTCACCTTTCAATGCAGACGGGTTCAGGGAGCCCTGGCCTTGAGTCCTGACGACATTGCTACCATTTTCTCCAGGCAGGAGATCAGCAGCCCTTACCTGGAACAGCATGGCTGGCCCAGGGTGTGCAGAGACGGGTCATTCGCAAACCTGAGCAGAAAGACACCGGCGTGCAGCCCAGAACCTTTACACGTGTAAAAGGAAGCATCTCCTCTCTACCCAGCGCCAAACTGCGGGTGGGCCCTGAAACGTTGCAATACATTTTAATCAAGTTGCTAGTATAGACAGAAGTCCCGCACGACACATTTTCCCTGCATCCTGCACACAGTGGAACAGCCCTGGTTTCCCAATCCGAGAAGTAGGGGAGCAGCATGGCCTCTCAATGGTGTGAAAATTGCATGAAGGAGAAATGTCGAGGTCCAGCAAAAAGGGCACTCAACAAACATTCACGTTCATAGCTGCTGTTCCTCCAGCCTCCCTGCACCCGGAGGCCCTGGGGAGGAGGAAGAACCTCGAGATCCCTCCAGCCAATCAGAACACCCCACTCCCCCAACCCACACCATGGCTCCTGCAGTTTCCTTTCCTGACATGCCCTTCCTCCTCCGCTGCTTGGCCAAATTCTGTTGCTTCCTTAATGCCTGGCTCGTCCATGCCTCCTCGGGGAGCTCTGTGCCACTCCGGGCAGGCAGGAAGGGCACTGGCCATCTTGCACTCCGGAGGCCCAGCCTTACTCCACCACATCCCCTGTGGTCATCTAAGGCACTGTCTTGGCCCAGACTGCGAGGCCAAACCTGGATTCACAGACCCTGGATTGGGATATATTGAGACCATCCCTTACCCTCTTTGGGCCCCAGCATTCTCATGGGTACAGAGGGAGAAGACCCCATTCCCAGGGGCTTTGAGAGGATTTGGGGGGGGGGGAGGACAGCCTGTCGACTTCTGAGGACAGGGCACTCAACTCTTCGTATTATTCTTTCTTTCATCCCTGCCGTGTGCCAGACCCAGGCAGGCCTTGGGATGAGAATCAGTCATAGCCCTCAGGTTGCTCCTGGGGTGAACATCAACCAGACAGTATCATGAAGTGTGGAAAATGCTGGGGGTTCCAAGGAGGGCCTGAGGCAGCCAGGGAGGGCTTCCAGAAAAAGATGACACATGAGCTCTGCAATCTTGTAAATTCATATTATTAGGTATCGTGCCAGGTACTGAGCTACTCATGTCAGATGTGTTATCTCAGCCATGCCTCCCAACACCCGCAAGACAGGTACAATGATTACTATCCCTATTTTACAGATGGGGAAGCTGAGGTTTAGTGGGGGAGGTCCCTTGCTTGGGTCACACACATGCAGTGTTGGGAAGGGAAAAGACTGGGTGTTGGGAGTAGAGGGGCCACTCCGGAGCAGTTTGGCATGGTCAGAGCATGGGTGGGAAGCCAGAAGTTGTGAGACCAGGGGCTGAAGAAGGAGCGGGGGAGGGGGGGCGGGGGGGCGTGTCAGTCTTGGCACAGGGGCAGCCGGAAGCCATAGATGGTGGTTGGCAGGGAGGCACCTGGTCAGGCGGGTGGCTTAGATAGATGGGTAAGAGAGAGGGGACAGTGCAGGCCTGAGGGGTGGTGGTCTGGAGCCTGGGGGTCACTCCTGGCTCTCAGAGCAAGGATGGGAAGGTGAGGAGCATCTGTTCCTAGCTCTGAGGAAAGATTTCATTTTCCGTCCCTAGGAGGACACCACCCCCAGCTCCAGACTCATGTGGCCGCCTGCCTGCAGACACCCCATGGGATGGTGAGTGGGCAGCTCAGTCCTAAACCTGCATCACCCAGCTCCTCCCACCCATCCCCACCCTCCCCATCTCAGCAAATGGCACCTCCTCCCTTCCAGGGCTCAGACCCATACTTGAGAGTCACGTTTGACTTCTGTCTTTCACTTTCACCTTCAACTCATCCTGTAGTTCTATTGTCTTCTCCATGACCGAAGTTTACCCCAAATCTAACCAGTCCCCACCTCCACAACCATCACCCTGGTCTGAGTCATCACTCCCTCTCAGCCAACCACCTGCCTCTGCCCCCAGGCACCCGGGAGCAGCCTGGAATCCTAAGTTAAATCTCATCACTGTGCACAGTCCTCACCGTAAGGACACAGCAGGGCTGCCCTCGACAGCCCCCTGCCTCCTTGACGTCATCATCTACCACTTTTTTCCCCTCCATCAACCACCTTGGCTTGCCTCAAACTCACTGGGCAATTCTGCCTCAGGACCTTTGCACGTGCTGTTCCTTGCTTAAAATGTTCTCTCCTGAGGCAGACATGTGACTTGTCCACTCTATTTATTCTGTTTAAATGTCACCTCTTCAGCTCTTCTGGGACCTCCCTTCTTCTTATTCTCCAACCCCCTCACCTGGATTTTCTTCATAGCACTTAGCCTTCACATTGTATTAGGTAATTATGTGTTTATTTGTTCCCTGCCTGCCTCTCTCTCTAGATTGTCAGAGTTCTAGCCCTATGCATTTCTGGAACCCCAGTGCCTAGAAGGGGTCTGGCACGTGGTAAGGCAGAATATATAGTCATTGAATGAATGAACGAATGAATGAATGACAATTGCAGTTGATGTTCCTGGCACATTCCCATCCATAGCGTTCTTTCCCATCCATAGTTCTCCTAGATCGTGGTCAGGAATGAGAGGCTCAGAGAGCATGAGAGACTTGTGCAAAGCCACCCAGCTCAAACCCTGCCCCTGAGTTCGTTCGGGCACCCCCTCTTGTGGGATTCCGGGTGTGTTTGGTGACCCCAGTGGCCTGTGGAGTAAGGAGAAAAATCATCTCCTGCTGGAGGAGGCAAGGGGCTCCTCCAGGAACACTGGGCAGGTGGGCAGTGGACAAAAGCCAGGCTGGAGGTTCCACAGGCCTGAATTATTGGTCCCTGGACAAGTTGGGTTCCCTGAGTGCCCGTTTCTTCATCTGTAAAATGTAAGTTCTTGCATAAGAACAAGACGATTAAGAAAAGCAGGCATCACTGCAGGTTCAAGAGCATGGTTTCTGGTGTCAGGCTGCCCAGATCCCCCACCTACTGGCTACATGACCTGGGCAATCTACATAACCACCCTGTGCCTCAGTGATCTCGTCTGTAGAGTGGGCCTAGTGACTTCTACCTACCTGACGGTGCTGATGCAGGATTAAATAAATTGATACATAAAAGTGCTTAGCATAATGCCTGGCCTATGATAAAAACTCGGAAGATGTTAATAATAATAATGATGATGATAGTAACAGAGAGACTGCGTGTGGTTTTGTGTGGCTTGAGCAAGATGGTGCCTGGTACTGACTCCTGGTTAGTTCTCACTAACTCTTCAAGACCCCAGAGAATAACCACCACGCAGATGTCAGTGCAGTGGGCTGGAGCTCCCACTCATTGCCTGGCATGGCCCTCCATCCTCGTTGCCCTCACCAGCCGGGCCTCCCAGCCCACAAGTAAATTATGGCTTGTCTCCTCTGCGGTTCAGAGTAGGAAGCAAGGTGGAAGACACAGGCACTCACCCAAGAGCACACAGAGAGTGCCAGTGGGGGCCAGGACTCATCCTCCTCAGAAAGGCTCCCCTGACTCCTGCCACAACCAGCTCTGGCTTCTCTGTCATATGCTCTTGTAACAGCCTAACCTAACCCTCACCTACCGGATCAGTCATCACACCTGCGGCCATGTCTTTACAGCATGACTTCCCTGCGAGAGCCAGAGCTATTCGTGCAAAATTCCCTGCACTTGGTCTGCCCAGAGCTGGTTCTTAGTAAATATTTATTGAATGGATGGGCAGATGGGCAGATGGATGGATGGATGGATGAGTGGATAGATGGATGGATGGGTGGATGGATGGATGAGTGGATGAGTGGATGGATGGATGGATGGATGGATGGACAGACAAATGGCTGGCTGGATGGATGGGTGGATGGGTAGAGGGATGGATGGATCCACAGATGGCTGGATGGCTGGATGGTGGATGGATGGATGGGTGGATGCACAAATGGATGGATGGATGAGTGAGTGGATGGATGGATGGATGGATGGACAAATGGCTGGCTGGATGGATGAGTGGATGAGTGGATGGGTGGATGGATGGATGGATGGATGGATGGATGGATGGACAAATGGATGAATGGATGGATGAGTGGATGAGTGGATGGGTGGATGGATGGATGGGTGGATGGATGGATGGGTGGATGGATGGATGGGTGGATGGATGGATGGATGGATGGATGGATGGATGGATGACTGGATGGGTGGGTGGATGGATGAAGGGATGGATGGATGGACAAATGGATGGATGGATGGATGAGTGGATGTGTGGATGGATATGGATACATGGGTAGATGGGTGGGTGGATGAGCTCCTGAATGAATAAGTAGATGGGTGGAAGAATGGGTGTGTAGATGGACAGATAGACTCCAGAAACAGTGCTCTCCCAGTGACATCTCACTCTTTCCCCAATACCTGAAAGACAAAGAGGCTTGGATGTCCCTCAGATCTAAAAGAAACTCTAAAATCTTATAGGTCAAATGCATCTGACAATGGGCCTCAGTCTCTCCATATGTGAAGGCACAACCAGCCCGCTCGTACTTCCAGATTCCAGAGATGACCCGGTGCAAGGACGAGTACAGCAGTGCCTGGAAAACAGTAAGTGCTGCAAAGAGCTTGTCAGACGATAATGTCAGCTTTGGCAAGGGTGCCAAGGGCGTGTCAGTGAGCCAGGCCCTGCCAGGCCTGCCTGGGGAGTGTGTATGGGAGTGCCCTGCTGACAGGCACTCGTGCTCTCTGACCCAGTCCTTCCACTTCTAGGAATGGACCCTAAGGAGGTAATCCAGGATTCCCGCAGAGACCTGAGCACAGGATGGCCACCGTGGTGTTGCCCACGAAGGGCACAGGTTCAGGCAGTCCCGGCTCAGCCTCCTAGCAGCAGACATGGCTCTGCAGGAGACTAGTACGCAGCTGGGCAAAGCCAAGTGTTTGAAGAATGGCTCGATGACATGCGGAAATGCTTGAAATGGACACTTGTGCAAAGAATCGAGATAGGAGACCACGTGTGGAGTAAGGGCTCATGCCTCCTGGGGGAAAAGAGTCTCCTTTTGAGCATTTGCATGGAAAAAGTCCTAGATGGATATATACCCAAATGCCTGGTTGTCTCTAGATGCGGGGGAGGGGGTCTCGGGGATGGGTTTTCTTCCTGGGAATTTATCCATATAGGGTGCAGAAAAGAGGAGTGGCCTTCGATTTCTGACTTCTTCTCCAGGGGGCCAAGCAGGGAAGCTCCTGCCCCACCCTCCCAGAAGAGAGGGTCTAAGATCAGGGAGCAGGGCAGAGGGTGGCTGGGCCTCTCTGCCCATGAACTAGAGACCTCTCCGTCTCCAAGCTCCCCTGTGTAAACCTCCAGGCCCCGCCACATGCCTCAGGGGCTGAGATGATGACATCTTGCTCCCTTGTCTGCTTTGCTGTCTATTCTGCTTTTAACCTTGCACATTTTCTACAATAAGCAAGAACAACCTTGCTGATCAGGAAAGCAGCAAAGCCAATGTGAAGCCAGCCAGGGGCGTTGGCTGGCTCTGGATTTATCCAGACCCCCGCCTCCCTCCGGCCTGCCTTCCCCGGGGCCTGCTCCAACCTGCACCGGGGCAGAAGCAAGAACCAGCGCTGGGAGCCAGCAGACAGTGTGGAGCCTGGCTCTGCCCCTTGCCAGCTGAGGGTCATGGAGCTCCTTCCGCCAAGACTCAGTTTCCCCATGTGTGCAGTGAAGACACTCACACTCCAACACTCCATGGATATTCTTGGAAGGAAAGAATGAGGGAAGGAGGTCATTCCTGACGCTCCCAGGCCTGGGGGCAGAGGCCCATTTCCCAGCCCACCCATCCTGCTAAAGAAAGCTTGCCCAGGGGAGGGGTGGAGGAGAGAGGGAGAAGGGGCAGTGAGGGGAGATCCAGAGGGGTGGGGGGACAGGAGGGGTAAGGGAGGAGAGTGGGGAGAAGGGGAAAGGGGTGGGGGGAAGAAGGAGAGGAGAGGGGGAGGGGAGAGGGGAGACAGGAAGGAGA
>CM052896.1:123860518-123893683 GCA_028534135.1 Potos flavus
AGAAGGGGGAAGAGGAGGAGAGGAGGAGGGGAAGGAGGGGGGACAGGGGAGAGGAGAGAGAGATGAGAAGGGGGAAGAGGAGGAGAGGAGGAGGGGAAGGAGAGGGTCAGAGGAGAGGAGAGAGAGATGAGAAGGGGGAAGAGGAGGAGAGGAGGAGGGGAAGGGGGACAGGGGAGAGGGGAGAGAGATGAGAAGGGGGAAGAGGAAGAGAGGAGGAGGGGGAGGAGGGGTGGACGGGGGAGAGGAAGAGGGGGACAGGGAGGAGAAGGGATAGAGCGGAATCAAACTGGAGCAGTCACTTGACCCACCCTCCTCCCTACGCGCAGGGGGGGTGGGCTCTAGAAACGGGGGGGGGGGGGGGGGGCAGCTGGTTCCGGGACAGAGAGGAAGACGGGATCGGGACCCCGATCAGAACGTGGTGGGTGCGTGAGTGTCTGTAATTAACACTCTGCTGTCTCAATTTATGAGAAATAGAGAAGACATGTAATTGCCTTTGTATTTTGGACACTCATTAGGAGAATAATAAATGTTATTATTTATTAATAGGGCAATGAATCATTCAGGTTTTTAAATTAAACATGAAAGCGCTCACAAATTAAATGTAAAGCGCCGGCCGGCGTTGATGGAGAGGGCCCTCTGCGCACGACTGCATGCGCGCCTGGCCCTTTAAGCAGGCGGGGCTGGCGGCGGGGTGACGCGAGGACACGGCCAGCTCGCGGGGACAGCCTGCCTCCTGCCGGCCGCTCGGGGGGCCTGCGGGCCGAGCCGCCGCCGAGGCCGCCGTCCCCGCGCAGGTGCCAGCGCCCCTCGCCCGGCCGCCCGCCCCGGGGCGCGCAACAAACTACGCGAGCGCGGGGAGTGTGGCCCGCAAGCCCCCCGCTGCCCCGGGGACAAACCCAGCTCCCGCTGGCTCCGCGCTGGCCTCCCAGAGCCAGTGCCCCGCGGGCAATCCCCCCCCCCTTGACCCACGGGCACAGCGCAGCTCAGAGATGCTACGTGACTGGCTGAGGTCACACAGCCAGGATCTGGTGGGCCTGGAATTCCAGCCCAGGCGCACCGGGTCCCCAAAGGCTGTTCTCCCGTCCTCCTGTTGTGTGGCTTCCAGTCCCTGCTAGAAGCACATGAACGTGGTATAAATAGAGTAGGGTTATTATTTCCCGATGGCGGACTCTGTGCCAGGAGCCAAGCCAGATACCGCACGTGGTCACCACCAGTGGACCAGGCACAGGTACCTCTGCCCATCTGGCAGATGGAGAGGCTGAGGCACAGACGGCCTTCACTGGCTTGCCCCGCTCACCAGGCAGGAAGGGTGAGAGGGGTTAGGACCGGGTCTTGCCAAGTCAGGAGCCCGAACCCTTGACCACTCCAAGACCAGACGAGTTCCTTCTGGTTCTGGAGGGGGGGATACGCCATGCCTACCCCAAACACAGGGCTCAAGGCGATAGCCACACCCTTGGTGGCCACCTAAATTAAAGCAAGAAAATGAATCGTTACTTACTAACCAGTGCAGGATTTGGGGCACCCGGGTCATTTCCAGCCCCCGCTGTGGACAACACTGCAGTGGGCATCTTGGGGCTTATTAGGATTATTTCCCTGGGGAAGATCCCCACAAGTCAAGCTACTGAAACTGAAGGTTGGGACGGTTATAGATTTGGGACACCAGTTGCTAAATTGCCTTCTAGTAAGAGGATGTCAGCTTACACTCACTTGGAAGGTCCTTTGAAGAGGGGGCCCCCCAACCCCCCAAGCATGGTGAGCAGCCTCTGGGAGATAGCTCCCTCCCACAGCCAGGCTGGGATGCTGGGGAAACCCTGAGTGTCTATGATTCAACTCCCACGTTATTCGTCCCAGGTCTTTGGAGACAGGCAGGAGCCTCTTGAATGTGCCCCACTCACCCCCACTCCCTTGGGGGGTTGGCGGTCGACTGGCACAGCCACGGGTGGTCCCAGACGCCCTCCCTTTGCTCCCACCCTTGCTCCCTGAGTAATCTCAACCACCTTTTGGCCCTTGAACATGGAAGACTTCCCCATGTTGACCTTCCGCATGTCCACTTTCAGGATCCGATAGATTTAGGGAGGGTACCCTCCCCCTCTTCCTCGCACCCAGCATACTCTGCCTCCCCTTCAGTCATTGCCACTCAGCGCTCAGTATTTCCCAGGCCTGGGTCTAAGGCTTTCCATCATTATCATAACGTGTTACAGGAAGGGGCCTGCCAAATGGCAGAGCCGAGATCCGACCCCAGAGCCCATGTGCAGTCCACTTGGGTCTCCACTGTCTGCCCAGGCCAGGGCACAGCCCCTCAGACCTGCTCCGGAAGTATTTGTGGACGAAGAAGTGAATGAGCGCACGCGGAGTGCATTCCCCCCGCCCCAGGCTGGCAGTCCCTTGGCACGTGGGGCTGGGCTTGCTGTTGGACCACAGCATCCCTGCAGGGAGCTGGGCTGGGACACGAGCTGCCGGAGCTGCCGAGTGCCGGGGGGGACTCATGGCTCCTCTCTGGACTCGGACTCCCCGCTCAAGCGACGAGGAAAGCAGCAAGCTGTCCCAGCTGGCCGTGCCAACTCATTGCATGAGCATGGAGAAGCTGGGGCCGGCTGTGCCCAGGCCCTGGGGTCCATCCCAGCCTCTTCCCAGGTGTCCTTCTGTCCCCCTTGCCCTGGGATCCGAGGTCCTCGATCTTGTCTCAGGCCCCTCCTGCCCCAATATCTGGTTTGGAGGAACAGTTTTCTCAGCCCTATCTGACTGTTCTCTGCCCCCCTGCCCCATGCATCCCCACCCAGGATGGAGGGGACTTCACTCCTGCCTCCTCCCGCCCAGGTCCCCATCCAGAGAGGGGGACAGACAGAGTGGTCCGGGTTATTGCTGTTATCCCTGGGGGCTGTTCAGACGCCAACTCATTTGTTTCCCTCTTGCCCCCTCCCTTATTGATCAATGCTGTAACCTAGCTTTGTGTTAAATGACTTGTTCCCATGGCAACCATCAGATACACGCACAGATCTGATGCGCCTGTTTCCTGAGCCAGATCGCCTCCTAAGAGCTTGGAGGGAACAAATCTCCTTTCATATCCGCCGCTGTTTTTTGAAAGGCACAGGGTATTGCTCGAACAAGTCATTTTTTAAAAACAATATTAAAAAAAGAACTTAACCAGGTTTCTCAACAGATACAAAGCTGTTTCATAAGGTGTGTCACTCTTAAGAAATATGAAATCAGATTTTATAAAACCTTTGACCACGTTCGTCTTTCTTCTGAGCCTCTCTCCTTAGGAAGTAAGCTGAAATATGGGCACAGTTGTCTGCATACAGATAACAGCCGCAGCATTTACGAAGAGAAATTGGGAGCAGCCTAAAAGTTCAACAACAGAAGACTCAAATAAGCTGTGGTTCACACACTCGCAGGATATTATAGAGTTGTTTAAAATGCTACATGGAAAAGGAAAGCATATGTGTCAGATGATGTGAAATGAAAGAAACAGGATAGAAAACTGTGTCTGCCAGGAGATCATAATGAATGTAAACAAACCTAAACGATGCAGGGAAAACTACTCCGAGAAAATACACACACCAAAATGTTGACAGAGCTGTTGCTTGTTGGTGGGCCCATGCTAATTTTTTCCCCTTGTTCCCTTATTCAGGAGATATTCCCAGAGCACCTGCTTAGGGCTGGCCCCCGATCAGAGCACTGGGAGTCCCGCACTTCTTTCTGCTTCCTGTAGTTTCCCAGATGTGTTTAAGGAAGATGGGTTGCTTTTCAGTGGGAACATAATACTTTTTTTTTAAAAGCTGGGGTGCGCTTCATCCATCAAGTGGGCAACAAAGTAAAGACGTATTGGTTGCTGAGGGGAGGACGTGGGGACACAAGCACCCTGCTGGTGGAAATCGGAATTACAGCTACCTGTGTCCAGAGAGGGGAAATCAGCCCCCGAGAAAGGCATCCCCAGGGGACCAGTCCTGTTTTCCAGGTCATCCGGGAGTGAGGCACCCCCAAGTGGACACCTGCTTCTCTCCCGGGAGGCCTGCACCTCAAAGAGCTTCCTCTGCAGCAGAGGAGAAGAAAGTGCTGGAAACCAGGCACCACCCAGAGCAGATGGGGCAGGCGGAGTTGCAGGGTGGGGAGGCCCCAGGGGGCGATGGGTTTTTGGCAGGCTCTCATTCCAGCCTCGATTACCTCGGTGCTCCGGGGATGTCCCTTCACCTGTCTGGTCTGTTTCCCCATCTGCACATGGAGGCTGCCGGTGAAGATTACACGTGTGATGGGCCATCCACACAGCACCTCCCCTCCCCTGTGCTTTGTTTTTGTGTTGCTTTTTTGCTTCCTGAGATGGGAACAGCAACAAAAGTTGCCTCATAGTCACCAAGAAGCTGCGAACTACAAACTAGGACCTCCATCCTCTTTGCAGGCAGACCCCTCAAGGGTCTGGAGAGAGGGTCTAGCAGTGGGAGGTCTCTGGGCCCAGATGAAGGGCTTTCCCTGGGAGGGGCCACCAGCTCCTGCCTAGGACAGGGACACTGTTCAGCCAACAGATGCCCTAGCCTGGCATTTTCTAGTTTTGATATACAAGATCCCCGGGGTAAAGAGTTCCTTTTTATTCCCAAGCCTGTCCCCTTCTCCTCCAGTCCCAGATCTGAGGACCACCGACTGCACTCCCAGCCCCTCCTGTCCCCTCAAACCTGCCAGCGGGGGGGGGGGGGGGGCAGGGGCTCATTTTCATGCTAGGTTTATTCAGCTGCTCTAGGTTATTTGAAATCATATAAAACCTTTTCTTTTAAAAAAGCAAAGTCCCATCTTTAACAAGAATCCAGTGTTTTCTGAAGAGTCCCAACACAACATCGGCAGGAATTTTCCAGACTTGAAAAGAGACAAGGAAAGGAAAAAAGGAAAAAAAAAAAAGAGAGAGAGAGAGATCACCTCTGGTTTCTGACAGAACATGTGTAATCCTGGCTGGATTCTAGATTTAGAGCAGGGGGGAGCAGGGCAGAGAGAAAGAAAGCAGGCTTCCCCCTGGATTTCTATTTCCTAGGACAACCCTCCTGGGCCTGGCCGAGGGGGAGGGCTGTGAGCCCCAGAGGGGACTGGCATGGGGGCCAGGGAAGGACAGCAGGTGGACAGCAGGGACAGCACCTTCCTAGAGGGAAGGTGGGGAAGAAGATGGTTCTTTGAGGATTTGCTGAGTCTGTTCCACATAACTGCATGCCAAGGACCCGACCCTGGGGAGGGGGGCGCCCGGTGTGCACCTGACTCACACAAAAAGGTGCTGCGGGCAGCGGGACGTGTGGGTCCCTTTGGCCTTCCTGGGGGGCTCTGGCACTTCTGATCCCAAGCCTTAAAACCTAGGGTGCCCTTGGACCCAGCAATTGCACAACAAAGACTTGATCCCCAGAAATAAATAAAGGCGAGCAGACGGGATGATTTAACTAATCCCGTGATGATTGCTGCAATGTTGCAAATGGATGAAGTGATTCTCTATGTTGACAAGAGCCTGACCTGAGCAAATGGTAGTTCATCCATACCCTGGAACAGGAATAAATATTGTCATGGATGATGCCATGAAAAGGCGGGCTCACTAAACCGTCCGGTGAGAAAAGCAGGTTACAAAGCACTGTGGACAGTATGTCACCAGTCACATTCAACAGAACGGAAGGGATGTCTAAATCTCTATCTAACTGATATGTAGGCATAGGCAAAGGTCCACACCAAAATGTAACGCTGGTCATTTCTGAGCGCCTTTTCTTTTTCCAATCCTCTGCATGTTCGAATATTTCCCACAATATATGAATGCATCTTTTTGTTTATTTTGGAGCATGGCCTGGGAGATGGACTGCCTGGGTCTCCCCCTTCCTGTGTACCCTTGGGCAAATTACTTAACCACTCTGTGCATCGATTTCTTTTTTTTTTTTTTTTAAGATTTTATTTATTTATTTGACAGAGAGAACACGAGTAGGCAGAGAGGCAGGCAGAGAGAGGGGGGGAAGCAGGCTCCCTGCTGAGCAGAGAGCCTGATGCGGGGCTCGATCCCAGGACCCTGAGATCATGATCTGAGCTGAAGGCAGAGGCTTTAACCCGCTGAGCCACCCAGGCGCCCCTGTGCTTCGATTTCTTATAAGGACAGAACCTTCCTCATGGGGCTGCTGAGGTTAAAGCTAATATATGCAAAATGCTTAGCTCACTGCCTAGAAGATAATAAGTACCCAAATGTTAGCTGTTTTTATTATTCACTTGTTTTTCTACATATAAACATGTCATTGTGCTCGGTGCTAAGAATCCGGCAGTGACAGCTAAACTCCAATAGAGACAGACATTAAACCAACACTCATGCACAATTAATTCACTGCAGTTAGGAGTAATGATTAATTCATCACGGTTAGGAGCAGTGCTGTGCAGACACTTTGAGAGTACTTACCAGAGAACCTTACTGAGGATTTTGACCATTTTCTTAAGAGCAGTGGGGACATTGACATTGGAGGGTTTCAGGCAGGGGGTGAGATCAGAAAAGCATGGCTTATAGACCCGCTATGTCCCTGGGGAAGCAACTTCCGAGAAGGTGCTCCGGGATGTGGACCAGGGAGAGGAAGCTTCTGGGACCACTGGGGACAAAGGCAGATGGAGCCAAGGGGACAGACTCCGCACCCTGGAGGAGGTGGGGTCCGAAAGCCTCGAGTGATGTCTTTGGAGGAGCTGGAGAGTAGGGTGTTGGGGGACCCCAGGCTTCCAGTCTGATGAACTGTGTGGACGGTCGCCCAGACATAGGGGATGCTGGGGGAGGAGCAGGTTAGGGGGCTGCAGAGCGCTGGGACTGGGAAGTGCTGAGTTTGAGGTGAGGGGGCTCCAAGGGGAGAGGTCCCAGAGGCAGTATGCTCGGCGGTTGCTTTAGAGTCAGAACCCCACCAGAGGCCAGGTAGGATCACGGCTGCACAGAGGAGAAGCCCCAGGCCTGGGATGGCGGCTCACCAAAGCCAGGAGGACCAAGAACCAAAGCCGGGATGTCACCAGAGGCCATCCGGAAGAGCGCAGAGCCCAGACAGGGAAATGGGGCCCTTCAGACACGGAGAGGCCCCCAGGGTCTGGCAGGGACAGGCTCCAGGTGTGCGGGGGAGCTGGGCTCCAAGGGCCTCTCCCCAGGCCCCTAAGCCATGCAAATACACAGGGCAGCTCAGTCCAAGGGGGTCCCTGCAGACTGGGACCCCCCCAGCGGCCTCCCTCTGAGGTGAGCGTGGGGTCCTCATGCCACCCGGCTCCGAGTCTGTCTCTGGCAGCTTCTCCCCTCCAAGCCTCCCAGGGATCATTGCTGCCTCCTTTTGATGTGGCCAAAATGCCATCTCCCCCCACTGTCCTTACGTGACTGTCGTGACTGTCGTGACTGTCGTGACTGTCGTAGTGGTGACAGCAGCCTCCCGGCTACCTGTGCAGAGCCCTCCCGGGGTCCTCCTTTCCCCCCTCCCTCTGGGGCAGAAAGCCCAGGACGACAGGGACTCCAACTGTCCCAGGGGGTACTGGGGCGGGGGTGGCGGTGACAGTGCCAGGGACATGGTAGGTGCTCAGTAAACATTTGCGGAATAAATGCCTGGAGATACATGAGGGAAACAGACATTTTCAGAGAGAGGGAAGCTGGAAAGAAGCAGCCCACATTGTTTTCAGCACTGCTCTCAGGGGGATTATGAGTAATTTTCTGTTCTAACTTATACACACCAGCACTTTCCAAATTTTCCACAGTGAACTGGCATTTCTGATCGAGTCAGAAAACATGGTTGTTCAATCACTGTTTTTGAATGTGCAGCAAATACCTGGGTGCTCGGGGGAGGGAACGAGGGCTCAGCTCTCATGGTGGGAGGTGAGAAGAGGATGCTCATGGGAGTGGGGGTGGGGGGCCTGCTCCTCCCCTGCCTCCAGGGGGTCTGTCTTGGATGGGGGGGTCCTCCCCAGCCTCCGGGGCGGAATGAGGGGCCCTCCCCACAGCCTCGTTTTGTGGAGAGGAGCATGGACACTTCCTAAGCCCCCCAGAGCTGACTTGTGCCCAGAAATGTGAGCCCCTCCCCCCCTTTCCTGGTGACTTGTTGATGTGGCTTTGTTGTTGTTGTGTGTGTCACATACACAGACCCCCGAGGACAGATGCGGCACCTTCCCTCCTGGTTGCCCAGAACTCGGCATGATGTCCACTGGGGGAAGCCTGGGGGGCTAAGGGCAGTTAAGGGCATGGACCCAGGACCATCCTGTCGGGTGTGCCGCCCAGCTCTGCCACTGGGACATCTGAGGACATCCCCCACCCCACCTTCCAGGCCTCCTTTTCTTTAATGGGACTCCCCACCTGCCCCTCAGAGCAGCTGGAAGGACTGCTGCCAGCTCGCAGGGAGCAGTGAGCGCTCCCTACACCAATCCTCGCTGTTCTCTGTGAGGTTTCGGATAAAGTGGGTGGACTTGTCTTAGCTTCCCCCTGACCCCCCCTTCTGGGGGCTTGCGAGGCTTCCCCTTTTGGCCCGGCCAGTTTGGACGTTGTTGACGATAACGCATGTGCCGTGGAAGGACATTCGACAGGCTCTGAGACAGCCGTGACAAGTTAATGAATTCTGCCACGGTCACCCAAGGCACACGTCTGGGCCACGCAGCCCGCCTGTCTGTGTACTGACCTTTAAAGGTGAGCATTTAATACCCACCGATCACTCACGGTCTGATCGAATGTTCGGAAGATGAAACCTGTCTGAAAGAAGACTGATCGCTCATTCCCCTTCCCGCCCCCACACGAAAACACTGTCATTCCTTTCTGAATCATAATAAAACTTTGCAGAACTGTTTGGTTCTCTCCCAGCACTTGCTGGGAAAACTGGGGCCATTTCTGACCTACCCGCCTGGCTCCTTCACCCTGCAGGACCCACACCAGCCACCTTATGGGAGATGGGGGGGTGGGCGGGGGACCTCCGGCCACTCCACACATAGCTTTTATTTTAACCCCTTCATCACCTTCTTCTCACCCAACTTCCCAGCTATCTACTGAACATTCATTGAGGACCACCTCAGTTTAGGAGTCTCTGGCTACGGAAACAGAAAATGCCCAACTCCAGCTGAAAGGATGAGAATGAGTATTATTTCATGTAACAGAGATCTCAAAGTCAAGTGGGTTTCAGGGTGGGCAGATTCAGCAGCTCATGGTCGTGTTCAGAGAACTGGTTTCTTTCCACCTTTCTACCCTGCATTCCCATCTCTCTTTCTACTTGGGCTTTGGTGTCGTCTTCCAACTGGAACCAAGATGGCGGCTGCCATGTGAGTCTTCACAGCTGGCCTGGCCACCTATCTCAGCAATTCCTTTTCTTTGGGAGGACCCCAGACCAGACAGCCTTCCATGAGCTCCCTACACCAGTCATCATTTGGCGGCCTGAGATTGTACATGTAGCCCCCTCCTCCAGCCCTTAGAGGTTGCACTCAATGGCATGACCACGGCCTTCACACCAGTCGGCGAGTCAGATTATGAATTTACTCCCCCACTGTTTATCAGTGAAGTTCTTTGTTTCCCAAACATATGAAAATATTTACTTTTTCACTCGCTTTTATTTTTATAATTTTTCATTCTATCATCAATGATCAAATGATTTTTTTCTTTATCCTGATGATGGTGATGAATCTTGGTACTTGGTGTTTCCAGATCGAGCATAATTGATTTTGTTAATTTTCCTGATCACGCCTTCATTTTTAATTTATTTTTAAAAGCTGATAGTTACAATTAGGCAAAGTCCGATTCTTAATAAAATTTCATAATGAATAACTATTTGGTTTTAGCAATTAAGAAACAATGCTTACACATTTAAAAACAATAATTTAACATGCTTTAAGTAAGTCAATTCATTAGAGGGGACTGAAGGCATTTACGGCACCAGGAAAAAATCTATCTTTTCAAAATGTATTTCATTATATATATGTGTAGGTAATAGTCGTATTTTGTGAATTTTTCAGAAATTTAATTCCTGAATTAAATACAAATCAACATTTAATACATCCTATTTTGTTGACTCCTGCTTGAGTTTATTTTAATTTGTATTTATATTTTTTAAACACAATAATGCAGACATTTAAAAAAAAAACCTTGAAAAGTTGATTTTCAGAAGCTGCGAAGGCCTCAGATCTCCTTAAATATTTCATATCTAAATGAATATTTAATATATAAATAGATATTTATATTCCCTCCATAATGGACAACTTTTTAATTAAAGCTGGAAAGTTATCATCACAAGACAAGCAGCAATTCTGCCCAAAAGTCTAAGTTGTTAATTAGGCAACATAATGAGAATCATCACACGTTCGGATCGCGTGCCCTGACAATTACCACCCCCTCGGCCTAAATGTCTTATTTGGCTGGGAGAATTATCCAGCGAGGAAGGGAGCCAAGCAGACCTCACCATGCACCATGCGTGTTGTGCAGAAAAAAAGCCTTGACCTTTTATCAACATCCACAAGCACGAATTAAAAAACAAAGTTCTTTGCTGAGATCAATTGCCCCAGTATCCGATGGAGCCCAAGGAGCTGGTTACGAGGTCGAGCAATTAAGAGCTATAGTCGAAGTGACTCACATAATTGCAGAGTCGCTCATTTTAACAGCCTGATTGGAAATTGTCAACACCGTGTCTGAGTTTAATGAAGCAAAGGGAATGGAAAAGGTGACATTTTCGAATAATATTATTAGTAAACGAATTGACAATACGTCAGATGACAAAGAGAACTCTGATTCAGGGGCTTATTAAGTCCAAAAAAGTTTTCATTGCAGATTGATGAATCTGTATATTAACGCATCACTAATTGGGCTCAGTTAATAGCACCAATTAGAATCCCTGAAGGAGAGAAACTGGGGAGATGCTGTTTGCTCTTTAAAGTGGTCCCCAAACAAATTACTGGGAACGAAACGTTCAACCTGGTAAATTACTACTTTGAGAGGCAGACCTCATTGCAGAGGCCCCGCCCTGTCATGTCCAGATGGGCTGTGATGTTGGAAGGTATCACAGCGGCACATCAGGAGTTTGTTCTAGAAAGCCCTGTGATTCGAGTAATTCATGGCATTCTTCGCAGCCTCTTATACAAAAAGTTTGCATGCAGATCTGACTTTCCCGTTCAATGACATATCAAACGGGTGATTCTAATACAATCCAAGCTGTCACAGTGCCGTGGGTTTCAACGTCACCTGGGGGAAAAGAGAGTGGCATCTGAATACGGGGCTCGGTCGCTCCGCGCCAGCGCGGCTGTGCAAAGAATGGGAGGATGTCAAGAATTTAGGAGCTACAAGAAGAAATGCATGTGGAAAAGCGACAATGACTCACTTAGCAAGTCTCCCTTGGCTCTGACACTCTGTGTACTTAACCTGGCCTGCTGGGGCACGTGGATGAACATAACTGGAATTGCCAGGATTATCGGGCCGAGCTGTCCTTCAACCACCGAGGCTGTGAAAAGCAGTCTCTGATGTGCAGCACAGTCTCCAATGTGCAGGCAACAGTGTCCGCACCAGCCCTTCCCAAGGAATCATCTGGAAGGCAGATTGCGAGCACTGGATGTGTTTAATTGTGGGTCTGGAGGAATAACACCTAACTCTTATATGTTCTGACAAAATAGAAAGAACACAATTTCAAAGGCAGAGGAGGGAGAGAAGGGGGAATGGGACAACTCACAGAAGCGGTAGGTGGGGGGCGCAGGACGTCACCAACGCTGACAAACCAAATGTTAGTCTGTATCCTCTGAAATTGCCAGAGTCTGACCATTTTTGACCTACAAAAATGCCCGTTCTATATGGTGCAAGCTAATGAAACAGCTAAAAAAAGATAGTGGAATAAAGCCAGGCAACAAAACAAAAACACAGACTTCCCTAACTTGCAACAAAGTTGCAAAAACAAAGCCACACTGCTCTGTGGCTACAGCTTGAGCGCATCATGCTAGGGAAATAAGAGCCAGAGGGGCAAACACTGCAGGGTTCCACTCATGAGTGGTACCTAGAGTAGTCAGACTGGCGGACGGGGAAGTAGGCTAGAGATCACCAGCGGCCGGGGGAGGGGCAGCAGGAGGACGGGAGCGGGGCGGGAGGGGTGTTCCTTACTGAGCACAGGGTTTCTGTCTGGGTTGAGGAAAAGGCTCAAGGCTCTGCACTTGGCTGGTGGTGATGGTTGCAAACTCCAAAAATGTACTTCATGCCCCTGAGTTGTACACTTTAAAATGGTTAAAATGATAAATTTTATATTTTATATGTTTTACCACAAGTTTAAAAAAAATTAATGATGTCACGTACCAAAAACCATTGAGTTGCACACCTTACAGGGGTGAGTTGTATGGTATGTGAAATAGATCTCAATAAAGATGTTTACCACTTCTCCCTCCCAAAAAAACAAGAAGAAAACAGTAAGGATAAAAGAAGATATGCTTTTAAAAAGAAGAAAAGAAACAACACCTGCAGAAAGGAATAGAATAAAGTGCCAGATACGCAGTAAATATAACGGACCCCAACGGGGCAGAGTGGACACCAGCCCATCAGTCATAGAGAACATGAACTGGCGCCATTGCCTCTTAATAGAAAAAGATTTTCGAATCAGCTTATAGAGCAAGGCATGCCCCTTGACAGAGTGATTTAGGAAGACTGAAATTCCTGGGCCAGGCAAAGGTATATTGGGCCCATGGAAACCACAAAAAAGCCAGGGTCTGACTCTGATGTCAGACAAGGTAGAATTAGGGCCAAAAAGCAATAAATGTGACCAAAATGTTGTGTCATTGGAGCCGAAGAAGATCTCACAGGAATTCCTATGTAAAAAAGAGCTCACAGCCACCTTGAGAAAGCAAATGCTGCAGAAGATGCAGGAAGAAACCAACAGAAGCGTGCTGCTCCTCTTATCACACCTCTCTTGGTCAAGTAAACAACAATAACAACAACGACAAAAAACAGAAAAGTTATTTTAAAAACTGAACAATAGAATCAGTAAGAAAGATTTTATGGTTTTGTGTGAAGTTTACATCATAATAAAAAAGAACATCCCTGGGGTGCCTGGGTAGCTCAGTCAGTTAAGTATCCAACTCTTAATTTTGGCTCAGGTCATGATCTCGGGGTCGTGAGATCAAGCCCCGTGTTGGACTCCATGATCAGTGGGGAGTCTGCCTGAGATTCTCTCTCCCCTTCTCCCTCTGCCCTTCCTCCCACTCATGATCTGTCTAAATAAATAAAATCTTAAAAATAAAATAAAGGAATATCCGTTCTTCTCAAACAGAGGTGGAACATTCACAAAGATGGAAATTTACACACACGCACACAATGTCACAATGCTTTTCAGAAAATGGAAATGATACGAACTTTCTTGATTAAAATGCATTAAAAGTGGAAATTAAAAACAAATTAAAAAAACAACAAAATTTTCTCCCTGGAAATTTAAATTCTCTCTTAAACAACTCTCAGGCGAAAAGCAAAATGCAAACTGAAATTGCAGGGTTTCTTTCAGAATAATGACAACGCTACATATTAGCATCTTTGAGATACCTTTAAGACAGTCATCAGAGAAAAAAATTCATGACTTCAAATACTTTTTTCAGTAAAAACAAAATAATGAAAACAAGCGAACTAAACACCCAACTCTAAAGAACCAGCAGATGAACAGCATAGGAAACCAAAAGAATGCACAATGAGATAATGGAGTAGCAGAAATTAACGAGGTAGCGGGACTAGAAAAGCAGCTGCCACTTTGGGAAAAGTCGGGCAGTTTGCCAAAAAGATAAATGCAGTGTTACCATATGACTGAGCAAATCCAGCCGTAGGTATCCACCCAAGAGAAATGAAAACACATGTCCACATAGAAACTTGTACAATGAATATCCATAGCAGCATCATTCTTAACAGCCCCAAAATGAAAACAACCCAAATGTCAGTACGCTGATGACTAGAGAAACAAGTGTGGTCTACCCACACAATGGAATAGCATTCAGCCGTAAAAAGGAACAGAGTACTCATGCATGCCACAACTTGGATGAATGTCAAAAACATTCTGCAGCATGAAACAAGGCAGACAGAAAAGATCGCAGGTTGTATGACTTCCTTCATGTGATGGATCTGAAATAGGCAAATCCATAGAGACAGAAAATAGATTGCCAGGGGGTTGTGGGTGAGGAGAATAGGAAATAATTACTTAATGAGTACAGGGTGTTTTTAGGGGATGATGAAAAATGTTGAAACTCAAGAGAGAGGGGTCGTTGCATCACATCAGGAATATGAAATACCACCGAATTGTTCACTTGAAAATGGTTAATCGTGTGTTATGTGAATTCCACCTCAATTCTTAAAAAGGGAAAGAAGAAAGAAATTAGTGAGGTAGAAGAGAAAAGCCATAGACCTAATTAATTAATCAAAATTCTGACCCATTGATAACAAAATAGAGAAGGCTTCATTATCAAGAAAAAAGGGATGAAGCACATGGCTACAAAATAAATAATAAGAAGCTAATTCACATTGCAAGAGAAGGGTTTTAAAAATCATAATACAGTTGACCCTTGAACAACACAGATTTGAACTGCGTGGGTCCATTTTATACATGGATTTTTTTTTATAAATACTGTACTGTACATGGATTTTTTTCTTACAATTTTCTTACGAACATTTGCTTTTCTCTAGCTTACTTTATTGTAAGTATACAGTACAGAATGCATATAACATACAAAATATGTGTAAATCAACTGTTCATGTTCTCAGGAAGGCTTCTGGTCAATTGGTAGTTAAGTGATACGTGGATTTTTGACAGTATAGGGGGTTGGCACTCCTAACCCCCATGTTGTTTAAGAGTCAACTGTGAGCTACTTCACAGAACTCTATGAAACTAAATGTGAAAACCTTAGATGAAACGGACAGTTTGCTAAGAAAGTACAATTTACCGAAATTGATCTCAGCAAAGACAAGAAGTTTAAAGAGCCTAATTTCACAGAAGAAATAGAGAAAATCATGAGGGTCTGCAAAAAGAAATAGAAAGAATAAAACAAAAACCAATGAAATTGGGTAGCTCTAAGAGTAGAAACCTTAAATATGTTTTTAAATGCTAAGACCCGCTCATAGTACGGGAAAGTGAGGGAAAATGACACTTCTCCAAATATACCTTTTTAAATGATTTTGACTTCTGGACCGTGTTACTATATTACATATTCATAAACTTAAATCAGCAAGATTGGGGAGGACCCAGAATTGAATACAACAGAAAAAAATGACTATAAATGCGTATCTGTTTGATAACATAACCATAAAGAAGAAAAAAGAATCCAAGCACTTTGTAAACACATGAATCTGTTTGCATGAGGATAGGAAGAACTAAAAGAAATTCTGAACTTTAACGAGAAGTTTGTTCTTAGTAGTGGATTTGAGGCTGCAATACGTAAATGATTTTCTGTGTATTGTAGGGTTGAGTGAAAAGTAAACATGGATGTTATTAAAAACCAGGGTTCTTTGTGTGGGAAGGGGGTTGCAAAAATGCAGTGGGGAGGATTGGAAGAACCCCAAGATGTTGGAATGAAATTAGAACAATCAATATGAACTAATTTTTAAATATTTACTTGTTAGCTCTCTCCACTGAGTTGACCTAGAAGTTGGTAACAGGCCTGGGGCAAGAAAAGTCAAAATTATTTGTGCCAGAAAGTAAGGAAGCATTCAAAATTCATGGAGACATGTCAAATTTTTTAAGAATTGGCCTGAGAAAGCTCCCATCAGACAAATAGGGGAGAATTTTATCACCAATGAGCATAAAGCATTGAATTTAAAAAATAAATTACGAAAAAATAAAAATAAAAAATAAATTTTAAAAAGGAGGAGGATTCCAGCTCCAGCCATAATGGAATGCCTTGTAGAACTAATCCTCTTATTGACAACAACTGGAAAAGGTGGATAAAAAGATGAAACGACCACGGGAAGGCACTGGAGAACCGCCAAGGTAGACAGAAGTCGATATGCCCCATGAGAGGAAGAATATGTGATAGGAATTCTACAACCATCCCCACTTTTTCCATAGGGGCATTTTCCACTTCTTAATGAGGGAATACCAAGTCCAGCCAGAAAGCAGAAGACCTAGTGGGATGGGGAGACAGAGGTTGAATTTAGAGCTGCCACATCAGCTGGGTTTTGAGGGGTAAAATTTTGAGATGGAGAAGACCATCCCCAGCATAAACTTCTCTGCACAAATTCCTCTCAAGTCACTGTCTCAAGTAGTGATTGCTCAGGGTGAGACCCTAAGACACCATGCAGAAAACATTTGGTAGACTAAGGAGCTAAAGAGGGACACACCAGCCATAAAAAAACTGTAGGAGGCAAGTGTTGGAGTTCACACCCTGCAAGACTGAGGGTCTTTGGAAGACCCTCTGGGCTTTCAGATGAGACTACAAAAGATCCACATCTTAGAAGCAAGGGCAATGCTCTAGGACTAAGGATCACATCAAGGAGTACAGATTATCCTAAGAGTGAGGAGAAATTAGAATGGGCCAGCCCTAACAGAGCTTAAGACCAGTACTCGATGAACTCAAAGAGATCTGGTATCTTGCATGCCAAAAGAAAAAGCCTCTTCAGAGAAAAATAACATTTTGTAGAGTCTCTTCACCTTTATATTCATAATATCTGGCATCCAAACAAAAATTGTGGCATCCAAAAATTGTGACATCCAAAAAAAAAAAAAAAAGAACCAAATGACTAAAAACCAAAAGCTTCATTTTGGTGAAGAAACAAAATGACAAGAGTTAAAAACAAACAATAGGTTTTGAATCAGAAATTATTTTTGTGAATTTTTGAATCATAGATGATTCAGACATTGGAGCTAGCAGTGAAGGAATTTTAAAATAACTCTGATTCATAGGTACAAGAAAAGACAGGAAAATTCACTGAGGGCCTGAAATTTATACTTTTAAAAGATTCTAATGGAAGTTCTAAAAATGAAAAATATTAAAATTAAAAATTCAATAGGTGCTATTAAGAGCAAAAGAGAAAGTCAGAGAAAATCCAGAGTGAATCACAGAGATTAAAAAAAATTTGTGATGTTTACATACCAATCTCCTGATGGAGAAAGAAGTCTCTCATGCAAACAGAATAGATCACACCCTCAAGATATTCAGAACCAGAGGTGAATTCAAAGTAACTAGACCAGTAATCCAGACCTAACCAAGCTCCTAACTCTGTCTACCTAAAAGGGAAAAGTGTACGCTTTCTCTGGGGGAAAATCAATATTTATTTCAACCTTTATAGTTTGTTTAAAACAAAATGTCCAGCATAAGGTCAGTATTTGCAAGATATGCAAAGAAGCAGGAAAATGTGACCCCTGAATCAGGAAAAAGAAAACTGTCAGAGGAAACAGACCAATAGATGACCGTGATGCTGGATTTAGCAGTCAAAAACTTTTAAATAACCATTATAAATATTAAAAAATCAGATTAGAGGACAAGATGGCCAAGAAATATTAAAAGATGGAGAATTCCAAGAGATAATGGAATCTCTAGAAAAGAATGAGATGGGCAATTAAGAATTTAAATTTTCATTACCTGACACAGTCAAAAAAAAAAAAAGGATTAATGAACTTAAAGGCACATCAATAGGAATTAACCAAATTGAAGCCTGAAAAATTGGAGAAAAATGAGAATATAACAATGGGACATAGGAGCCAACATCCATTCTCATACATAATACCCAAGATATCCAGGATACAATGGAAAGTCCAGCATTATACTAGAACCAGGAACACCTCAAATGAAGAAGACAATCAGTAGATGCTAAGAAGAAGTTGATACCAATGTTGGAATTATCCAGCAAGGGTTTAAAAGCAGTTCATCATAATGAGCAATCACAAACATACTTGAGCAAATAAAAGCATGAAAAGTCTCAGCAAAGAAAGAGAAAATATAAAGAAGATCCAAATGGAAATTTGGGAACTAAAGGATGTAATAGCCAAAATTAAAAACTCATTATATAGAATCAACAGAAAAATGGAGATGACAGAGGAAAGAATCAGTGAACATGAAGGTAGAAAATGAGAAAACAACAAATCTGGGCGGAGAAAAAATAGAATGCAAAAGAATGAACAGACCCTCAAGGACCTGTGGGAAGATAACAAAAGATCTAACATTCGTGTCTTTGGAGTCCCAGAAGGAAAGGGGAAAGAGTACAAAGCTGGAAAACCACTCAAAGAAATATGGCAGAAATCTTCTCAAATTTGGCAAAAAGACACAAACCTACCCACTCAAGAAGCTGAACAAACTCCCACCATGATAAATCCAAAGTACACAACACATCATGATCAAACTCCAGGAAACTAAAGACCAAGGAAAAATCTTGAAGCAGTGAGAAATGACATGAAACCTATAGGGGGAAACCAACTTGGGTGACAGTGGATTTCTCATCAGAAACCAGGTAGGCTTAGAAGGAAGAGACCCATTTTTCAAGTGCTGAAAGTAAGGAACTGTCAACTCCAAATTCTATATCAAGCAAAATTCCTTCAGGAACTAATGAGAAATAAAACATTCTAAGATGAAAGAAAGCTAAGAGAATTTTATAACAGTAAATCTACCTTAAAATATTGGCCAAAGGAAGTTCTTCAAACAGAAGGGAAATGAAAAAGAAGGAATCTTGAAACATCAGGAAGGAAAAAGGAACCACATAAAGGGCAAATAATGAGTATATATAATAGAGTCTTCTCTCTTGAGTTTTCTAAATTATGTTTCATAGCCAAACCAAAGAGTGTAACACTGCCTGATTTAGATTTTGATGTATGTAGAGGAAAAATTTAAGACAGTTTTATTATAAATGGGAGAGACAAGGGAGTGAAAAGAAGGAAGTTTTCTATATTTCACTCAAGGTGGTAAAATATGGACACCAACAGATCTTTGTGGTGATGGAATGGTTCTGTGCCTGGATTTCAGTTAATGATTACATTAATTACATGTGTGATAAAATGGCATAGAACTATACATACACATTATACCAGTATCAATTCCCTGCTTGTGATATTGCACCATAATTACACAAGATGTAACTACTGGAGAAATTGATGAAGACTACATGGGGGGCGGGGGGTGCCTGGGTGGCTCAGTCAGTGGAGTGGCTGCTTTCGGCTCAGGTCATGGTCCTGGGATCGAGCCCTGTATCAGACTCCTGGCTCAGTGCAGAGTCTGCTTCTCCTTCTGCTCTTAACCCCGCTTTCATCCTCTCTCTCTCTCTCTCAAAAAAAAAAAAAAAAAAAGAGTACATGGGACCTCTGGGTACTAACTTTGCAACCTCCAATAAATCTATAATTATTTCAATATAAAAAGTTCTTTTAAAAAAAAAGAAAGAGGGGTGCCTGGGTGGCTCGGTCATTAAACGTCTGCCTTCGGTTCAGGTCATGATCCCGGGGTCCTGGGATCAAACCCCGCATCAAGCTCCCTGCTCAGTGGGAAGCCTGCTTCCCCCTCTCCCACTCCCCCTACTTGTGTTCCCTCTCTCGCTTTGTCTCTGTCAAATAAGTAAAATCTTTCATTCACAAATAAATAAATAAATAACAATAAAAAATAAAAAAAAGAAAGAAAAGATGAAGGTGAAATAAAAGAAATTTTCAGATGAACAAAGTCTAAGTGGTTTCGTTACCAGCATACCAGCAATACAAGAAACAACAAGCAAGTTTTTTTCAGGCCAAATGGAAAGAGACCTCTAGGGAGGCACAGAATTGTGGGAAAGAATGAAGAATATGGGAAGGAGCAAATAAGCGGTTAAATATATAATTATATTATTTTTATGAATGTACGTTAGCTCTTTAAAACAAGTAATAATGTTGGGGCACCTGGGTGGCTCCGTGGGTTAAAGCCTCTGCCTTCGGCTCAGGTCATGATCTCAGGGTCCTGGGATCGAGCCCCGCATTGGGCTCTCTGCTCAGCGGGGAGCCTGCTCCCCCCTCTCTCTCTGCCTGCCTCTCTGCCTATTTGTGATCTCTCTCTGTGTCAAATAAATAAATAAAATATTTTTTAAAAAGTAATAATGTGCCACAGGGTTATAAAAGAGAAGTAAGCGTACAGGACAGAAGGGGGGAAATGTAGCTAAACTTTTCTAACATTCTTGGACTTTCTGGGTGAGATGATCAAAGTGCTACAACTTAAGGGAGACTAGTAAGTCAGGAATGCTAACTTAAGGGAGACTAGTAAGTCAGGAATGCTAACTTAAGGGAGACTAGTAAGTCAGGAATGCATATTGAAATCTCTAGTCCATAAAAACCACTAAAATGATATAAAATGTCTAACTGAAGATCTAATAGATTAAATGTACTAATACTTGATTATTCTTAAATAAATAGGAAAGGTCAATTAAGGAAGAAGAAACAGATGGAACATATAGAAAACATGTTAGGATGGTAGACATAAAGCTAACTACAAGTTAGTTTTATCAAATGTAATGGAATAAATACATCAATTAAAAAACAAAAATGTCAGACTGGATAAAAACCAAGACCTACCATGTGCCATTTAGCAGGTGCATGCTCCGTATAGAAGAATAGCTGAAGGACCCAGAAAGGTCGAAAGCAAAGGCAGGAAGAAGATGCCATCATTAACCAATAGTTCTGTCTTCTGCTTTATCTAATCTTCCGTCAAATGCTTCTAGTGAGTTCTTTTGTTTCAGATACTGTGTTTTTCGCCTCTTGAATTCCTGTTTGATTATTTTTTTTTAAGATTTTTATTTATTTATTCGGTTTGATTATTTTTTAATGGATTCCAGTTCTTTTTTGAAATTCCCTACCTTTTCCTGGATTTTCTTGATCTTTTTCCTGTTCCCTTAAACACATGGATGGTGGTTACTTTAAAGACCGTAACGGCTAAAGATAAATTTAGAAAACAATCCCATTTACAATTGCACCAAAAATAATAAAGTACCTAGGAATAAACTTAACCAAAGAGTTGAAAGACCTATACTCTTAAAACTATAAAACGTTGAGGAAAGAAATTGAAGACGACATAAAGAAATGGAAAGATATTCTGTCCTCATGGATTCGAAGAACAAATATTGTCAAAATGTCTATATGACCCAAAGCAAGCTACAGATTTAATTCAATCCCTATCAAAGCACCAACAGTATTTTTCACGGAACTGGAGCAAACAATCCTAAAATCTGTATGGAACCGGAAAAGACCTCAAATAGCCAAAACGATCTTGAAAATGAAAAACAAAACTGGAGGGATCACAATTCTAGACTTCAAGCTATACTACAAAGTTGTAGTAATCAAAACAGTACAGAGCTGGCACAAAAACAGACGCCTAAGTCGATGGAACAGAATAGAGAATCCAGAAATAAACCCACAATTATATGGTCAATTAATCTTTGATAAAGCAGGAAAGACTATCTAATGGGAAAAAGACAGTCTCTTCAACAAATCATGTTAGGAGAAGTGGACAGCAATGTGCAGAAGAATGAAATTGGACCACTTTCTCATGCTATACACAAAAATAAATTCAAAATGCGTTAAACGTGAGGCCTGAAACTATAAAAATCCTAGAAGAGAGCATGGTCAGTAATTTCTCTGACATTGGACATAGCAACATTTTTCTCAATACGTCTCCTGAGGCAAGGGAAATAAAGGCCAATTAAGCTACTGGGACTATATCAAAATAAAAGCCTTCTGCACAGTAAAGGAAACAATCAACAGAACTAAAAGGTAATCTATGGAATGGGAAAAAATTTGACATATCCAATAAAGGGTTAGTATCCCAAAAATACAAAGAATTTGTACAACACAACATCCAAAACACAAGTAATCCAATTAAAAATGGGCAGAAGACATGAACAGATATTTCTCCAAAGAAGACATACAGATGGCCAACAGGTGCATGGAAAGATGCTCAACATCACTCATCAGCAGGGAAATGCAAATCAAAACCACAGTGAGATACCACCTCACACCAGTCAGAATGGCTAAAATAAGCAGGTCAGGAAACGACAGGTGTTGGCGAGGATGCGGAGAAAGGGGAACCCTCGTGCACTGTTGGTGGGAATGCAAGCTGGTGCAGCCACTCTGGAAAACAGTATGGAGACTCCTCAAAAAGTTAAAGATAGAACTACCCTATGATCCAGTGATCACATTACTGGGTATTTACCGAAGTAATACAAAAACACTAAATCAAAGGCATACATGTATCCCTATGTTTATGGCAGCATTATTTACAGTAGCCAAGATAGGGGAGCAGCCTAAGTGTCCATCAACTGATGAATGGCTAAAGAAGAAGTGATATGTATATACAATAGAATATTACCCAACCATAAAAAAAGAATGAAATCTTGCCATTTGCAACAGCATAGATGGAATTAAAGAGTATAATGCTAAGTGAAATAAGTCAGTTGGAGAAAGACAAATACCATATGATTTCACTCATATATGGAAGTTAAGAAACAAAACAAAGGAGCAAAGGAAAAAAGAGAGAGAGAGAGACAAACCAAGATTCAGACTCTTAACTATAAAGAACAAACTGATGGTTACCAGAGGGGACGGGGGGAGTAGATGAGGGAGATGAAGAGAGTACACTCATTGC
Organism: Potos flavus; assembly: GCA_028534135.1. Taxonomy (NCBI): domain Eukaryota; kingdom Metazoa; phylum Chordata; class Mammalia; order Carnivora; family Procyonidae; genus Potos; species Potos flavus. The sequence goes on from CM052896.1 coordinate 123,883,016, forward strand.
GATGACCACCGAGTGATGTATAGAACCGTTGAATCACTATATCTTACACCTGAAACTAACATAACTCTGTATGTTAACTCTACTGGAACTAAAATTAAAAACTTGATAAAAATATATATAAATAAAGTCCATGTCTGCTTACTCTAGCACCTCGGTCAACTCTGATTCTCTTTCTGCCCAGGTTTTGTCTCAGATGCCAGTTTAAAACTATTATAAATAATGTTTTCATCAATATAGGTAAATTTGTGTTTAATACGCTCGTATTTTTCTAGTTTAAGATAGAAGGAAGCTGAGATTGTTGATCTGAGACCTTTCTTCTTTTCTAATTTATATGTTTCCTGCCAACAATTTCCCCCTAAGTAGGGCTTTTATAGAGTCCCACAAATTAAATGTGTTGTGTTTTCATTTGCATCCAGTTCTAATTTCTGTTTTGATTTCTTCTTTGATCCATGGATTATTTTTACAAGTGTGTTATTTAGTTTCCAATTATATGGGGATTTTCTAGAGAGTCTTCTGTTGCTGATTTCTAATTTAATTCCATTGTTGTCAAAGAGCATATTTGCGACTTGAATCCTTTTAAATGTATCGAGCGTGGTCAGATGGCTCCCAATAGAGTCAGTCTTGGTAAATATTGCGTGCATGTGAAAAAAATATGTGTATTCTGCTATTGTTGGGTGGAGTGCCCTGTAAATGTCCATTAGGTCAACGTAGTTGATAGTGTTGTTCAAGTTTTCCATGTCCACACTGGTTTTCTGTCTAATCGCTCTCGTAGGCAGTTGAAAAGGGGTATGAAATCTCTGAGTGTGGTTGCGTCTCTATCTCCTTGCTGTTCTATCAGATTTTTCTCCGTGTGTTTCAGATCTGTTATTAGCTATATACAGGTCTGAGATCGTCATGTCTTCTTGATGAAACATTTCTCATTACAAAACGAGCGTCCTCATCCTCGGTAACATTCTTCACTCTTAAGTCCACTTTGTTCTACGGTAATGTGCTGACACCAGCTTCCATTCGATTAGTATTATCTCTCTCCTTTCACTTTTAATCTATTAATCCATCCATATATGTAAAGTGAATTTCTTACCGAGGGAAGATAGTCGGCTCTTGCATTTTTATCCAGTCTGACAATCTCTGGCTTTCGGTTGGGTGTTTAGATCATTTACATTTGATTGTAGTTTTGATCAGGTTTAAGCTTATCTTGCTCTTGGTTTTCTGTTTGTCCTGTCTGGTCTCTGAGCTCTTTCTCCCCCTTTCCTGTCTTCTTTTGGATTACTTACTTTCCATGATTCCATTTTATCTCTTTTGGCTTATGAGGTTCCTCTATTATTTTGGGGGGTGTTTTACAGATTGTAGTAAACATCTTTACCTTATCACGATCTGCATTTAATGATCTACCATTTCACGTATAAGAAACTTATACTGATATCCTTCCATTTCTCTGCTCGTGATCTTTGCATTACTATTGCCATACCTTTGTCTTTTACAAGGTATAAAACCAATAATATGCTGTTATTATGTTACTTCCCGGAAGAATTAAATAATTGTTTCAACCTTACATATGTCCTGCTGTTAGCTACCATCTCAAGCGCTCTTCCTTCCTTTGGTGGATCTGCCATTTTCCCTCTGCATCATGCTCTCTATATGCTATATGCTCTCTGTACCATTTGGGGCAGTACAGCTGTGGTGCTCACCAACTTTCTCAGCTTCTGTACTTCTGAAAAAAGTCTTTTTCTCGCCCTCATTGTCGAAAGATATTTTTCTAGATATAAGATTGTAGGGCTTTTTCTTTTCGCATTTTGAAGATGTTGCCTCACTGGCTCCTTGCTTTGATGGTTTTTGATGAGAAATCTGCTGTCATCTTTAGCTTTGTTCCTTAGTACATAAGTCTTTTTTCCTCTGGCTGCTTTTAAGGTTTTCTCTTTATCACTACTTTAGAGCAATTTGATTTATGTTGTGTTTACGGTAGTTTTACTCAGGTTTCTTATGTTTAGAATTCACTGGGCTCTGGAGGGTGTAAGTTTATAGTTTTCATCATCTTTGGAAATACTTTTAGCTCTTATTTCTTCAAATAGTCCTTATGCTCCCCCCTCTTTCTCCTCTCCTTCCAGGACTCTGACTACCTACCTATAGCTCACTGATTCTCTTTTCATTTTTTAATTATCTTTTCTCTCTGTGTTTCATTTTAGATTGTTTTTTATTGCCATGTCTCCAGGTCTCCTAATCTTTTCTTCCACAATGTCTGGAAGTCTGCCAACACTGTTCATCTCATAAATGGTTGTTTCATCCATAGAAGTCTGACTTGGGCCGTTGATATTGTCTGTGTCTCTACTTGACTTTTGAGCATATGAAATACGGTGATAGCAATTGCTTTAGTATCTTTGCCTGCTAATTCTAACATCCGTGTCAGTTCTGGGTTGATTTCAATTGATTGACTGCTATCTTCATTATGGGCTATATTCTTCTGCTTCTTTGCATGCCTGGTAAATTTTGCTTGGATTTAAGTGTTGTGAATTTTACCTAGTTGAGTGTTGGCTATTTTTGTATTCCTGTAAATATTCTTGAGCTTTGTTCTGGGGTGCTGTTAAGGTCCTCAGAAATACTATGATCTTTTGGGGTCCTTCTGTTAAGGTTTATTAGGTTGACCAGAGCAATGCTTGCTCGGGGACTAATTATTTCCCACTACTGAGGGAAAACCCTTCTGTGTAGTCGACCTAATGCACCATGCATCTCTGAGGTTTTCTAGTATGGGTATGGGGAGTGGGAACAGGCTCTAGCCACAGTCCAGTGTGACCACCAAGGACTAGTACCTCTAACCTTTAGGTGTTCCTTTCCCCAGATCAGATCATTGCTTCCCAGGTTTGCAGTGGTAACTACTAGGCTGGATACGATGGGAGAAAGGGGGGAAGGGGAGTGTCTATGCGGATCTCTGAGGTTTGGTCCCTGTGCAACTCTCTCCCGTCAGCCCCTCTGTACTACAAACAGCCAGTGTCCCAACCCCCTCAGACTCTCAGCTCTATCCCCTCAACCCCAGGAGTCCGCCCAGCTCCACTTCAGAAGCTGTCAAGGCAGCACGCTGGGGCAATACCCCATTTATTTCTCTTCTCTCGGGGGTCACTACTTCCTGTTGCCTAGTGCTCTGTATCTTGGAAGTCATTGCTTCACATACTTTGTCCGTTCTTTGGCTGATTCAGGTGGACATATCTGGTCCCTGTTATTCCATTTTGGCTACAAGCAGAACTCTCTAGCCATTCATACACAATTATTAATATATTTGGGTTCAAATATGCTAGTAATTACTGGCATGTTTGGGTTTAAGAAGTGCTTTACACTATCCCACTTGATTTATATTCCCTTTGTTCTCTGGGACTATTTTTGAGTGAATTGTTTTTTATTATTCCATTATTCTACTCCATGAGCTTGGAAGTTATGCAGTCTTTTAGTTTTCTTTCAGAAGCTACTCTAGAGATTATAACTTGCTTCCTGGACTTCTCAACGTCTAACATTAAATGGAAAGAATGCAAAAATCTCAGAACATTGTAACTCGACCTGCCCTCTCACAAATTGCCAACCAATGTCACCATGGATCCCCATCCTGTCCATATGCTTTACCCAACACAATGTTATTGCCGTTACGTACTATCAACAGCCACTAAGATTCACTTACACATTTACTATTCTGTTGTTTTTTATACCTTCCTGCCTCTCTATTCTTCCTGAGATCAGCCTTTTTCCAGAAGGATACCTCTTGGTATTTTCTTTAGTGTGGTTCTTCTTATGCCAAACTCTCTCTGTTTTTCTGTCTGAAAATGTCTTTATTTTACCTTCGGTCTCGAAGGATATTTTCCTTGCATAGAAAATCCTAGTTCGACAGCTACCCGTCTTGTAGCACTTTAAAGATATCATTGTGATGCCCCCAGTTCCTTTACTTAGGTTGAAAATTAGCTGTCAGCCTAAGAGAAAGAGTTGAGGCCCCCTTTGCTTTGAGAGGAGACCATCAGCTTGGTGTACAGAGGAAGCAGAATCATTCCAGCCTCTGGGGGCAGGGAAGTAAAATTCACCCTTGAATCCTCGGTCTGCTCTAAAACTGGATTAAGGCAACCATAGAGTTTTGGTGCCCCCTGGTGCCTGGCACAAGCAGACCTCAATGCCATGGAGGAAGGCGTCCCCCCACGTCCTGAAATATTTCTAGAACGTGGCAAATACAAGGTCTGTCCCACACTGAGCCTACAAGGGGACAGACAGAATGTATAAAAATACAAGCAAAAATAGTAACAAGCCCGTGGGCATTCAGATATTGAAATTATCATAAACTATCATACGCATCTCAAAATAAATATGTATTCATTGTTTAGGTAGATAAAAGGCAATACTGAGAATTTTGGCAGAGATCTGAAAACCATCAAAATAAAGAACTAGAAGTGTCTCATATGCCTCTTAAGATGAGCACAGGCTCTCTTAGCTGTGCCTGTCCCAGAGCGTGGGGCCATTTGTCTTGCTTCAGCTGTCACAGCGGCCACCAGTTCTGGGTGCCCCACTTGGATCCCCATGCGGGTGCAACTCAGCAGCCTCGAACATCAAGCCCGCCCCAGGCGCCACTTAGTTCCAGCCCCAGGTCTTCCCAGTTTCCACTGCAGCGTGAAAAGCCCCAGGATTCACTCAGCACTCACGTTTGTGCGATGCAAATGTGGGCGAGTGTATTACTCCATGCGGTGAACCATTGATGAATGGGATTTGAGCACTGGCCTGTGAGTAAACTACTTCCCGTTCCTCCTCCTGAATGGAACGTGCTGGTACTCAACCTCCTGGAGGATGCTGCTTTGGAATGGAATAACCAGCTGGCTAATCTCCAGGCCTGTCTCCACCATGCCCTGGGTCGCTCCTGACTGCCTGGTCGCCCTCTCTGATACAATAGGAGCCCTGAGCCTTTGCCTCACATTCTCCTTCCTCGGTGTGTGAATGTCCTGTGGCTGCCACAACAGAGTACCACCAACTGGGTGACTTAAAACAACAGAAATGTCTTGTCTCACAGTTCTGGAGCCGGAAGTCCAAACTCGAGGAGTCAGCCAGGCTGTGTTCTCTCCAAAGGCTCTAGGGGAGAATTTTTCCCTGCTTATCCCAACTCCTGGTGGCCCAGGCATTCCAGGCTTGGGACAGCAATGCTCCAACCTCTGCCTCCCTCTCCACATGGCAGTACCCCCGTGCCTGTCATCTCTGGGTCCAAATCTCCCTTTTATAAGGGCATCAGTCATATTGGATTAGGCTTTACCCTAACAACCTCATAAAGACCTTATTTCCAAATAGGGTCACATTCTGAGGTACTGGGGGTAGGACTTCAACATAGTATCGGGGGGGACACAATTCAGCTCATATCATCAAGGAACCCTGGCTAGGACCCAAATAAATAAATAAAAATCCCATTAACTAAAAAAAGAATAAAATAACTCAGATTACAAACTCGTTTCATGGGCTTACTCGCAAATCTTAGGAGCTGGAAGAGAATATCCAGAATAAAGCACAAGGAAAGAAAAGAAAGGAGAAAAAAGAAAAAGAAGAGTTGCTAAGATCTTACCACTCCTATTCAACATGGTTCTGGCAGTCCTAACCAGAGCAATCAGGCAAGAAAAGGAAATAAAAGGCATCCAAATCAGAAAGGAAAAAGTAAAATGTCCGTTTGCAGTTGACATGATCTTACATGCAGAAAACACTAAAGACACCCCCCCCACACACACACACACATACACAAACTATTGGGAGAATGACTCTATAAATTCAGTAAAGTTGCAGAATACAAAAATTAACACACACAAATCAGGTCTGTTTCTACAGACTAACAGTGAACCATCCAAAAAGGAAATTAAGGAAACATTCCCATTTAAAATAGCACCAAAAGGAATAAAATATTTAGGGGGAAAAAAACAGTCAAGAAGGCAAGAGACTTATGTACTGAAAACTTTAAGACACTGATAAAAGAAATTAAAGGAAACACAATGTTTATGGATGGGAAGGCTTCCCATTGATAGAATGTTCACATTACCCAAAGCAGATTCGACGCAATCTTTACCAAAATCCCAAAGGAAATTTTTCCTGAAGTTGAAAAAAAAAAAAAAATCCTAAAATTGAGTGATTTAGGAAAAGTAATCTTCAGGAAGAATGAAGCTGAAGGCTTCACACATCCTTATTTCAAAAGATACTACAAATACACAGTCATTAAAACAGCATGGTACTGGCATAAAAACAGACATTCTGGGGCACCTGGGAGGCTCAGTCGGTTAAGCCTCTGACTTGGATTTAGCTCAGGTCATGATCTCAGAGCTGTGAAATCGAATCCTGTGTCAGGCTCCCTGCTCACTGGGGAGTCTGCTTGAGATTCTCTCTCCCTGTCATTCCGCCCCTCCCCTCCCCCATGTGCATGCATTCTCTTGCTCTAAGATAAATAGATAAATAATAACTTTTAAAAAGACATGCAGACCAATGGATCTGGACAGAGAGACCAGAAGTAAACCTACAGACGTACAGTCAACTGATTTTCAGCAAGGGTGTCAACAATACACAATGGGGAAAAGAGACTCTTTAGGAAATAGTGCCAGGAAAATGGATATCCACAAACAAAAGAGTCAAATTGGGCCCGTATCTGGCACTGTACCCAAAAATCAACTCAAAATAGATTAAAGGTTTAAATGTAAGTTATGAAACCATAAAACTCTGAAAAGAAAATACAGGGAAAGGCTTCATGACATCAGTCTTGGCAATGATTTCTTGGATAGGACACCAAAAACATAGGCAACAAAAGCAAAAGTCAACAAGTGGGACTACAGCAAACTAAAAAGTTTCTGACCATAAAAGGGAACTATCAACAGAGTGAAAAGGCAACCCATGGAATGGGAGAAGATATTGCAAACTATGTCTCTGATAAGGGGCTAATATTCAAAATATATGAGGGTCTCTTATAACTCAATAGCAAAAAAATCAAAAAACCTGATTAAAAGTGGACAAAAAATTTAAATAGATATTTTTCCAAAGAAAATATACAAATGGCCAACAGGCACATGAAAAGATGCTTTACATCCCTAATCATCAGGGAAATGCAATTCAAAATTATAGGAAATATCACTTTACATTCTTTAGGTTTTTTTCAAAAAAGGTAAGTATCGGCAAGGATGCGGAAAAATCAAAACCCTCATACACTGTTGATAATGTAAAATGGGGTAGCTGCTATGGAAAACGGTATAGCGGGTCCTCAAAAAATTAAAAATTGAACTACCATATGATCCAGCAATTCCATTTCTGGGCATCTAACTAAAAGAATTTAAATCAGGCTCTCGAAGAGATATCTGCATTCCCCTGTTCATTGTAATATTATCCACAATAGCCAAGAAATGGTAAAACCTCAATGTTCATGGACAAATGAATGGCCAAAAAAAAAATGTGTTATATACCTACTTTGGAATATTATTCAGCCTTCAAAAAAAAGAAAATCCTGTCATTTGAGACAACGTGGATGAACCTGGAGGACATTACACTAAGTGAAATAAGCCAGACACAGAAAGACAAATACTCCATGATTCCACTACTAAAGTAGTCAAACTCATAGAAACAGAGTTTAGAATGGTGGCTGCCAGGGACTGGACAGGGGAGGGGGCACAGAACTAGGGAGGGGCTGTTCAGTAGGTATAGTTTCAGTTATACAAGATGGAGAAGTCCAGGAGATCTGCTGGGCAAAATGGTTTCTGTTGCTAACAATAATGTTCTGTGCATTTAAAAATTTGTTCCAAGCCCCAGTGTTTATAGCAGCAATGTCCACAATAGCCAAACTATGGAAAGAACCCAGCCGGGGAGAGAGCAAGATGGCGGCGGAGACGGAAATATCATCGGGTCCCAGGAGTCCAGCTAGATGGCTATCGAACCATTCTGAACAGCTACAAACTCAACAGGAGATCGAAGAGAAGAAGAGCAGCAATTCTAGAAACAGAAAAGCGACCGTTTTCCGGAAGGTAGGACGTGCAGAGAAGTGAATCCTAAGCGACGGGAAGAGAGACCGCCGGGGGGAGGGGCCGGCTCCTGGCAGAGGGTAGAGCCGCGGAGCACAAAATCGAACTATTAGAAGTCTGCTCCCCTGAGGGACGTCGCTCCAGAGGCTGAGCGGGGGGCAGCAGGGGGACAGCGCGGTCTCAGGACCCGCGGGGTCACAGATAGACCAGGGGTGTCCGAGTGGGGCAGAGCTCCCAGGTATCAGAGCGGGGAAGCCAGCGGCAGAGACGGAGCCGAGCAGTGGGTCTCAGCTCGGGCTTACCTTGAACTGTGATCCCAGCACAGTCGGGCCACTTCTCTTCGGGCGGGGACCCCACAAGAGGCAGATCCGGGGAGACCCCCTCCTTCCTCCTCCGGGAGGAGCGGCGCGGGAGCGGCGGCGGGAATCTGCTGGGTTTGGAGACTCCAAACGGCCGTGCGCCAGAGACAGAAACGCTCTGTCACAGCCGGGTGAGCTCGGAGAGCGGCCGGAGACCAGGCAGACGGGAGGGACTGACGGCTTCTCTCCGAGGCCGCGCTGAGGAGCAGGGCCGAGCGCTCGGCTCCTACGGGCCGGAGACTGGGAGGCCGCCATCTTCATTCCCGGCGTCCAACGCGGTACGGAAAGCGTTCAGGGAACAAAAGCTCCAAGCGCGAACCCGAGCAGATCGCTTAGCCCGGCCCCCAGCAAGGGCGGTGCAATCCCGCCTCGGGCAAAGACACTTGAGAACCACTGCAACGGGCCCCTACCCCAGAAGATCAGCAAGAACACCCAGCCAAGACCAAGTTCACTGATCAATGAGAACCACGGAACCCCAGAGCCAGGGAAAAGCAACACGTAGAATTCATGGCTTTTTTCCCAAGATCCTTTAGTCTTTCAAAGTTAAATTTTTAAAATTTTATTTTTTCTTATTCTATTTTTTAAATTTTTCCTCTTTCCAAAAAAAAAAATTTTTCTTCTTTCCTATTTTAACGTTTTTTAACTATTTTATCTTATCATTACCTTTTTAAAAATCTTTTTAAAATTTTCATTGTTATACTCATATTTTATCCCTTCATTGTATTTAACCATATTTTTGTATACATATAGGTTTTTTTTTTTCTTTAAAATTTTGGGATATAATTTCTTCTAATAGAGCAAAATATACCCTAAATCTAGCACGTGGCTTTGTTGTAATCTCCAGCCTGATCACATTCTTTCCTCATTTTTTTCTTTTTTCAACCAACTTCTTATCTTATCAATTCCTTTTTTAGAATCTTTTTTTCATTTTCATCTTTACAATCATATTCCATCCCCTCATCTTGTTTACCCTTACTTTTGTATATATATAAGTTTTTCTTTCTTTAAAATTTTGAGAGGTAGTATCTTCTAACAGACCATAATACACCCAAAATCAAGTGTAGGGCTCCATTCTATTCACCAGTCTAATATATATTTTTTTCTTTTTTCCCCCCTTTCTTCTCTGCCCCAGTTTCAGGTCTCTTCTGATTTGGCTAGTGTGTATTTTTCTGGGGTCATTGCTACCCTTTTAGTACTTTGTTCTCTCATTCATCTATTCTTAATCTAGATAAAATGACAAGGCGGAAAAACTCACCACAAAAAAAAAAAAGAACAAGAGGCAGTACTGATGGCTAGGGACCTAATCAATACAGACATTAGTAATATGTCAGAACTAGAGTTCAGAATGATGATTATCAAGGTGCTAGTTGGGCTCGAAAAAAGCATGGAAGATATTAGAGAATCCCTTTCTAGAGAAGTAAAATCCCCTTCTGGAGAAATAAAAGAACTAAAATCTAACCAAGTTGAAATAAAAAAAGCTATTAATGAGGTGCAATCAAAAATGGAGGCTCTTACTGCTAGAATAAATGAGGCAGAAGAGAAAATTAGTGATATAGAAGACCAAATGATAGAGAATAAAGAAGCTGAGCAAAAGAGAGACAAACAACTACTGGACCACAAGGAGAGAATTTGAGAGATAAGTGATTCCATAAGATGAAACAACATTAGAATAATTGGGATCCCAGAAGAAGAAGAAAGAGAGAGAGGGGCAGAAGGTATATTGGAGCAGATTATAGTAGAGAATTTCCCTAATTTGGCAAAGGGAACAAGCATCAAAATACAGGAGGCTCAGAGAACCCCCCTTGAAATCAACAAAAATAGGTCCACATCCCATCATCTAATAGTTTTAGTAAACTTACAAGTCTCAGTGACAAAGAGAAAATCCTGAAAGCAGCTTGGGACAAGAGGTCTGTAACAGACAACAGTAGAAATATTAGACTGTCAGCAGACCTATCCACAGAGACCTGGCAAGCCGGAAAGGACTGGCAGGATATATTCAGAGCACTAAACGAGAAAAATATGCAGCCAAGAATACTATATCCAGCTAGGCTGTCATTGAAAATAGAAGGAGAGATAAAAAGCCTCCAGGACAAACAAAAATTAAAAGAATTTGCAAACACCAAACCAGCCCTACAGGAAATATTGAAAGGGGTCCTCTCAGCAAAGAGAGAGCCTAAAAGTAACAGACCAGAAAGGAACAGAGACAATATACATTAATAGTCACCTTACAGGCAATACCAAGGCACTAAATTCACATCTTTCAATAGTTACCCTGAATGTAAATGGGCTAAATGCCCCAATCAAAAGACACGGGGTATCAGAAT